>CM030874.1:2227881-2405871 GCA_018132145.1 Boehmeria nivea var. tenacissima | reverse complement strand
TTGAGGTGACAAAAATTAGATAACACATATGGCTCAAACAGGTGACTATGGAATGATGTTAAGGTGGGCTAGAAAGGCTCAATCGGTGTTATGTAGGGGTGGCAATTCGTATCATGGGTCGTGTCCTATTCGTATCCAAGTAATTTTGAACAGACCCAGACACGACTCATTTATTAATCGTGTCTAAAGGGTCATCTAAATATCGTGTTAATCGTGTCACCCAATTACGACCAATTTATAAGTCGTGTCTAATTGGGTCTAAATAAGTCGTGTCACTTTCGTGTCTATTGACCCAATTAGCTAATATTGAGTTTAAATCAACAAATTTTTAGTTATTTTTTGTAAATCTAAAATAATTTTTGTTGAATAAAGACCTATTCTTGATAATGTATTTAATTATGATAGCAATTCTTATGTCATACTGGTAAAATTTATTAAATAATAAATAAATAAATTTTAAGTCATGTAAATAGGTGTTAAAAATGTATATTTATTTATAATTAATTTAATAATCGTATCTTAGTGGGTCTTATTGTGTTATCGTGCTCGTGTCGTGTTTACCTATTATTTAATCGTGTTAATCGTGTCCGACCCATTAAGAGCTATACCCATTAAGAGAGGACCCAGACCTACTAACTTCGTGTCGTGTTCGTGTCGTGTCTCGTGTCTGGACCCAAATTGTCAGCCCTAACTGTTATACGAGTATGCTTAGTGCAACGAGATCGAGCTACCTTGTGTAGGAAGCTCAACTATGTGAATCGAGTACGAAGTACTCGGATGTAAGTAAGAATTGAGAGATATGGGAATACATTAGGGTAACAGGTCAATTTGATGCATTTGCTATGTAAAAGATGTTAGTCGGTATGGGACGACTAACCTCTCTCTATGTGATTGTTGTAATATGTGACATGTGATGCATACTATTTAGGGTAGACTAGTACGCCCTTATTGAGTTTATAAACTCATAGGTTCTCAGTGTTGTAGGTAAGAAGCGAATGAAGAATGACGAGTAGGAGTTAGCGGAGATGGTGTGTGTGGTATCCATATTTAATAGAATACTCGTGGCAATATATTTTTTGCACTTTTGTTATATTACAAACAATATATGTTTTCAATGCCGGGACGAGATCCCGAGAGCTTAGACTGGTTATTGTAATACTATGATGGTAAAAGACTCTTCGTGAGTTATATTCTATTTTGAGACCGGGACGTGATCCCGATGACTCTTATAGTTTCAAGTATGTAATATTATGGTAGCAGTTATGCTCCAACAATGTTAGGTATTATCTATAGTAAAGACTTCTACATTTTTTAAAAAGAATACACAGAATTTTTGCTTTCAAAGTTTAAAAGAGTTTACGAGAGTAAGAAAATGAGTTTGTACTCTCCTCTCGCGACCGCGGCCGAGCCGGCGGGTCGTGACATATTGTTTTGAAAATAACAAGGACTCGAATATCCTTCGAATCTGAGCAACTTTCTTAAAAGTGGACACGACAAACACTACGATGAATTTTGGAAACTGTGAAGGCCATTTTGGGCCTTAACCATGTTTCGAGCCCAAAACTATACTGGGCCTAACTGTTTTAAAAATTGTGAAGGCCACTTTAGGTCTTCACCATGTTTCAAGCCAAAAATTGTATTTGGCCTAACTGTTTTAACAACTGAGCCCAAAATTGTATTTGGCCTAGCAGATTGGAAACTGTGAAGAACATTTTGGGGTCTTGTTATGGTTCGAAGTCTAAATTATAAGTCGGGTCTCGAGCTTAAGTATTGGACCGATTAAGGATAACCCAATCAAGACAAAACTTACTAGAAACCCCATTTAATCTAATTAGACATTCTGTAAAGCCTGAGCACTTGGGAATTTATCCTTAATAATTCGCTCTCGTGTTTATGAGACAGTTACACTAATGAAACCATGTCTTCTGTTCAAAGGACAAGGAGACAAGAAAATGGTTGAAGCTCAGAACAAGTTCTTGAAAAGACCTCGGAACCGTCGTAACATCCACAAAGGTAAGTGGCGATGCACCAACGGCACTGAGTAAATGTGTGAATTATTTGCTACAATTGTATTAGTAAATTATGAATAAAAGTTGTGTAACTGCTGTGACTCTGTGATGTGCACTACTTAAACTATGATAGTCGAAGGAGAACCCTGGCATAAATAAATCACGAATAAAGTGCTTATAATCTAGAAGAGGTCTAATCCTTAGATTGGAATTACTTAAGCCTCAATAAAGGAGAATAAGCTATATATAAGGCACACTGGTATGAGTTCGCTCATACACGATCTCCATCGAGTTTCTAACTCAGGTGTGAGAAGGTTGTCGACATTATGCCGTGCTTCCATACAACTAAAAGAGAAACAATTTAATAAGAAAAAGAAAGAGGCCTTGAGCCACCATTATTAAACTAAGGCTGTGAGTATAAAAGAATGAGGTTAAAATATTAATTACTAAGGAATACGTAATTATTTAAAGAACCTTGGAATGTGCTCGATGTCGATCATTGGATCGATAGAACGTTGTAATCAACAGCACAGCTAGGTCTCTTTCCATGCACGGTGCCTCACGGATTGTGGTCCATCAAGCAATCTTGTAGGAAAACCAACCCAGCCTAATTGTATATTTGCTGTGAAACCCTGAATAAACTAAATCATGGGTCTCGAACCCAAACACCCGAGGCCAAGGTGTGGGACTCGTGAGAAGTTCATTTGTTGCTTTAAAACCTCAAACTAAAAATGTAAAGAGGCCTCTCGTGAAATCTCGGTCTGCGGTGTGCTCAGACAAGAGGGTTTAAACATACTTGAGTGTGAGACAAAGTCCGAGGGACTGTCGAGAGATTGGCCGTCTTCATGCCTATGCGCTACATAAATTACAGTGACCATCAGTGGATCCCAAACTTGAGAAAAGTGTCGAGCTTGAATAAACAAATAATTTTTATATGAAACCATTAAGTTCGGAACGAGTCTGACAAGACAAATCCTCCAGAAGGACTGTAAAGAAGCATGGTGGGTCCATAACTTATCACAAGACCTTGTGTCTTTTAGGAGCGGTGTTGTGTTGAAAAGACTCGTCATTACTAGAGCCGAGTAACCTCCTGAGTGCAAGGTGAACTGAGATTATGTAGGGGTGTGTAAAACAACAAGGACAACTACCTCGTGTGGGAAGCTCTTATGAGTCGTACTCGGCTGTGAAAAAGAAAGAATTGAGTAGCATGGAAAAACATAAGGGTAATAGATTATCATTGTTATGTTTGCTGTGTAAAGGGTGTTAGTCTGAGACGAGCCCTCTGTGTGTATGTTGCATTATGTAGATCTGTGTGTATATCATTTAGGGTAGACTAATTCGCCGTTATTGAGTTTAGTAACTCATAGGTTTCTCGGTATTGTAGGTAAGAAGCCGATGAAGTCTGATGAGCAGGAGCTGGCAGAGATGGTGTTTGTGGCACATGACAAAGAAGAAAGCCCGTGGCAAAATATTTTCGCACTTTTGTTATATTATAAATAATATATGATTTTGATAATGTTGTAAAATTATGATGGTAGACTTACTGTGAGTCATAATATATTTTGAGACTGGGACATGATCCTGAGGACTCCCAAAAATATGAATGATGTAATATTATGGTAGCAAACTATGCCTGAACAAACTTAATATGTTACAAGTACTTTCTAGACAAAGTCTTCTGCATTTAATATATATATATATATATATATATATACAAAAAAAATTTGATTTCAAAGTTTTAAAAGATTTACGAGAGTATGAAAAAGAGTTTGTACTCTCCTGTCGCGGCCTCAGCTGAGCAAGCGGGTCGTGACAAACAAAGGGTTACGTGTAATAAATAAAGAGAGTTAAGATTTGTACATAAAATTTTTGGAGTTATACAAGTTACATGAATGAGAAGTTTAGTGTGGCATCCATTAATTCAAAGTTTAATAATAGTTATGACTATATTAGTTATTATGTGCTCTCTTTAAAATTCAATAAGAGACTTTAAGAATCTCCCTTTGTTTTGATATGGAATAGTTTTTGTCCACAACAAAGAAAATAGAAAAGTAAGAAAAAAAAAAAGTATAAGAATCACAGTAGCTGGCATGCATCCTAATTAAAAGCCAATAAAGATTCTTAATTGATACTCCTGGTCTATTTTTTGAAGTGCATCGCAAATTAGAATCTCCCAATAATAATATATATCCTGCTTGGAGTTTATTGTTATTTATTTAATTAGAAATATTAAAAATATATTAAGATAAACAGTGCCCATTTGCCCGTTATGGTTTTTTGTTAATATAATTAGTTTTATTTAGGGTAAATTCTATGAATGCCCCTTTTACTATAGAGTTATTTCACATTGCCCCCTAATATTTAATTTGTTAGATCTATTCCCCTCGTACTATAAAAATATCTCAACAAATCCTTCCGTTAATTATTTCCCTAAAAAACTTCCACATATCAATTAGTTGCAATAAAATAAAGGGCAATTTGGTAAAAACATGACAAATATTGCTAAAAATTTCAGTTTAATATAAACCCAAATAATACATTTAAGTGCGACCCACCTTTTGATTTTCTTCACCACATTAGCATATTCCCGTTCTTCTCCAAATCTTAAAATAAGCTAGGATCGGGCGAGCGGTCGGGTATCGACTCCCAAATTACGACATCCGAGCTCGGTCAGGTGAGGAAAAAAGCCTACCGATTTTCGACCGGAAGAAGGTCGGGCGGATAGCGGTCGGGTGATCGGGGAGGTCGGTCGGGTGGGCGGTTTGAGCTTATAAACGTACTTATTAAGCTTGGTAAAAAGTTTGCCAAAACACGCATCAAACTGATCATAGTATTCAGCTGTCATTGAAAAACCATTATATATATATATGTAAACAAAACTTGCTAAAACACTCATCAGTGTTCGGCTGCCTATATACACCTATATACACACATATAAACAAAACTTGCCAAACACACTCATTAAACTAATAGTAGTCGGCTGCCATTAAAAATAAGAATATATATATATTTATATATGCACACCATAAATCTTAGAGAAAGATGGAGATATTAGAGCTTGAGAATGAGAATGAAAGAGAAAGCAAAGGTGAAAGAGGTGGTGGTGGAGAGGCGGCGACGGAGAAGGGAGGTAGACCGAGGGTGAGAACTGAGACAGAGGTAGTGGTGGAGAGGCGGCGACGGAGAAGAGAGGTAGATCGAGAGTGAGAACTGAGAGACGAATGTGGTGGTGGAGAGGCTGAGATAGGGGAAGAACAATAGAAATATATGTAAATTTTTTTGAAAAAGATTACGTCGGATGGACGGGTATCGCCCAAGCAAGATTGCTCGTACCCTACCCCGACTGAATACGAGTGACATATTGGATGGGTTTCGCCCGATGACTTCAGTTGTGGCATGGAACCCACCCGTTTGGGCGGGTTTTCGGGCGGTGCTTCGGGTGTGCGGGCGGATAGTCATTTTTGTGCAGCCCTAAAATAAGCAGAAAAAAAAACCCCAAAATTTAAGCAAAAGCCATATAAATTTATCTCAAATTCTCACTAATCAAATTAGACTAGATTATTATCTTCCCAAATCAGAGCTGTTAGAGGGTGAAATTTGCAGGCCACGTGGCAAATCAAGCAGGTCCAAGCAGAACTGAGCAGGACCAAATGGGAGCAAGCCCGAGCAGGACTGAGCAGAAACCGAGCAGGATTGAGCAGAACCAAGCAGGAGCAATCCTGAGCAGGACCGAATAAAAATCAAGCAGGACCGAGCAGAACCAGGCAGAGCAAGCCCAATAGAACTGAACAGGTTCGAGATGAACATGTCCAGGTTAGGGCATGTTGAGTTGATCCGAGCGATGACGTCTAAGGGTTGTGGTGGTCCCCAGCACGCAGGGACCACTGGGTACGGTTGGACACTGCCTCTTCTGTACCTGTGGCCAACAACTGCATGTGTCATACGCCGTGCTTGCCACTGCTGGTAGGAGGTCGTTCGTCCACAAGCGCTGAGCACCTGCAGCAAGGACATGTAGCAGGAAGTACACACGGGTACGACGACTCCTGATGTGCCACACGTCTGTGGAGGTCGAATCGAATGCTTAACCCGATGAGTGAACCTGACTCGAGTCGGGTGATATAAATATGTAATAATGATTTGTATGGGGGGATTCATTTTTTCTTTGGACTCGCTCACACTTGGGTGAAATTTGAGCATCAAGTGTTTTTCGGCTCTCACCAACAACCCACAATGAGAGTCGTAGGGAGACTTCTCGGGCAGACACGATCGGCGAAAACCCTCGTCGAGAGCGAGCTGCGAGAAGGGCAGACCCGCCACCGCATGCTCCATCCCGAACAACAGTTCTCAAGAATCAAGTTCGCGACCTTACCGCTACCGTTCAACGACTTCTCCGAGCCATTCAAGGTAGTCTGCAGGCACCTGCTCTGCTGAATGTGCCTAAAATTGAAGAAGAGCCACCGGGTGGGTTTCCCTATGCAAACCCACTTCTTGCACCCGGACTCGATGCGCCGAGAGCACCCGGTCAAGCACCAGCTGTCCCAGAAGGACCCGTAGCTGAAGACGAAGGACACGGAGAACCTCAAGAGATGCCGGAGAGACGTGATGTAGCAGTGCAGCATCGGCAAGCCGCTAACGCCCCACGTGTCGCAGAAGAAGCTCGAGAATGCGTCTGCAGCACAAGAAGATGACGAGATGGCAACTTGGGTCCCAGGCGAGAACCCACCGGTACGTCCCATCCAACAAGCAAATTCTCAACCAGAGCAAAGTGTCGGCCAAGACGAAATGCTACTTCGATTGCAACGTCAGTTGGATTTTCTACAACAGGCACTCAACTGCGGACTACACATCGGACCAGACGTCGAAGAAAGCGAACCTCCCTTCTCGAAGGAAGTGGTTCGAGTCCCTTTCCCAACTAGGTTTAAGATGCCGCAAATAGCGTTCTTCGACGGCACTACCGACCCAACGGAACACCTAGAGAATTACCGGTCGCTAATGACACACCAGAACGCGAGTGATGCGATCCTCTGCAAGTCATTTTCCTTGACATTGACAGGGCCCGCTAGGGTTTGGTACCGCAAACTACGCCCTAGAACCATCAGTTCTTTTAGGGAGCTTGGACGCCTCTTTACCTCACAATTCCTCGGTGGCCTTCCCAAGAAGAAAGACTCAACCCACTTGTTTTCTATTAGGTAGGGGAAAGACGAGTCGTTAGGCGCGTACATCTCAAGATTTTCCCAAGCCCTCATCTTGGTTGATAGATACGACGAGGACACTATTGTCACAGAAGCTCAGGAAGGATTGCGTAATAAGAAGCTTCTTTGGGAAGTTGCGCGGGATAAGCCTAGAACTTGGGCCGAATTTTACTCGCTCGCGTAACAATATGTGGCCGCTGATGAATATCTTTCTAGTCGGAACGAAGCAGAGGCAGTATTGAAGGTGCCCCAGCAACAGCCAAAGCAGAAGAGAGAGAATCCTGAGCGGGGGGCCGTCCAGAGCTGAGCAGCCGACCTGCTTCTCATCCCGAGCAGAAGAAGACCCGACCAACCGACCAACCGACCAGCCCGATAGGTCGATTCTACGCGTACACTCCCCTTACAGCTTCTGTCGATCGCGTACTAATGCAAATTGGAAACAAAGGCTTGCTTAAGGAACCCTCTCCACTTAAGTCTGACCGAAGTAGACGGAACCCCAATAAGTTTTACAGATTTCATAGAGACGTTGGACACGACACTAAGGACTGCATTCAATTGAGGGACCAGATTGAGTTACTGATCCGAGACACGCGAGTTCGTCGAACGCTTTCTGCCAACGGCCCCGGCAGTTTAGCAAACCAAGCAGCCAGCCTTACCGGCACCGTCGATAGGGGGGAGGATGGCGGAGCATACACCCGAGCATGTCGTCCTTACCATCTCGGGGGGACCGGCAACCGAAGATAGCAGAACAGCAAGGAAGGCATATGTTAGGCATGCCCGAGATGTCATTGGAGGCTTATAAATCAATATGACTAAACACATCGCAAAATTTTCGCGAAAGGAGGAATTTGAGATCTCTTTCACGGAGGAAGAAGCGCGAAAAGTTATCCACCCCATACAGATCCCTTGGTGATTGAGCTAAAATTGCTAACAGCAAGGTGTTATGGGTTCTCATTGACACGGAAAGCTCGACTGATATATTATTCGAAAGAGCGTTAAGGCAATTATGCATCGGTGCAGCACAAATGTTACAAGTCAAGACTCCTTTATACCGGTTTGCGGGGGATTGTGTCTACACTAATGGAACGATCACTCTACCAACCACGTTTGGAGAAGCTCCTGCTCAGATGACGCGTATGGTTGAATTCTTGGTAGTCGATAGACCCTCCGCCTACAATGCGATCATCGGACGCCCTACGTTGAATGCCTTACGTACTGAAACCTCTACTTATCACCTCGCGATGAAATTTCCGACTGAATTCAGAGTCAGAATTGTCCGAGGAAGCCAAGTAACGGCATGTGAATATTACGCGATGGCGATGTCTCCACTATCTTCATGATCGACGACGTAGAGCTACCTACTCAAGGTGACCTGATTATGCTAGAAGACTTGGACCCCATGGACGAAACAGAGAAAAAAAGAGAAACGGTAGAAGAAGTAGTAGAGATCTCGATTGATTCTGACCACCCGGAGAAAACTGTCAAGATCGGGACGTGTATTTCGCCTGAGCTCCGAGAAGAGTTGATCAACTTTTTGAAAGAACATCGGGATGTTTTTGCATAGTCGCATGAAGATATGCCCGGAGTAGACCCCAATGTAATCGTCCACCACCCGAACTTGGACCCCTCCTACAAGCCAGTTATTCAGAAACGAAGATCCTTCAACCCGGAACGGTATGCCATAATTAATGAGGAGGTGGCTAAGCTATTGGAAACTGGAATGATCATCGAGGTACACTACCCAGAGTGGCTTGCAAACGTCATCTTGGTGAAAAAGGCAAACGGGAAATGGTGGGTCTGCATTGACTTCACTGATCTCAATAAAGCGTGCCCGAATAACTGCTTTCCACATCCGCGCATCGACCAGTTGGTTGACGCAACAGCAGGACATGAGATGCTAAATTTCATGGATGCATATTCCGGTTACAATCAAATCATGATGGCGGAGGAAGACCACGAGAAGACGGCCTTTACGGCTGACCGCGACCTCTATTACTACCGGAGGATGCCGTTCGGGTTAAAGAATGCAGGGGCAACCTACCAGAGGCTGATGAACAAGATGTTTGCTACTTTGATAGGTAAGACGATGGAAATCTACGTCGACAATATGTTGGTAAAAAGCCTAAATCAAAGCCAACACATTGAGCACTTGCGAGAATGTTTCAATATCCTAAGGTGGTTTCGCTTAAAGTTAAATCCAGATAAATGTAAGTTTGGGGTACGGTCCGGGCAGTTTCTTGGGTTTGTGGTGAACTATCGGGGGATAGAGGTGAATCCTTTGAAGATCCGTGCTGTAACAGAGATGCGATCTCCCCGCACTACTAAGGAGGTTCAACGATTAGCGGGAATGATAGCCGCCCTTAGCCGAATCATTGCTCGCGCGACCGATAGATGCCAGTCTTTCTTTCGCGCACTGAAATGAGGAAAAAGTTTTGTTTGGGACGAAGAGTGTGAGTCATTCCAAGAGTTGAAGAAATACTTGGCGAGTCCACCACTTCTTTCGAAACTAGAATTAGGGGAACCCCTCTTTTTGTATTTGGCGGTGTCAGAACATGCGATCAGCACGGTACTGGTTAGGGAAGTAGAAAAAGTTCAACGCCCGGTGTATTACGTCAGCCAGGTCTTGCAGGATGCGGAGACTCACTACACTAACCACGAGAAGTTGGCCTTCGCCTTGCTCATCGCTGCAAGGAAGTTGCGCCCTTACTTTCAAAGCCACCCTGTCATCGTCCCGACCAGCTACTGGTTACGGCAAGCTCTAAACGGACCAGATTCTTCAGGAAAGTTTGCTAAGGGGGCACTCGAGTTAGGAGTCTTTGGGGTCAGTTATGTGCCAAGACTGGCGATCAAAACGCAGGCCCTAGAAGACTTCATCGTTGAATTTACTGGGTCGACTGTTGTTACCCTATCAGATCAGGGAAAGGGTAGGACTATGGTCGTATCCCCCAGTCCACCGGAGCAAGTCTTCCCAGATACTTTCGCTTGGAAGCTTCATGTTGATGGCGCTTCAAACGTGAACGGGAGCAGAGCGGGGCTGATCCTGGTAAGCCCGGAAGGAGAAAAGATATCGTATGCGCTACGTTTCGACTTCAAAGCGACAAATAACGAAGCGGAGTACGAGGCCTTAATTGCGGGCCTAAACTTAGCCGAAAAGTTGGAAGCAAACATCCTAGAAGTTTTTTCAGATTCGATGCTCGTAGTGAATCAAGTTACCAATACGTTCCAAGCGAAGAATGAAAGACTCGCCAAGTACGTCCAGATTGCTAAGTACCTGCTTGGGCAGTTCAAGCGCGTTCGTGTATCGCAAGTGGCTAGAGCAGAGAATGCGGAGGCATACGCTCTGGCAAGACTGACATCGGGAATTGACGGAGACGAAGGGATGTCTATGCGCGTCGAGAAACTTCTTGCTCCCAGTATCGAACGAAAAGAAGTAGCTGAGCTCACCCTTATCGAATCGACTTGGAAGGATCCCATCATACGTTATCTTACACTTGGGGAAGTGCCAAGTGATGGAGCTAAAGAGAGGAATTTACGTGTCAAGGCAGCAAAATATGTTATGATCAAGGAGAAGCTTTGTAAGAGGGGCTACGCGGAGTCATTTTAAGGTGCCTCAATCCCGATGAGGCAAGTTATATCTTACGGGAAATCCACGAGGGGGTTTGTGGAAACCATTCGGGGGGAAGGTCGCTCGCGAAGAAGTGTGTTTGCCAGGGCTACTATTGGCCGACAATGGAGATAGATGCTACTGAGTTGGTCCGACGATGCGATAAATGCCAACGATACGCTCATATGCTCCCAAGACATCCCGGTCCACTTAACCCGGTGATGTGCCCCCGCCCATTTTCTAAGTGGGCGATCGATCTTATAGGCTAGCTTCACACGGGCCGAGGACAGGCTAAGTTCGCTATCGTGGCTGTCGATTATTTTACGAAGTGGGTTGAAGCCGAGCCGTTATCGAAGGTGACCGAAGGGAATTGCGTAAGCTTTGTTTGGAAAATATCATATGCCGATTTTGAATACCCGAGTCAATTGTTACTGATAATGCCAAACAGTTTGAATGCAAGAAGTTGAGGGCTATGTATGTTGTGCTTAATGTGTCGAAATCTTTCTCAATCCCCGGATAACCGCAGGCGAACGGTCAGGTTGAAGCCGCCAACAAAACAATTAAAGACACTTTGAAGAAGAAGCTGGAAGACCTCAAAGGAGCATGGGTTGACGAGTTACCGAAGGTGCTGTGGGCATACTGCACGACTGTAAAGACGGCCACTGGCAAGACACCATTCTCCCTGTGTTATGGTACCGAGGCAGTGATTCATGCTGAGATTGGTCTTCAAAGTTATCGCGTCGAGAATTTCGATGGTGGATTTAATAGCGAGGGCCTGCGCGAAAGTCTTGACTTGATCGATGAAAAGAGGGAGCAAGCTTTAAGTCGAATCACCGCCTACAATTGAGTTGTGGCTCGTTACTACAATTCGAAGGTGCGAGAGCGAAAGTTTGAAGTCGGAGATTTAGTGTTAAAGAAGATTCTAATCGACAATGGTGTCTTTAGGCCAAACTGGGAGGGGCCCTATGTTGTGACAGGATTCTCCCGTCCAAGTACCTACCGCCTTAGTTGCGAGGAAGGAAAGCCATTGCCGCACCTGTAGAATGGCGAACACCTCAAAAAGTACTACCAGTAAGCGCAAGAATCTTCTAATGTAGCCTTCGTTATATGTGATTTGCCAAGAAATGCAGCCTATGCGTGCGTTTCAAATTTTGTAGCCTACAGGCATTCTTATTCGGCAATGAAGGAAACGCAGCCTACATGAGCACATTTCAAATTCTGTAGCCTACGGGCATTCTTATTCGCCAATGAAAGACTTGCGTTTACGGGCGCCTTTCTAGAAATAGTTGTTCAAAAGGCTAAGGCATGCTTGACTTAAGTCGCCTCGAGACTTAAGTCCATTCGACTATGGTCGACAAGGCGCCCTCCGACCAAGGTCGGCCGGCTGCAAAAGGCTAAGGCTTGCTTGACTTAGGTCGTCTCGAGACCTAGGTCCATTCGGCTATGGCCGACCAGGTGTCCTCTGACCAAGGTCAGACGGCTGCTATAGGCTAAGGCCTACCTGACTTAGGTCAACCCGGGACTTACGTCCTATCGGCTATGGCCAACCATCGATGTCTCGACCAAGGTCGAACGACTACCAAAGGCCACAATCTACTTAACTTAGGTCACCTCGAGACTTAGATCCCATCGGTTATGACCGATTAAGCTCGTCTCGATCAAAAGAGGGACGACTTCTAAAGGCTATAAATTATTTGTCTTAGGTTGCATTGAGACTTAGGTGTGTCCGGCTACAACCGACAACATCCATCTTAACTAAGGTCAGGCGGTTGCTAAAGGCTCCGACGTACTCGACTCAAGACACGCCACTTTGCCTCACCGGCTCAGGTTGCATTATGAAACTTTCGCTTAAGACCGGTTTATTCGTATTGGTCAGGAATACCTCACAAATTGATAACTTATGCCTCGAAAAACTTCAAGGCTTAAGCCCGGGGGAATAATCCGGGTGAGAATATCTAGAGAAAATAAATAAAATAAAATAAAATAAAATCAATAATAACAGTAATAATAATATCATATTGGCATTGATGAAACAACTTCCGTGAGCAACTTGATAAAAACATCATATTGGCATTGATGGTAAGAGGCGTGCTTCACACAAACCACCGTGAGCTACGCCATATCAAAATAAAAGTCTAATAACATAAACTAATTTAAAAAAGAGAAACAAATAACGGGCCTAAACAGTAGAATTTGGAAGAGTGGAGTTGGCATTTGCAGTCATGGCGGAAGAAGTCACATGAAGACTAAGCGAGTCCTGATTGGTGAGGATATGGACATCCACGACTGTAGGGGCGGGGGGCTCGGATACATCCTAATCAGCAATAGTCGGCATGCCTATAGGGTGTTCGACGAATCTCGGGACAGTTGAACCCCCTTCAGTTGTGGTAACTTCATCAGGTGTATCATCCACCTCATCCTCGCTATCATCCTCGGAATCAAAACTAGTCTTGAAAGATAAATCGAGGACAATACCTGGGTTGTGCTTGAGAAGCTGCGCCTTGAAAGCGGCCATCTCGTTCGCATACTCGGCCAGATACTCAGCAGTCTTCTTGAAATCCTCGATCGCAGCCATGTTCGAGCGGGCAACTTTTTTCGCGATGCTATCCTTCAAAGCTTGATGGGCACTCTTTTCCTTGCCCAACTGACGAACTGCTAGGGAAAGGTCTCTATAAGTCTCCTGAGCCGCCTCCTCGTGTTTAGCAACCTCTCCCTCTGCCTTAGCACGGGCCTCATTAGAGCTTACTAGCTCGGCAATCAAGCGAACGACCTCGGCACGGGCTTCTGCGAAACCGATAAGTTGAGTCTCTAGACGTTGTGCCTCAGTTCGCGCCTTTTCTGCATCGATTTTCATCTTTTGACTCTCATCTTCAGCCGCCCTCAATTGTGATGCAGACTCCCCGAACTTGTCGCGCCAGTGGAAGACTAGACGTTGCGGCTTCGTTTCTGTCTCAACGAGGGCGGCAAAAGCCTGCATTAAACAAGAAAGTATAGCGTTAGTAGCGCCAAAAACAGAATCGATATACGTAAGAGATATTTTAGGACTAGGCGTACCTGCACGAGATAACAAAGGCTCGCGCGCATGCCTGGCAGCATCGCATTGTCTGCAACCTTGTGAAGAGCTTCAGGATCGGCAAGTAAAGCCAGTTGATCGGAGACGTGTCTTACAAGGGGGTCAATAGAGCGGTCGCCTTGCTCCTATTCTGCTCGAGTGCGAAAATCAGAATCACGATCCTCCACGCTGTGTGAATTTAGCCTATGACTAGAAGGCATCTGATTGGGTAGTTGTCGCTCCATCGGTCTTGCGATGAACCTCCTCTGGTCAAATGACCTCTGCTCAGATGGCTTTGGGACTGAAGTCCTCTGGTTGGACAGTCCCTGATCGGGTGACCTCTATTCGGCTTGGCGAGAACTTGACACCCTATGCTCGAACGACCTTTGTTCGGGTAGGTGAGAACTTGACTCCCTATGATCGGACGACCTCTGATCGAGTGGGCGAGAGGTTGACACCCTCTGCTCGAGCAGCGCCTGTTCCGAAAGGTTGGGCGCCAACGTGCACTGATCACTAGACCTCAACTCAGATGGCCTTGGGTGCCCTCGCTGATCGGATCGGCGAGAGGAATGGTCGCCAGTGTGAAGTGCAGGATGCTCGGTCCGAAAGACTCCTCTTGTGCCCTTTTTGCTGTAGATCACCTCCTTTCCCTTTGTCTCGACCCGATGAGTGGTGTGTAGTCCGTAACGGATAGTGCGAGCGGTCAGATCCCATATCTGTAAGACATTAAAAGAATAAGATTTGATTAATAAGTAAGGAACTAGAAAATATAAATAACAAGAAATCAAAGATAACCTAAAATTTGCAATTCTCGTTGAGGGTAAAGGGACGCAATAACTTCGTCTTTATGAGCATCTGTGTAATCGTTTGGGAGGATCATGGGAGAACCGGAGCATTTCCGTAAAATTTTGGCTCGTATGGAAGGCTCAGCTTGTTCTAAAGGCAAGATGACTGAAGTGGATGCTTGATCGCACGAGGGCAGGGGTGTATAAGGAAACCACCCCGCTCTGCGAAGATTACCAACACTCAGTAATACCTCTTGATGGCGCTCCATATGTGGGAGGTCCAGCAATGTTCAAACGCGATAATCTTCAGCTGCAGGAATAAAGGGTCGTTTACTCCAAGGCCGACCTTGAGAAAAGGTGGTGGGTATGCGAGCTAAGTTGGCCGGAACTACTCCATCGAGGAATTCTCAGTTCCCGCTGGCCACTAACCAATGGTCTTTCCAAGCTCTATCTGTGTCTAGGTTCCCCTCAATAAATTTCCCGACCCAAGCTCGAGAATACACGTGCGGCGTGGGAAGCTTGTTGAAACTGGGGCTGCGCTTTATATGTATGAGGTTCTGGATAACGTTAAGAGTCAAGAACCCAGGAAATCTCTTTTTCCATAATAAATATATGCAAATGAGAGTACGATACAAGTTCGGGTTCAATTGGCCAGGAGCTAAGCCCAATTGCGCCAACATCCATTGGAGAAAGGGGTGAAGAGGGAATCTTAAGCCGGCCAAAAATTGGGAAGTATACACTGCGACCTCCCCCGGAGGTAAATCGGTAGAAAGTTATCTGGGTTCAGGGAGTCGAAGAACCACGTCGGGAGGGATGTCGTAAATTCTGTGAAGTTCTATGAGCTCTGACTCAGTCACACGAGAAAACTTTTCGTCAATGGCGCATTGATGGTGAACACTAGGCGCGACAACAACGGCGTGATATACTTGGCGCGGTCATTCGCGGGTTCAGCACGGCTTGAGCCAATCGAATAGATTTTCCCGCTCGAAGAGTTGTAGCGCGACAACTTGCGGCATCGGGATTAAGATAAGGGCTATCGACAATTTTGACTAAGCTAGCTGTCTGTTCAGAATCATGTGAAGGGTCCGAAAAGCCCGACTCGGACTGCAAGGACTCACTTGGGGAGTTAGGAGAATGACTCATGGCGAAATAAAATAAATTACCTTGTAAAAGATGAGCACGGCCGTACAAACCTTCCACGTCCTCAGTTGCACAACGGCTGCGTGAAAGTTGCTCGGTAACCTTTATTCGAACTCTGCTCCGCAAGGATGAACAACGACTCCTTCGAAGGCTCTGTGAAATGCTGCTTGGCAACACCTTAGTTGCTTTTACTCGACGGGTTCGGTCAGCGGGACTGAATAGCAGCTTCTCGGTGAACCCTGCTCGACGAGCTCGGACAACCGCTGCTCCACAAGCTCTGCTCGGAGAACTCGGACGACTGTTTCTCCATAATCTCTGCTCTCGGCGAGCTCTGACAACCGCTGCTCGGTGAACTCTGCTCGGCGAGCTCTGACAACCGCTGCTCCGTGAACTCTGCTCGGCGAGCTCGGACAGGCTCTGCTCGGTGAGCTCTGACAACTGCTGCTCAGTGAACTTTGCTCGGCGAGCTCGGACAACTGCTGCTCGACGAGCTCAGACAACTGCTGCTCGGTAAACTCTGCTCGGCGAGCTCGGACAACAGTTGCTCGGTAAACCCTTCTCGGCGAGCTCAAACAACCGCTGCTCCACACTCTTTGCTTGGTGAGCTCGGACAACCGTTGCTCCACACACTCTGTTCGGCGAGCTCAGACAACTGCTGCTCCACACTCTTTGCTCGACGAGCTCGGACAACCGTTGCTCCACACACTCTGTTCGACGAGCTAGGACGACCGCTACTCGGTGAGCTCTTCTCGGCAATCTCGGACAAGCGCTAATTGGCGAACCATTCTTGGAGGCTTTGGATAACCGCTGCTCGAGTCTTCGTCTCTGATTGGTTTAGTCCGACACCATCTTCACCGACTTCCCTTGTGCAGCGTAGCAGACGATGGATCTTTAGCTACCCATACTCGGACAGCCCTCCTCCTAAGCGGTCACTCAGCTAGCTTTCCTGAAAGATTTGATGGCCATTCATCACCCTCGCTAGCTCATCAATCTTGTTTTGCTTGGCCCTGTTGACGATAATAAAAGAGGGGGGGAGAATAACAAAACTTGCAAAGAAGAGGAAACCCATCTATATATATATATATATATATATATAAAGTGAGATAGAGGAGAGAAGAGTCCAACGTTGGATAAACTCTTTGGTTTTAAGATAAAAAAAAAAGAAGAAAATGAGGTTGATAAAGGTGAGAAGAACTCAACGTTGGGGAAGCTCTCTGGTTTTAACATGGAAAGAAGAAGTGAGGGAGAAGAGAGAGAGAGAGGAGTTTTATTCTAGTTAAAACCTTCCAATTTCGAAATAAGAGAAACAAAGACGAAAATTTTAAGTATATATTGATAGGTCACAGGTCATAGGCCTAGAGTTTTTTTTTCCCTTTTTTTTTGTTTTTTTTCCTTTTTTTTCGAATTTTAAAAAGTGCACTTGGGAGGCCCAGTGTTTTGATTTTCCCTCTCTTGCTTGGACACCAACGAGCCTTTAAAGTCCCCTCTTCAGTATTTAAAAAATAAATAAATAAATAAATGAACCCTCAAGAAACCAATGGGTAATGGCTGATAGGGCATGCTTTACAGATGATAGTACCAACTACCAAGTGACAGAGAATTTTTTTGTCTAGACTTGCCAAGCTAATAGTGTTGTCAGCCTTACTGCCTATAGCTATACGTTAGCATGTGTCTTAGGCTTTTATTTGGAAACTGAGGTAACGTGTTTGAAGTAAGCCCCTACTGAACTTTGGGCTATTAAATAGCTATAACAGTAAATTGAAAGATATATATACATACTTTCTGTTCATATATATTCGTTAATATATACTGTTAGTGTATTTTGGTGTTGGCATGTATTTTGGCAAAACCAAGTATTTTCAGATAGGTGTTCTTCATTGGTGTTCCAACATCGGCTATATTTGGCAAGTTTATTTTTGGCATCTAAATTATCTTAGATCTGATATGCTGATATGGATGAGATGATTTGCATGATCTGATCACTTATTCTCTGAATATTCTTTGTATGAAAAGTGTATTTTCGTCCATGATTAATAGAGGATGAATCTGGACGTGATTCTGGTCAAAAGAGAAAAGTTTCATATGGTGTCTCACAAGGTGTTACAATACCTTGTATATATTTGGCAAGTGTGAATCTGCCTGATTGATTCGCTTTGATTTGAGAAAGCTGGAATTAATTGCTTGAGCTGTCATCTTTATTCTCTGACTTTTTTATGTTTGGTATGTTGATTCTCGTCATTAAGTTGAGAGATTGAATTCGGTCAACTTTGCTGAAAATCTGCTTTGGTGTTCTTGAGGGTGTTACTCACAGACAGGTTGAGACACCCTGTCTGGGTGTTAGAAACACCCGGTCTGGCGTACGAAAAAGGAAAATTTCTAGAAGATTGTTTGACCAAGCTTCTGATGTTTATCTCTACAGCTCATGCACGTTCATTGCTGATATTCTCTCTTAATGAAGAAATATTCCCTGAAGTAATGAAGATTATTACACACAATTAATTGGATAATTAATGTGTGCTTTTCATGGAAAGTCTTCTTCAACCTTTGGTCCTTTTTATTCCCAAGATGAAGTCATTTTCGGAGTGCCCTTATACTGTATTCTTGAGTATTGTATTTTCTGAGTTTGAGAGAAAAGAGAGTGAGAAAGAGATCGTTTATATGTATTCATTCTTGAGAAAGAAGAGTCTATTTGGTGAGGGTGTGTTTATGGGTGTTCTAAGTTTGTAACTGCTATACTGGGTGTTCGAGTTTTGTAAACAGTTTTTTTTTGGTGAGTGACCACACGGGAGTGTGAGTTGTAAGACGAGGGGATCTCGTCGGGGTTGATTTGTAAGGCGAGGGGATCTCGTCAAGGGTAGATCACTAGGTCAACGGGGTGACGGCGGAAGAGAGTTGGAGGGAGTCCAATCTTGTATAAGTCCGAGAGACCTCGCGTTGCCGAACTGCGTTACCAACTTTCGTGTGCCATTTACGTTATTTTCCGCACTTTTGTTTACTTTCTACACCCTGTGTTATTTATCTCGTTTTAATTATACCCTGTGTTCTTTGTTGGTATTTCTGACATTAACAAATAACACCTTCTAACAAAACGGTTCTTACATATACATCTATGTGTATAATATTGGGAATAAATTATAATAATAATAAATAAAATAGCTATATAAATATCTGTAGGTATATATGTTTATATGGGGCCAAAATTGTTGTTTGTATAGCAGTATAGCACCTTTATAAAATAAAATAATGATATGTCGTGTCATTATAGAAATATATTATATGTATACGCCGTGTAACCATTTTTAAATGATAGTAAATATCTAGCAACAAAGTCTGTCCATTGACCATTGTCAATCAAGAGACTTGGGGGGCTAATGTTGGAGGGTGAAATTTGCAGGCCATGTGGCAAATCAAGCAGGTCCAAGCATAATTGAGCAGGACCAAACGGTAGCAAGCCCGAGCATGATTGAGCGGAAATCGAGCAGGACTGAGCAGAACCAAGCAGGAGCAATCCTGAGCAGGACTGAATAAAAACCAAGCAGGACCGAGCAGAACCAGGCAGAGCAAGCCCAATAGAACTGAACAGGTTCGAGATGAACATGTCCGAGTTAGGGCATGTTGAGCTGATCCGAGCGATGACGCCCAAGGGTTGTGGTGGTCCCCGGCACGCAGGGACCACTGGGTACGGTTGGACACTGCCTCTTCCGTACCTGTGGCCGACAACTGCATGTGTCATACGCCGCGCTTGCCACTACTAGCAGGAGGTCGTTCGTCCACAAGCTCTGAGCACCTGCAGCAAGGACAATGTAGCAGGAAGTACACACGGGTACGACGATTCCTGATGCGCCACGCGTCTCTGGAGGTCGGATCGAATGCTTAACCCGATGAGTGAACCCGACTCGAGTCGGGTGATATAAATATGTAATAATGTTTTGTATGGTGGGATTCATTTTTGTTTGGACTCGCTCACACTTGGGCGAAATTTGAGCATCAACAAGAGATATGAAATCTCCATACAATTTCCCATATTATAAATCTGAAAAATAGAAATTGGCAACCCTGGCAGCCACCTTAGCGTGCGAGCCCAGCACCCCCGGCGACCTCCCCTGCGACGCCACGGCAACCCTAGAAACCATCTCCGCGCGCGCCCAACACCCCCGGCGACTAGCTCCACTCGCGAGCCCAAGCGCTCAGTACCCCCGACGACCTCCCCTGCGATACCCCGACGACCACCTCTGTTCGTGAGCCCACGCGCCCAGCAACCCCGGCGATCTCCCTTGCGATGAGAACAGAAGAAGAGCACGGTTGAGGAATCAAAAGAAGTACAATGAAACTACACTAGACCCTTCGCAACTGTCAATAAAATTCCCTCACTACACAATAACAGAAAAACAAAAAACAAAAGAAAAGAAAAAACTTGAAGGCAGAAGCAGGACGAAAAAATTGAAGGCGGGAGGAGGACCCGAAAGCGGAGGCGACATTGCGGAGGACTCATAGGCGTTGGATCCAGAGAAGGCAATGGAGGCGGAGGCGACGTTGTGGAGGGGGTTTGTGGGCGGAGGTCGCCGAGATTCGGGTAGAGGTCGCCGGGGATGGGAGAGGAGAAAGAAAAGGAAAGAGGAATCGAGGGAGGAAATAAAGAAAGAGAAAAAAAAAATCTGATGACATAAGGACAAAAGAGTAATTTATTTTCAAATTGATAGATATTGATCAATTAATTGACAAGTGGAAGTTTTTAGCGGAAAGAATTAACGGAGAGATATGTTGAATCATTTTTATAATACAAGGGAAACGGATCTAACAAATTAAACATTAGGGAACAATGTGAAATAATGTCTATAATAAAAAGGGTATTCATAGAATTTACCATTTTATTTATTTGGGACTTAAAAAAAAAAAGTTGTGCGTAGGGAATTTCACAACTAGTGCATTCTTGGTTGTTTTGGGACACAAGTCTGATTGTTGTTTTGTGCAATATTGTTGTCTTCTACATTACCGATTGTTATTGTATTATAATCTATGTAGAGAGAATCGTCAATCGTGGGGTTATCTTAGCCCATTACAATTTTGTGTTGATTTTTTTTTTATAAATAGAAATTAAAAAATTTTGAGCGTGACTTTAAATTTAAATATTGTATATTTCGATACATATTTCTATTAGGAATATGCCAAATAAAATCACATTTAATTAATATTTTTTGAAAATAAGTAAAACAAGTAATTATTTGTGAATTATGTTTGTTTTTAATTTTTTATAAAATTTAATGTTTATTAAATTTTTTAGTATGTTCACATGAACTATAATTTTAGTATGGCAAAATGTTTACATACAAAAAGATTAAAAATTATAAATTGATGTAGCTAAACTAGTATGTGATAGATCAAGGAGTAAGGATCTCGTTGATCGATAATCACTAATATTGTCCACGAAATTTTGAACGTTACTGTCTGATCAAGATTGTCAAAGTATGTGACATTAGAGTGGACGCATTTTATATAATAAAGATTGTATAGAACTTGGATCGAAAGTATCGTTATAAAGATTGAAATCAAGATCATTATATGATCATATGGATTTTGATCAGTCTTGTGTAGTTCATAGAGTACTCTTTTTTTTTTTTTTTGGAGCAACATAGAGTACTCATTTGGATTGACAGACTTTTAATTTGCTTGTTTCAACCTACTGGGCCTAACAATTGTAATTTGAAATCCGCAATTCACTTGTGTTGGGAATATGAATTAAACATATAGAATTCGTAGAATATAGTAAAAATAATTCGCTTATGTGTGGACTTCTGGTACTAAATAGCTTGAGCGTTCAAATTCATAAGTAATTACAAATTAACCGTTTATTAGCAAAGTCAATGACACTTAAGTTATGTTTGGTGCACCAGATAATGGATTGAATTATATCTAGTGTTATAATGTGTTTGGTAAAGTATTGGATTGGATTATAATTATATATCAAAAAATTTTAAACAAATGGTAAGTACATTAAAAATATTAAGCAATTCATATTTATTGTTGTTATTATTATTTATTTAAATTTAATTTTAAATCAAATACAAAATCACTTTTTTAATGTGAGTCCCATCATATTATATCATGAGATAAGTTATCCAACCGTTCTCTATGGGATTACTTATCCCATAAGCATGGAATAAAAGTGGTGGGCCCAGATTAGTTAATCTTACAAAAAATGCAACAAAGATTTTAGTCAAATCCAATTTAATACTCCCTTGATCCATTCCTCTGAACACACCCTTTAGGAATAAGAAATAGTTGAGAGGTAAAATAATAATTTCACCCGAC
This sequence comes from Boehmeria nivea var. tenacissima, assembly GCA_018132145.1. NCBI lineage: Eukaryota > Viridiplantae > Streptophyta > Magnoliopsida > Rosales > Urticaceae > Boehmeria > Boehmeria nivea. The sequence continues at coordinate 2,383,780 of CM030874.1, read as the reverse complement.
CGTGATTATGAACTATTAGTGAAGGATTGGTTATCATGTCATGATTATATCAATTGACAATTGGCAACAACTTTGAATAAGTAATATATGTGAAATTCAAGTGTTCAATCCCCGATTTTTAGTGAAGTAATCAAAGAATTATATAAAGGAAAAAGATATTTGAAGATTTTTAATTTATTTTTCTATCTTTATGTGAGCTTGGGTCCACGAGTACATGATCTCCACTCTATCTCAGCAAATTGAGCTAAGATGCTCTATAAAAAAATTAGGAGCTAATTATTATATTATTTCCTTGTAAATATTTTATATTTGCTTTTTTTACCATAAATATGAAAAATATCAACTTCCCTTGTGTAAGCGCTATTTATGAGACGATTTCAATAGAATTTTATTATTTTTTAATTTGATTGTTGAAACTACATATTAACAAATAAATTAAATATAAGATATTTACAAAAAAATTTAAAAGTTAAATTTTTATTTAATAATTTATTATTAATTATCTAATTAGTAGATAGTTATAAATTTAAATTATATATGTGATATTTTAAGTTAATATAAATCCTAATTAGATTAGGATTTGACAAATCAAATCTCTTAGTGTGAGGAGTTGGGCAAATTTTTGGGCTAGAGAGAAAGAATGAAAAGTTTCGCATTATATCAAATTATGTGTATTTTTTATTCACTGAATTAATTAGAAAAATACCAATTTATTTTTTTTTAGAAAATTCCCACCTATTTTCTCCTATGATGGGCGACATTGTTGATTCAAATTAGGCTAGGATTAGTTTCCTTATTTTCTAATTTGAATGAAAAATAATTATGATATAATTATAAGTTTTGAAAATTTTTGTTGGGATATTGCTTATTTTTAGAATGATAAACAACATGCTAGTATTCATGCCGACTTGAATGATAAATATTCAATTAAGAAATACCTTATTTTTATTTTAGTTGTGTTCACAAAAATTTATTAAACCTAATTGTATCCTTTTAAACTCACAAAACCCTAAATGGGAAAAGCAACATCAACATCATCGTTATCACTAAGAACATAATATTTGTTCTGACAAAGAAGCGCCCTCCAGAAGCTTTGACCAATGCGGCCACAAGAGCCGTGAAGCCTATGATCGATGGGTCACAATGAACAATATGACTAAGAGCTATATGCTTGCTAGTATGTCATATACTATTAAAAACAAGTATGAAGGCAAAGATGTAGCCTTTGAAATCATGGATCAACTAAAACAGATGATCGCGCAACAATTTGATCAAACATGCTATGAGATCACCAAGAAGTATATGAATACCAACATTAGATCTGATACTCATGTTAGAGGTCATGTGATGACTATGGAAAACTTCTTTAATGAGACTGAGTTGCTTGGTGAGACCATAGATTAGCCAATTCAAGTTAGTATAATTCTTAATTCGCTACCACAGGAGTTCAATCATTTCACATGTAGATATGTCATGCACATGCTAAATTATGAGATGAGTTAGCTTCCGAATGTACTCCAAACTTATGAGTCCATCTGTGGGACTGCAAACATTAGGGGCCAAGCAAATGTTGCTTAGGCCTCCTCCTTGAAGTCCAAGAAGACAAAAAGAGGTTATAATGGTAAGGGATGAGGTAAAGCCCAAAATCCTAAATAGGATCCCGAGAGAAGCTTAAGAATAATAAGAAGGGTGCAAAGCACTCTGCGAGAAAATATTTCCAATGCGACACGCAATGACAATGGAAACGTAACTGCCGAAAGTACTTAGCTAAGAAGAAGCTGTAAAACAATAAATGTGATTTACTTGATTTAGCAGCTTTGCTAGTAGAGGTTGATTCCTCTTACTGGATAGTAGATTCATGAGCGACTAACCATATTGTTATTCTTTGCAACTTCTTATATCCTTTAGGGAACTTGCTAAAGAGGATCTGACTATGCGCAATGGCAACGAGGTGTCAGTTTCTATCAATGCAATGGGAGAAGCCCGTATTCAATTTTTAATGAGATATTTAAATTTAAAAAATGTTTATTTCATTCCAAACTCTAGTAGAAATTTGAATTATGTTACTTTGTCAGTTGAACAATCATTTAGAATTTCTTTTATTAATAATAAGATTTTTATTTCAATAATAGTCTCCATTTATATTCTACAGATTTAGAAGATGAGTTTATATGTCCTTAAGTCTTTTGGAAACATTTCTTGTAGCACTGAATTTTTTAAACTAGCTAAACCTAAATCTAACAACAGCAGAAGATATATAGCGATTTTGAAACATAAATGTGGCATCTTAGGCTTGTTCATACTAATCTAGATAGAATCAACAGACTTGTAAAGTATAGTCCTTTGAGGGAACTAAAATTTAACATTCTTTCGGTCTTTGAGTCTTGTCTAGAAGTTACAATGACCAAAAGATATATATATATATATATATATATATAAATTTTTTTGCAATAGGGCAAAGAGCCATACAACCACTTGAGCTAGTACGTTCTGATATGTATGTCTCGATTAATGTATAAGTAAGAGGCGCTTATGAATACTACGTCACTTTCATTGATAACAATTCTCAATATGGTTCTATATACTAATAGCTATAAAATATGAAACTTGTTGAAAACTTAAAGTATTCCTATCCGCAATTAAAAAGTAATTAGGAAAATCGCCTAAAGAGCTTCTATCCAATTGAGGTGGTGAGTACATTAACATTAAGTTCAAGGACTAACTTTTAGAAAATGATATTCTCTAATAACTAATGGCATTGCGCATTACGAGATAGAATGGTGTTGTAGAGAGATACAAGCATACTTTGTTAGACATAGTGAGGTCCATGCTTACCTGTAAGTGTGTCCCGCTCATGTTTTAAAGAGTAGTTTCAGAAATCTTGATCCACGAACGGAAATGTATCAATTCGTATCCTACCTATAGGGGACAAGGGCATTTTGTTTATAGTCCTCGAAACAAGAAGATATTTGTAATGACAAATTGCATTTTTATAGAGTGATTATATGACAAACTTCATGCCTCAAAAGCAAGGTTGTTTTAAACAAATTGTGAAGTGATATGACCACATTGCGACAAACAAGAGTTGTTGAAATTAGAGAAAAAGTAGATACGACATCTCTGTGTCAAGAAATCACAGAATCTAGATATAGTGGGAGGGTTATAAGACCACTAATCTTGTAGGGGTGAAAGCGGTGCGGTGCAATGCAGTTATAGGGGAGAAAAAAACCGCACCGTATTTTTCAGTTTTTAAAATTCAAAACCAGAAACCCCACTAAATATTCAGCCACTGAATTTTCGGTCACCAAATTTTTGGTTCGGTTTTAACCGAATTAAATCGATTTTTTTTAAATGCTAAAATATATTATAAAATATTATTAATATATTATATATATTAAACAATGTCAAAATATTTCAAATGGTACTTGTAGCTAAGTGGAAACATCACATTTTGCCAACCCTACGGGCGGGGTTAAAGTCGTTACCAATGCTAATTTTGGGCTTCTTTTAAATCCATTTGCAAAAAAATTACACAAAACATGCCCTCCCTCCCCTCCCCCCCCCCCCCCCCCCCCCCCCCCCCCCCCCCCCCCCCCCCCATGATTTGAACCTATTACAAGAGTGTGGAAAAGACTTGAGGCATACACGAACACCATTATACTAGCATATATATTTGAAATATATCGGTGTAGTTTTAACTGTCTCTAGTTTCCTATAACCAAAAATCGCACCAAATTTTTGATTTTGCTGACATTGCACTGAATTTTGGTGCAGTGCAGTTTTTTAAATCAGTTTGATTCGTTTATGCGGTGCTTTTGTACAGCCCTATGTCTTAGAACCTTAAGTTTTATGAGACAATCAACCATGACCCATGGTTTTGAGTAAGACGTTGATGAACCTTATGTATACAAGCTCATTAACAACGATAATGTGGCATTTTTGGTTGTTTACGTCGATGATAGCCTATTATTTGGGAATTAAATATGAAAGTAATATGAGGTAATGGCCTGGTTGGCTGAGCAATTCTAAATAAAATATTTGGGAGTTTCTTGGGATCCAGATCACACAAAATAGGAAGAACAAACTGATATCACTATCTCTATAATCTTATATTGATAAGGTGCTTGCTGTGTTGTGATGCAAAAATCCAAGAAGAAGGGCATTACACGACCACACATCTACGTCTACAGTTGAGAGTCTGATCTATGCTATATTGTGCACCAGACCAGACATCTGTTATGTAGTGTGAGTTGTTAGTCGGTCCTATTAAAACCTAGTGATAGAGCATTAGAGAGTAGTTAAGCACATCCTTAAGTATCTCAGGAGAATGAGAAACTATATGCTTGTATATTTAGGTGGAGATTTGAATCCCTTAGGTTACACTGACTTTGACTTTTAGTTAGACAAGTACTCTAGAAAGTCGACGACCGGTTCATTGTTTACCTTTAGTAGCAGTTGTTTGGAGAAATGTCAAAAAATCCAGCATTCTAGACTCAACCATGAAGGCTAAGTATATAGAATTTTGTGAAGCAGCGAAGGAATCAGTCTGTCTTAACAAGTTCTACACTAATTTAGAAGTTGTTCGAAATATGAAAAAGTTACTAAGGCTATACTATGACAACAATGGAGCGGTGGTCAATTCCAAAGAGCCGAGAAATCATAAGAGGGGCAAGCACATTGAGATGAAGTATCATCTCATCAGCAAAATCGTGCATAAAGGAGACGTCAGTTTGATCAAGATTACATCAGAAGATAACCTGGTAGATATTTTTACCAAGACAATAACAGAGAGAGCATTCAAAAAGCATATGTTAGGCAAATGTAATATCCCAAGTTTAGTCTAAAACTCTTGAGATTTTATTATATGAAAATTGGATTAATTAGCCAATAATGAAATAAAAATTTGTTGTTCCATTAATTTTTAAATGCATAATTTATTGCTTGATTTAGAATAAGTAATTATAAATAAAATTTAGTATAGTTTTGATTTAATGGCCAAGATCATTTTTGATCTTGGATGAATGACCGATATTTCATCATCTCATGAAAGTGAATAAAACAAATTCACTTTGATCAAATGTGCTAGGATCTTTAGTATGGAATCAAGGGTTAAGATAAACTCTTAGATTTTTAAAGAGGAAAAAAAAAAGAGAATATATATATATATATGGATATATATGGATATATATATATATATATATATGGATGCACACTCTACGGCAAGGGATTATAACTTGCAATATTTTTTGTTTTTGCGAAAAAAAAAAAGAATATATATATATATATATATATAAATACACGAACTCCACACTCTACTCCACGGCAAGGTAAGTGCTATCATTTGCTTTTCAAAAAATAAAAAATAAAAAATAAAAGAGTTTATATACACATACACACACTAAGTTCTCACACACACGAGGTAAGGTGATTGCCATTAATTTTCTTTACAAAAAAAGAAAAAATGGGTGTGCCATAATGTATTTTGAAGTCAAGAATTTCATGATGAAGATTTTACGTGTAACTTTTTCTCATGTTTTATGACACTAATGTGACAAGTCACTCGGTCAAGTTGACAAAATCACAAGAGAACGAAAAAGAAAAAGAAAAAGAAAAAGAAAAAGAAAAAGAAAAAAGAGTGAATAAAAATAAACTAATTTTTTTTACTCTCCAACCACACTCAGCCTCCGGATGTACATCCCATTTCAAACTCTAGCAAGACATAGCTTTTGTTATATAAGTAGAGATAGTGACTCTAGGTAGTCTTTTATCTGTCACGACCTAGCTCTCTCGGCCAGAGGCCACGACAGGGGTTCTTTTCTCTTTACTACTATTAATCTTACTTAAAACGTAAAACACAAATTACTTTATAACATAACGAGCTTGTATTTTTTTTTTATACTGCAGAAGTTAAAGTAATTTTCTAAATCAAAATACTGTCTCCTGACTTCTCTTGAGTTCAGGGAAAGAGCCACCACTTTATCTCAAGTTCGGGGCCTCGGGATCTATTCCTGGTCACAATATGACATCTTTGTTATCAAAATACAGAATGAGGAATTTAAAACATATATGCCACGGGATCTTTCTCTTCTTGGGTTGCCACACACATCGCCCATCGCCAGCAGCTCTACTTCTACAGATCTTCTGATTTAGCTTTTCCCTTACCTATAATACCAAGGATAGCTTTTCCCTTACCTATAATACCAAGGAAAAACTGATGAGTTGATAAACTCAGTAAGGGCAAAACTACTCTATCTTAACGATGCAATGCAATACAACAAGGATTCACAATGCAAGACCCACGGTTTTAACTCAGTAAGGTCAAATGAAACCGGGCTCTTCTAGAGTCCCAGGGTTTTAACCTCTTGTATCGGGGTACCAAGACCCACGACAATGAATTCATCGGGCTTTCTAGGATCAACAAACAACAAGGCTTGGTTGTCTTTCTAGCCCTCAACTTGCTCGGGTCGAAACCCGGCTCCAATTCTTTCACGGACCGTAGTCCGACTTTCTTAACATTTTTGTCACGTTTTATTCTAGAGACAAAGCTCTACTTAAATACTTTTTCTTCCATTCACTTTCTTTCTAAGGCTTGGTATGGCCTTTTACTTCTTTTAGTTTCACAATACACAATTATATTCACAGGATACGGTTATCGGGAATAGCAAGTAAAAGCCTAACAAACAAGCATACCTAAGCACAAGCACATAACTGGTGTCATAGGTGCATTGCCACTTACCTTGCATAAGCGATAGAGTTTCTCTGAGCTTGTCTTAAGCAACGCTCCGAGCTCCGACCACTTCTCCGTCCTTTAGCCCTTTCAATAGAAAAGGAATCAAGCCTCGTTAGTTCGCTTGTCTCGTCAACCGAGAGCGAAACTAATTCTTATCTTAAATGTTCTAATGCTCGAGACTTTCTACACTATCTTATTACCAAGGTGGGGCTGCCTAGATAACTTAACCAAGGTTTATTTAGCCTTACTTAGGTTTGGGATTATTCCGAATCCTAATTGGTACTCCCGACTCGCCTCGGGAGCTTACCGAGCAATCCAGAGTGTCAATTTGTACTATTCACTATTTACGGCTCGAGAATTTATCTAAATTTCTTACTTGGCCATTCTTAGGTCTAACATATGATTTCTAAGACCTTTTAATTTATCTAAGACCATGAAAATCCTTTTATGGCTTTAAGAAGTTTACTTTTCAAAATTCATGGTCAACTTGGCTCGAGTTTGACTTTTCAAATTTTAAAGGTCCAAACCCGAGTCTTGGCCAAAACAAATTAAATATCAATTATATTTAATTTTTAAAATTATTTTCTAAAGATATAAAGACTGAAAAGTCCATGTTCGAAATCTGAACTTTGAAAACGACGCGTTTTCTAGCTCACTCACGATTTTGTTCAAACCGATCATGTAGCGTCTTTTCTTTTTAAACCTCTTTCTTTTCTTTACAAAAACACATTAAGAACAGTAGACTAAAGTATTAAAAGAGATCTTAATGATCTACATAAATTTTCTTAAGAGCATTAAAGCTTAAGTTCTCAAAGTTTGCCAAAGTCTAAAAACTCACTTATCGTAAACTTAAGATTTTCATCGGACATTTACCGTATAAAATTCTTTTTGATATTTCTCTTTTCAAATCTCTAAAACACTTTGAGAGAAGAAGCTTTTGGAGCCTAAAATTATTTTATAATTTCATTTCAAAGTTTTCACATAGTTTAAGAACTCATTGTGGTCGGATTTTACATTTAGCTCACTTTTATAAAAAAAAATTTCTCTACGGTTGTCACGACGGTGCATTGGAAATTGTCGTGCTCGTAAAACCTTTTGTAATCAGTTTAATCCCTTCATGAAGACATAAATAAGCAGAATTTAAAGCATGCAAGAAGATAAATTGGAATCTAAAAATGAGCATGGCCGTGGTTCACGCTCACGAGCACAAGAACCCACCATGCAAGCTTAGAGAAAATCCGCCTAGCCTTATAGAGCTTAGGTTCGGATTTTTACTAACTTAAGCAAGCTAAAGAACACTAATTATTACAACACATTCTCATCAACCAAATACATTCAATGACTTAACCAAAGAAAGATATACTCAAAACTAATTAAAATCTCACAAGGGTTTTAAGAAATATACCTAAGTTCAAGGATTGAACTTTTGCTCTTTCTCTTGTGTAGTTGACCGACCTCCTAGGATTTTTCTTCCAAAGCTCCTTCTTTGTGACCTTTGACACCTTAGGGAAGAGGTGAAAGGAAAGGTTTAGAGGTGTTTTTAAGAACTAAAACCATAGGAAAAGCTAGCTAAGTTACCTTAGGTTTTGGCTTGGAAAAATGGCTTGAACTTGTAGGCTATTTCTTCTTCCTTTCCTTGAGCAAATCTACCACTCTCTCTCTCTATTTCTCTTGGACTTTTTCTTTCCTCTTCTCTCTAACCCTAAGCACGGTTTTCCTCCCTATTTGGCTAAGAAAAATGAAAAAAATGCGACCTTTTGGTCTTAGTATCCCTTTTATAGGCAAATTTAGTAGCTTGTTGAGTAAACTTACTTAACCATGCTAGTCTCTCTCTCTCTCCTCTTCAAATCCAACCATGGTTAGTTAATTTTGCTTCAACTTTATCCAAAAACATAAATCCTTATTTGATCTAATATGGGCTACATAATTTTTGGCCATTGATTTAACTAGGTATCTCATCTAAGGGCTAGGATGGAGCAAGAGTAACTTTTTATACTTTAACTTTTGTGACACTTGTCAAAAGCTCCTCAAACTTGACCAACACCTTACTACAACCTCTTTCCCATCAAATTATGACTCAAAGATGAATAAGGGCTGGTGAAATTTAGATTTACTCTCAAATATTATACCATTTTACTTAATTTATGCTATTAGTGCTTGGAATATAAGTATTAGAGAAAATATATTTTTCACTTAGTGTGGCCCACGGTTTTGAACTAATAAATTAGGAAAATTATTTCTCCTCATCAATTACTAGTAGAATAATATTTTTCTACTGTTCTGGGGTTGATTGCTATCAGGAAAAATCCCGAGGAACCTGTTTTCACGGTAACGGTGACTAAATCGTCATTTTCCTGACTTACCGTAATCGATATTTCTTATTCTTGAATTATATTATCCCAAGACTTTAAGAGACTCTTATTTGTTTCTAATAACCTCTAAAAATGTAATTAGAAGTTAGGTGTAACTCTTTATGGTCGTTTTTGAGCTCCATCACGGTTTTTCTGTTCTTTATGGTAAAATCCTGATTTTTATCGAAATATTCTCGTTTCGGCTTCGTTTTAGCTCGAAATGACTTTAAACTTTAAACTAAGGCCTATTATGTGACTTTAAGTCATTTTATAGCCTAAAAAAAATATTACAACAGTCGAGGGTCATTTTTTTTTAATTTAGGCCAAAATATAATTTTCTAAAAGTTCAAGGACTATTGTGTAATTTTTATAAAATTAAGCTGAACTTTGCTTTATGACCACTATTATAATAAACTTATTTTTTAATAGATAAAATAATTAATGAAAGTGAAATTTCATACTCTATTCGATGATTCGAGACGACATTCACAAAAATATCAGAGTTCAAAAAAAAAATACAATTCATTATTCGAGAATTTTATCCCGGCATGGAGTCAGTAGGGTAATCCCGGGGTTGGGGGTTACATTATCACTCCTCTCACAAAAAAAAATTATAAACTCTTTTAAACACTCCTCTAACTCAAAAAGAGAAAGATAGAGATAGTTGTGAGAGCATTTAGTCAAAGAAGAAGTGTAGAGAAGAAAAAGAATGATTAATTATAAGTGGTAAGTCTCTAAGCTAGTGGTTAATCACTTTAAACATTCTTCTCACTTATAGTTATTGTAACTAATTTAAAGAACCTCTTGGTGATGATTTAATCTTCTAGGAAAAAAAAATAAGAAGAGATATCTACAACAAAGTTTAGACAAAAATGTATAATCACTTACCTTTTCTATTACTTAGTTACTATAGCTTCTTTTAAATTTATTGACATTAAATAAATGTTCAATTTATTTGATGTTGTAGATAGCATTTAAAAAGTTCATATGATATTGTAGGTGAACAAATATGGTTCATAAAGTTAAGAGAAATATAATTAACAAAAACACTTTATCTTTTATTTTGTATAGATGATTTTGTGATTTTCTTATAAATCTAAAAGATGCTATTATGCTAAAGTTGGTAGGATAATTTTATGAAAATAGGTACAAATGCTTTGATGGCTACCTCTTTTTTGATAGCTAAAGTATAGAATGCTACTAGTAAAGAAAAAAAAAATAGTTAGTTTAAGCACTTACAAATCATAGTGTTGTGCTTGATTTTCTTGGAAAAAAAAAAACTATGACATGAAGTGTTGTTACATTGCCATAGTTGCAAAATGAGATTATATTGTGTTACAAGGCTTGTTAAGATAGTTAAAATCTTACATGGACCATAAAATGACTAAAGTGATAAAGTTGTCAAATATGTCTTTTTTGGACCTTTTTTAGAAAATGATAATGTTAAGATATTTTAGAAGCCGAATCTTGCCTAATCTATTGGAGACAAAGTTTTAGATAACAGAAGAAAGAACAACTTTTGTGAAGAAAAATGTTCTAGAATCCGCATAGTAAAGGTAAAAAAAAGTAAGTTTACGATGAGTCTACATGCAAAGGTCTAACATAAAATTTGATTTACACTTAAGTCTCACCTGCAAAGTTTTAGATCCTAAAAAGATAAGAAACTTTCATTTTTACCAAAAGCTCATAAATGATCTAGAAAAAGTTATAGCCAAAATCATAAAATACTATAAACTCTGACTTTCATTTTGAGTAAGATAAGGAATGAATTAGACTTTGACCAAGAAGAGAAAAATATTTATTTCAGTGATCAAAGTAAGTTAGAATAAAATCTTTCAAAGTGACCCTGGGGCAAAAATGTTAATATTTTAAGTTTTGTACTAAAAGTATAAATTTATAAAAATATGAGGACCTTTCTGCAAAAATTATTTTTGGGCAGTAAAATCAGAAAATAGGTCTGATTATTATATTTCAAAACCTATAAAACTTCTTGTTGAAAAATGCAATATTTATTCCTAAAATATGACTTAGTTATTTCAACTTTTTTAAAATCAAAGTATTTATAAATTAATTTTGGGATGTTAAAATTAACTAAATATCATTTAGTAATATGTTTTTATAATTTACATAAGTATTGTTAGATCAACATATCTAACGTGGACTTCTAACTTATTCTAATCTATAAATGAGTAATATGCCACCTAGGCCCAAATATGCAGATAGACTAATTTCAATCTCATTAGAAAAGTACTTAATGGGCCTAAACTCAAATTTTTATAAACTGTAATCTTTGAACGGCCACCATAAGGTAAATGAGCTTTATGGGTCCGAACCTTAGATGATGTTATTTAAGTAGACAAAAAGATTTAAAAACTTGTTAAGATTAAAGGATGGTTAAATATAAGTATTAGGCCTGGACATTGGGCAGTTATTCGGTTTTTTGGGCGGTTTCAGTAATTACCAAAATTATCAAAACTCTATTTTTGAAAGCCAAAAACCACCCAAAAAATAATGGTCGATTCCAACATTAACTTAGTTCGATACTACAAAATAGCAAAGAAAATACAAAAACAACATACTCAACACTACAACATAATAGATGAGATAGTTCATTTTCATAATCAAATTCAACTCCAACTTTATTATCAAATTCAATATACAATTGAACTTCAGCTTAATCACAATCCACAAAAAGAAAACTATAATACAAGTCAATCACAAAATAATAAACACAATACATAATACATAATACACACACACACTGACACACACACAAAACAGTAAACACATTGTAAAATACAAAGTACACACACAGAACAATAAATAATAAACACAATAAACAAGACAAGTTAAGAGCTAAGAACTACTCGATCATGATGAGAAAGGCTAAGAACTAACATAAAATCCTATATACAAGACAAGTTGGCGGCTTTACTGTAACGGCTGCTTTACGGATCGACGATAGTCCCCACAGACCAACACGAGTCTTTCCAGTGTGCTTTGTCCTCACTCGTACGCTTCCTGGGAAAACTTCCTAGGAGGTCACCCATCCTGAAATTGCTCCGTGTCAAGCATGCTTAACTTCAGAGTTCATATGAGATAGGCTCCCGAAAAGAATATGCATCTTGTTGACATAGGTAGTAACATTATATCTTTTAAGTATCTCATCGACCGTAACGTTTCATACCAGCACAGCCTCAGAACCTTTACATTAGACAATCATCTTACCCAAGCGGTGCGGAATTGCACAGCTTACCCTGTCTTGCCCTCTTTTTGGCTCAAGGGATTTTGACTGTCACAATCACCTCTCCTTTTGGGACCCGACGTCCTCGTCGGTCGTCGGCCACACTTCCGACTGGGTCAAGGCTCTGATACCAATTGTAACGGTTGCTTTTCGGATCGATGACTGTCCCAACAAGCCAACACGAGTCTTTCCAATATGCTTTGGCTTCCTTTAGTCTGTGCCACACATACCTGTCTACAACATCAAGAAGATAGTGAGTTGCTAAACTCAGTAAGGACAAACTAACTATTCCTACATGTCATGGCATGATATATCATGATATGTACATTACAAAAGTTCTAGATAGATACAACAATTCAGAATTATTCTAAGACTAACTTATGTATAGAGTATCACCCGTCCCATACCAAATGACCCCCTTCAAATATTTCTTTATCTTTAGCCTTTACGTTACGCCTCAGCCATTCTAAGGGGACTTATTGGCGCTTATGTTTTAACTTCCTTGTAGTCTGGGATCCACTAACGGTAACCATATATTTACTTTAACTTTCATTAGGCACCCCGGGCGGGAGTGGGCATAGCTTATCTGAAGCACCTCCCGACCGATAATCACCTCGAGCAACAGTAGCTAAGTGCTCGGGGTGGAAGATGCATCTTCTCACCCTATAAAGAGGAGTTTCATATAGTCAGCTTGTAGGGCAGCGGTACCGTCGACTTTGTTTTTTTGACATATTGAGCTTTTTGACTTTCCCGGAGCCTTATCAAAAAGGCGATTCCGAGCCATGTTTCTTGAGAGTTACATATTCGGAGTGAAATTTCGTGTACTTTACTTTAATATTGTCCTATGAAGAACTTGATCTTGGGTCTTGGGACGCTAACCCAGCCCATCACGTCGGCTCGCTCGGGATTTGAATCTGGCATTGGTACGACGACTGATCGTAACTCTCGTCGTTTCTCGGTCCGAAGACACGTGATAGTTTAAACGTGGAATGCTTACAATATAACAAGGCTCGGTTTCTTATCTCTTAGGCTATACTCTACTTTTTAGCTTAACGATAAAAACCATGCTAAGTTTTATTGAGCATTTATCTTAATTAATTACATTAATCATGGTTCGGGCCTAAGTATTCCTTACTACTGAGAATATAAATGAATACACATTTTTATCATCATAATATAATGCGCGTAATCATACAATACACGAAAAGTCCTAACAAACATCACATGTCTTGATGTCGTAGGTGTATTGTCACTTACTAGTTGATGCTCCAATAACGGCTCTTGCAACCTATGCTTGTTCCTTGTTCCTTTTACTGTAAATTCCCACGCACGCTATGTCTCCACGAGCTTCACTCCTAATGGTACGATTCAAAAGTGTCAAAATTCACTTCTTTACTTGGTTTCTAATTGTACTACAAGCTAACAAGTCCGTGGTGCATGCTGGTTATAAATGGGGATATATTTTGGTTCAACAGGCTGATTTTAGAACATGTTTGCTAGTGTTCTGCAGAAACCGGTCGACCACTTTGATAAACGGCCGACCGGTTCATGCTGGACACTTAGCAGAAAAACTAATCCGACACCTTTCACGAGAATGCGCATAACTTTCTGTTTCGAAGTTGGATTGACACGAAACTGGTGGATATTTTTCTCACTAATAATTGCCCAAAAATTCAAAAACACCAACTGCCTTAAACATGCGAAGTGTTCTGGAGCTATACTTAACCAAAAATCATATTTTTGTGCCCAATTTGTGAAACTGCTTATGAAACGACTCTTTGGAAAGCTTGACAACTGTATAATGCATGTATAAAACTGATTTCATGTTCATTCTAACTTATATTGGTTAATTTGTCAAAAACAGTTTTATGATGTAGCATAATGTTCAATATTTCTATTTTAAAAACTTTATTATTGAATCACTTGAAAAATCCTTTAATCCTGAATTAACATCTTTATTTAAAAATATATTGTGCATGTAAAAACAATATGGAGCCATGGGATAATCCAGAGCTTCGATGGAATACAAAATGGTTCAGAATACAAATTTCTTAATCATGAAAAATGAAGAACTGGTCGATTGTTTCATGTTACACCAGCATTCTATTTTTCTTTTGCAGAATGCTAGTTGCTCGGATTTGGTTGATTTCCAAACTTCTCCAAAGTTCTAAAAATATACAAACATGCTTAAAAACTCTACTCATATACATAGGAACATAGAGTTTAACTCAATTCACAAGATTTCACAATTTCATGCTCTAAGTTCATGTTTTACAAAAGTAAACGCTTGTTTCAAAACTTGCATTTTCTTCAAAGTTCCTTAAAAATATAAATCACACAAGCATGCAACCAATGTCTCAACATCATCCTATACATTACATATAAAATAGGATGAGAGAAGATGAAGAGGCGATTATACCTCACTTATCCTTGTAGAATTTAGTTTCACTTCGACTTGAAGCTCTCGGACAACTTTCACCTAGAACATAGAACGTTGAGAGAAGAGGAAATGGATTTAGAATCTAACTTTCTTAGGTTGAAATGAGAATTTGAGAAAGGTTTCTAGAGCTCTCACCTTGTACTTAAAGAGTGCAAACCTCTTCACAAGAGCTTTTCCTTTTTCCTTGAACACTTAGGCAAATTCTCTCTAATTTCAAGCTCTCTTTTGATTCTCTCTTTAGTTTTTGAATTTAAGAGATAAAGATAACTTTTTCTCTCCTTTTTTCAGCTATAAAGGTCAAGACTCCTTGGTTCCATTTGACCAAGGTCTAGTTGAACAACCCAAGAGGTGAGTTTAAGGCTTTATTTTGACACCTAGCTAAAGTTTTGCCACCATTCCTCTTAAACTCAATGCCACCTTGCTCCAAGCATGAATTTAACTTGATAACTCATACCATTCAGCCATGATTATGTAATGAAGTGTAAATGGCTTGGTTTGGATCTAATATGAAGCTAGTTACATGAAATAGTTTAGTTAAAATCCAACTAAACTATGATTTTGACCAATTAGGTAAAAATACCTCTTAATCTTCATGCAACCAAGCTTTCAATCCTCTTGACAACTCAAAATCTACTAATAAGCTCAGTCAAAAGCTGTAGTGGAATAACTTTTCACTATATGCACTTTTGCCCCAAATAAAGTTTGCATTTTAGTCCTTCTGAGAAATTCAACATTTTTTATTGACCTCTTTGACCTAATTTCTTTTTACAAATCCTTTCCTTATAATAAAATAAGGTCTTCCTCAAATTTACATAATTTTTGGGCACTTAAAATAATTTTTCCCGTATTTTATAGTTTTGCCCGATTTTGCCGAAATCTCCTCTGTACGGGTTCGTTTGAGCTCGGATAGGTCCAAAACTTGACATTTAAACTTGATTTATCCAAATAAACTTCGATCTAGAACATCTTTTCCAAATGAGATCATTTTCTTTTATAGTCCAAAAGTTAGGTCAAAATGCAATTTCCTAAAAGTTCGGGGGCTTATTTGAAATTATTAACTTCTTGCTTTTTCCGACCTTAAGTAATCTTTCCGAGTTACTAATAATCATGTCTTGACTTCATAACTCCTTGAGCAGGGTCGGAGGTCATCCTTTATGCATATTCGGTAAAATCCGAGAGTTCGGCTCGGTTAGGGTTTCGAGTCAGGATTTCGGTGCGAAACTTAAAAGAAATATTCTTAATTAAATCTTAAATCATAATGGAAGAGTGGAATTAAGTATTTTATTAAACTATAATATCTTTTTTACATTTGAGATGCGAAGCACACTGATCTAGCCTTGACCGTTCTTTATAAAATATGTATTACATGAAATCGGGGGTTACAACTGTGATGTTTATGAAATAAAGATGTGTTATATGTTATGCTTTAAACTATATTAGCACATAATCTAAGTATGTGAATGAGCATTATATTTTTCCATGCTCACTTATTGTAAAGATGAAGCTAATAAGTTTTAAGAAGTTAAGGTGTCGTACCACCCTCCGCTAAGGTGAGGGTTAATGAACAAAAGTATTTGGCCGTGTTAGTAGGGGACCTTTCAAACCTTGACCTTTCTATTTGTTCGCGCGCACTCGGTACGTACACATAGGGGATCTCATTAGAAGAAAATATTTTCAAAAGTGTTCATAATGAAGTATAATTTGATATTCGTTCATGACATATATTTTGTGAGAATTATGTTTGTACTCACTAAGCGTAAAGCCCACCAAAGTTATTCGTGCTATAGGTAAGAAACCTGCACTATGATATTGTGATGGATTGGACAGGCGACGGTGGTGGGTGTGTGGCAAAGGGTAGATTGAAAAAACTGCTAGAAAGTCTTTTGCTGAGATTTTATGAAATATTTTGTTATAGTCTTTAAGGAACCTTTTTATAACTATGTCTTAATTTTTAATGTCATGTTTAACTAAAATAGTACTGGTGATTGAAACTATGGAATTCAAATTTCATATTATGGTTATGTATCAAGATAATATCATTTACTTGTAGGTTTTATTCTACTATTTCTATATGTCATTTACTTTAACAAAAAAATAAAAAAAAAATTATGAAAGATCTTAGCTAACAAGTTACTAGTCTATTATGTAACCATGTTTAAAAAAAAATTCTGAAATTTTGAGAACTAAGATTTAAATGATAGTTAAAGTTAATGTAACGGTCCGAAAAATCGGATCGTTACAGAAAAGGTCTTAGGGACATGTCACATATGCTTTAGGGAAAGTATGCTATTGTTAGGAATATGCTCTTAAAATTCGATGTAATAAACACTGTTTGAAAATAAAATAAAAATAAAAGAAGTAGTTATTTATGAATTTGTTTTTTCTTTATTATCAAATTAAATTTTTATAGGTTGACGTATTTAAACTAGTATGTAGTGGATGAAGGAGTAAGGATCTCCTTGATTGGTAATCACTGGTATTATCCACGACGTTTTGAACGTTAGTGTCTGATCCATATTATCAGTGTATTTAATTCAAGAATCTTTATTTATGTATTGTAATAAAGATTCGAATCAAGGTCATTAGAAGATCATACGGAAGTATGCAATTCACTGGCATTATGAATGCGAGTTACATATATGGAATTAACAAGTACATAGTTAAAATGGTTCCCTTATGTGTTGACTTTCGGAACTATACAGTTTAAGCGCTCTAACTCGTAAGTAATTACAAATTAACTACTTATTAGTAAACTTAATGGTACTTGAGGGGTAAGAAATAAACGAGGAGTAAAACAATAATTTTACCCGACTCCGATTATGAACCACCAGTGAAGAATTGACAATCATATAATGATTATAGCAATGGAAAATTAGCAACAACTTTTGTAACCCCGGCCCCCAGAATTATCCTGTATGGTACTTTTCCGCCAAACGAGTTAGTCGTTTTTGTAATTAACGACCCTTTGTTAAATTAATTATATCTCATCTTGTGATTCGAAAATCACTCCCATGATTGCATTATCTAATTTATAATTGGAATACTTGTGCTTAAATTCTTAGTGGCCATTTAATTTGAAATCGATTCCTTAAAGTGCAAAATTGCACCGTGAGCCCCTATACTTTTGAAAAATTACAAAATTGGCGTAATTTATAAAAAACGACCATTTTTGGGTTGTAATATGTTTTTAAGGGGTACAATATGATTTACAAGCATATAATTAACCCTAGTTTCAAATTTGAAACCATTTCGAGTTAAAACAAAGCCGAAACGGCTTAAACTTAAAAAGTCAAGATAAACCGTGTAAACGCGGTTAGAGAAAGGGAGCGAGCTCAGAACGACCACTTATAAATTGATATTTGAAATTCTAAACAGTATTTTAGAAGTTTCTAGTGACATAAGAATGTCTCGTTAAGTCTTGGGTTAGACAGAATTTGAATTAGGTTAAAACTCTGACCGATAGTTCGGAATAGGGGCGTTTAGGCCTCTTCCAGAAAAATGGGCCCCGAAAAAGGTTCCTGACCCCTCGGGCCAGCCTATAACCGACCCTAATTAACATTAGTGGGCTTGATGTGTTAAAGAAATAATTCTAGGCCCATTTCTAAGCCCAAAACTGTGGCCCAAGTGAGAGAAATTGGTTGAGTGTTTAAATGGTGTAAGTGGGATAAGTGATGAACCAATGAAATAAATCCATGGATTTTTTCATTGGTGGAACCTTTAACCCAATCAATCAGATAATGGGCCATCAAGGGTGCCATTTGGAAGAAAGAAAAGGGAGTTGAAAGGTTTTTCAACTTAGATGCTCATCTTGAAACCTAACCACATGATTTGAATCCATTAACCACCAAGTCTGAATCAATGGCTAAGATTTATTGGAATTATCAATTAATTAGCATTATTGGAATTAAAATCTTGGAGAATATGCATGAATGATTTTTGGCCATTGAGGAGAAGAGAAAGAGTGGAAGAATAGTCATTAAGTTGCTTGGAGAATACAACTTAATGATGAGTATCTAAAGAAATGAAAAGTTTTTTCTAAGTAAATCTCAACTGTAGGATTAGTTGATGAAAGAGATCAAGGGCTAGGATGAAACTTGAAACTAAAAATTATTTTAAATGAGGAATTAAAATATTTGGAGAAGAGAGAGAGGGTAAAATTCATCCAAGAGAGAGAGAGAGAGAGAGAGAGAGAGAAAGAAAGAGACAAGTAAAAATTCGCTCTAAAACTATCCCAAGTATAAAAGAATTTTAGACCCTTAACCTCCCATTTTTGCTTTTCATTTGCAAAATTTTGAGAGAAAAACCGTGGAATAGGGAGAGAAAATAGAAAAGTGAGAACTTTGAATGAGAACGAAAGAAAAGAAAAGAAGTTGGAGTTAGAGAGAAGAAGCTGAGCAAGAGAGCAAGAAGCAAAGAGAACAAGGCTTTGAAACCCTAGTTCACCAACGTAAGAAAACCGTGACCTTGGCTTGGCTCTTCTCCTCGTTTTGTGCTCAAAAAACCTAGAGACTATTAGGCCAAAGCAAGAACACGACAAAGGAAAGCTCAAAAAAATCCGAAGCTAGGTATAAATCTCTAACCCTAGAGTGACGTGAGGTTCTTTCTTTTTCCTCCAAGCTCATAGCTTAACCATGGATGTAATAGGTTTGAGTTGTAAGTTGCATGGCCTCTTTAAGGTTTAAGTGTGCCGAACATGAATTTAAGGAAGCTAGATTGGCTAGCTTCTGGATATTTTAACTCGTGTTCGGTTGTGGGTTTGTTTGTGTTGTTTATTTGGTTTGCATGTCTAAGGTTCAGGTTCTTTGTGATTGTTTGTGTTTGATGTGTTTGCATGGCTATTTCTTTGTGTTTAATATGTGAAAATGTTTTGAAAATTGCCATGCACACGACGGTTTCCAACGGATTGAAGTGAAACCATTCAAAAGATAAAATTTGATAAATTTCTTGTAAAAATTCGAATCCAAACTAGTGTTAACATCATGGTTTGTTTGATTTATTATTTGAATGTTTTAGGTACAATTTTTAATTAATTTTTTGTGTTAAAAACCAAATAGAAACCGAAAAGACACTTAGAGACAAGTGTCTCGATCAAAAGCCATGAAAACGGTTCAAAAGCATTTGGTTTGAGAATCATTTTCACGCGGCATTAAAAGCTTCAATAAATGGTTTAAAAAAGGAGTGAAAAATCTCCTTAGAACCTAGAAGCAATATGTTTTAGTGTTAATAATGAGATTCGAAAAAAGTAAAGAACAACGTTTTACCAGAAACAACGCTTTTGCGAAATATCGTGAAACTAGTTTCCAAAATACTATGTTTTACAAATTGGAAATTGTGTACTCTATTTTCTATTATCAAAAATAGATTTGGAAACCAAACATATGAGCTTTATAAATATAAAGATTGCTGCCCTTAAGCAATTTTAATGATGATAAAAAGAACGAGTTAAGTTTAAGGGCTCAAAACGACGTTTTCATGACTTAGTCGAAGCCAAAGGTTCGAGGAAGTCTCAAACTAATGTAAAACGGGTGTTGAGACTTAAATGGACTTAGTCCAGCCCATAATAGTGAGATGAGAACCGTGGTTGTTCAAATTGAACTAAACAGGCTTTCTCAAACGAAATGAGACTTAGTTTTCTCGAAACTGAGCATTTTCTCTTAAGAAACGGTTATAGTTCGTGAAAACCACTAAATCGAGCCCAAGAACGTTTTGTAAATTATATCATAATCGAAAAAGGATTTAACAAACACTTTTTAAATAAAAGAGAGCTAATTAATTAAGCTTACTGTTCAAAAGCAGTTTTGTAAAAACGTTAAACGGACAAGTGTCCCGTCTCAAAGACGTTTAAAATGTCAAGGCTATTTTGGGCCTTGTCTTAGTCTTTAAAGCCCAAAGCTTGTTGGGCCAAACTGTTTTAAATTGTGAAGGCCACTTTGGGCCTTCACCTTGTTAAAAGCCTGAGTTACCCGTTTAGGCCTTAGGAGTGGCTAAGGCCCATTTATATCAAGTCCAAATATATAAGAAGGCCTTGAACCTTGTAGTGGGCCACTTTAAGTAGCCTAATCAAAGTATATCAGTAAAAAATCCATCAAGTTTAGATTTGACTTTCCTAAGCTTGGAGGGACTTCGAATAGTCCGAAGATTTCAAAAGACGAGAGTCCGTCTAGGAAAGTTTAAGATGGAAACCCGAGGACCTTGGAAATCAACTCTTATAATTCGGTCTCGTGTTACGAGACTGTCAAACAAACGAGACCATGTCTTCTATTCAAGGACAAGGAGACCATGTCAAACAAACAAGTCCTCGAAAAGACCTCAGAACCGCCGCAACACCTATAACTGTAAGTGGCGATGCACCAACGGCACCGAGATGTATATATGTGTGAAATATTTGCTAGGGTTACATTAGTGCTTTGTGAATAAATGCTGTGTGAATGCTATATCTTTGTGCTCTATAGTGAATAAACTATATTAGTCGAAAGAGAACCTTAGCATGAATAAAATACGAATAAAACGTTCGTAATTAGAAATAATCTAATCTTTGGATTAGATTTTCATAAGCCTCAATAAGAGAGAATAAGCTGTAATAAATCTCATTAGTACGAGTTCACTCGTACTCGATCTCCACTGAGTTTACAACTCAAGTGCGAGAAGAAGGTCGACTTTGAGCCAAACCTACAACTGAAAGAGAAACAGCTCAATGACAAAGGAAAGTGTCCTTGAATTGCTAATAATAAACTAAGGCTGTGAATGCCAAAGTCAAGGCTGAACCTTTGATTTACTTAAGAATGAGTAAATCATCATGAATAATTACTTTTTAAAGGATTATGAAAAGAATTAGATATCAATCCCTGGGATTGGTAATCATACTGCTAACGGCACAGCCTGGTCCTTCCCGTGCGCTATGCCTTACGGACTGTGGTCCGTCAGAATAATCTTTTAGGAAAACCTACCCAGCCTAATGTATGTTTGCTGTGAACCCCTCGAACGATTAAATCATGGGTCTCGAACCCAAAGGCAAGAGGCCAAAGTATGGGACTCGTGAGAAGTCCATTCGGTGCATTAAAATCATAAACTAAAATTATAAAGGGGCTTATTGTGAAACCCCAGTCTGCTGTGTGATTCAACAAGGGGGGGTCAAACATACTAAATCTCAATCTACTGTGTGATTTGACAAGGGGATTCGAACATACTAATTCCCTGTCTGCTTCATGGTCTGACGGGAGAAAGTATATCAGAATTAAAGTCCCGATTCCTCAGTAAACGAGACGGGAGGGGCAGAAATCTGAAATAAGCCTCAATCCTTCGACAGGAGTCGATAAGAGGTAAAGGAATACAATCTAAATATTGAAATAAAAGTCTACAGTACCGCTCAGCTCCAAGAGAAGAGAGCCCTGACTCCAAGAGAGAGAGCCCTGCTCCCTGAAGGTGAGATTATTCCTCACACAAATCGGCCAGTTGAGTGTGAGCCGAAGTCTGTGTGACTGCCGGGAGATTGATCATCTCCCCGCCTGCGCGCTAGAGAAATTGCGGTGACCATCAGTAGATCCCAGACTTGACAAGATGTCGAGCTCGATAAATTAATTAAATAATAAAATGATTGATGTGTGAAAACACTAAGTTCGGAGGGAGTCTAGTGAGACATACCTCCAGAAGGACTATAAATAAGCATGGTGGGTCCATAACCGATCACGGGGCCTTGGCGATACGAGGAGCAGAGCTACGTGTAAGAGACACGCCAGTGAAGCCGAGTTGTCTCCTCAAATTAAGGTAAATCAGGGACTGATGCGAGTATGCTTAGTGCAACGAGATAGAGCTATGTGAACCGAGTATGATTTATGTGAACTGAGTACAAAGTACTCGGTTGTGGAAAAGTGAGAATTGAGAGACATGAGAATACACGAGGGTAATAGGACAACTTTGTTGCATTCGTTGTGTAAGGGGTGTTAGTCGGTATGGGAAGGCTAACCCCTCTTTGTGTGATTGTTGTAATATGTGAACTTGTGATGCATACCATTTAGGGTAGACTAGTTCGCCCTTACTGAGTTTATCAACTCATAGGTTCTCAGTGTTGTAGGGATGAAGCCAATAAAGATCGACGAGTAGAAGCTAGCGGAAATGGTGTGTGTGGTATCCGTTAAAGAGAATACCCGTGGCAATATATTTTCCGCACTTTTGTTATATTACAAACAATTTATGTTTTTGATGCCGGGATGCGATCCCGAGAGCTTTATGACTTGGTTTGTAATATTATGGTAAAAGACTCTGCGTGAGTCATATCCTATTTTGAGACCGGGACGTAATCCCGAGGACTTCTATATTACAAGTATGTATTATTATGGCAGCATCTATGCTCCAACGACTTCAAGTATTATCTATAGTAACTACTTCCATAATTTAAAATAAAAACAAAAAAAAAAAACAAAATTTACACAGAATTTTTGCTTTCAAAGTTAAAAGAGTTTACGAGAGTTTAAAAATGAGTTTTGAAACTCCTGTCGCGGCCGCGGCCGAGCTGGTGGGTCGTTACAAGGTTTTTGGTATTAGAGCCCGGGTTTAGCCGATTCTGTAAACTCGCCACACACATCTCCTCACCAGCAAGTAGTTGAGAGACGAGCAATAGAAGTAGTGGTTATCTTACTTACATTGTTATCTGTTATTTCGGATTCTGACAACAATGGGATTTTGTTGTAGGATGTCCGAGGTAGACCAGTCTTCAGGGGACCATTCCGCCGATTTCGCCCAGCATAGCGCAGCTGGACCCATTCTTGCTCTCCACACCCTTGCTGAGTATATGCGTCCGATTCCTCTTAACACACTTACCTATTCTGGTGAGCCCGGAACTACGCCATTTCAAGAATGAACGATGTTGACGTTGGGATGGATGCGATCATACCAGGTCCCTGATCAGTATCGTGTCAACCTAGCTCAGACTCTGCTTCTGGCACCGCGCTTTATCATTAGCATCATCGAGAGGAGCTATAGGACATGAATGCGGTTGGGATGCATATACAGCTGATCTGGCGGGATTCTTCGATGAGGTCGATCAAAGAACGATATGGAATAGGAGAGCTGATAGTTTTCGCCAGCACCTAAGGGAGTCCATTCGCGCCTATACCGATCGTTTCTACGATGTCATAGGAGGCATATATCCTTTCACCGACGATCCCGATTTGCTGTTCATGCAGACTTACTCCCGTGGAGTCCACCCGTACTTCCAGCTTCCAGACCCCCGACTTGCCTTCGATACTCTGCTCAGCATGATCCAGGCTTATCAGTTCCATGCTGATAGTCTCTTTCCCGAGCCCGTACCAGATCCTGTAGCAGACCTCGATCTCGTTCCTTCCGCTCACGACCAGTTCTCCAGATGCCACCAAAGTTTGCAGACATGGACGACGACAGCTCCGATAACAGCCACGATTCTGGCTATGATCCTAAAAGCGAGTCGG
The DNA here is from genome assembly GCA_018132145.1 of Boehmeria nivea var. tenacissima. Classification (NCBI taxonomy): domain Eukaryota; kingdom Viridiplantae; phylum Streptophyta; class Magnoliopsida; order Rosales; family Urticaceae; genus Boehmeria; species Boehmeria nivea. The sequence continues at coordinate 2,359,572 of CM030874.1, read as the reverse complement.
ACATGGAGTTAGAGTGCGACGCGTCTGATATTGTTCCCGACCCTGATCACGATGGTTGACGGACCCTTTTCTTATCTTTTTGTTGATTCTTGTATTCTCGAGTACTTTGGACTTATTTTCGAGAAACACCATTAGGACGCTTTGACAGACTGCTCACTTGAAGCTATATTTTTATCTATATGTTTCGTTTATGTATAATCATATATTTGATATTGTTCGGCTCGTGAAGCGATATCTCCCTTTTGTACTACTCACGAAACCTCAGAAACATTTATTATTATGATTGGATATTGTGTTCATCTTAGAAACACTTATGACTTGTGAGAAATCAATATATAATTGACAAAGACTATTGATATTATACATGTGCTTGGCATGTCCAAATCATGATTGAACTATGTGTAGTTAAAACCTGAAATAAAACCAATCCGTTTAGACAAAAAGCTTCAAGTGTAGCATAATTAAAGGCTCTTAATGTACGCAAATGTAGGAATACGGTAATCGCGAAGAGTCACCATTCTGCCAAGACAAGTTCCTACTGTAGTCCACAGAGAGATAGATGGAGTTCGCGAATGGTTAGCGGAGCAACAAGAGGCTGCCTACCAACGCGATGACCAAGCTCTAGCCCAAACGGCAACTCTCGAGCAGTTGTCGGCTCGCCTAAATGAGATGGCGAATCCTTCTCCTCCCGACACAGCCAGTGTCCGCAGTGTAGAATCCTCCTCCACTCGCACAACCGGCTCCCCAAGCAGCCACCCTAGTAGCACCGAAGGTGCCTCCTGCTGTGAATCAGGTTGGCAAACCTGTATATGAGAGGTTCAGGTGCCAGAAGCTGCCTCGATTTGATGGAACCCATAATCCCGCTACAGCGGAAGAATGGTTCAAGGTCCTCCAGTATATCTTCAGATACATGGGACTCACTGCCGAGAACGTAACGTACACTGTGAACCAATTAGATAAGAAGGCTACGTGTTTGTGGGAAGTGATACGTCAGACTGAGGACCTCCACGCTATGACTTGGGAGCGTTTCACCAGGCTGTTACGAGAAAAGTATCTAGGCGAGGCCCGTATTGCAGGAAAGGTTCGGGAATTCCTAAGCACCCGACAGGGAAAGATGTCGGTAGCGGAGTACGTGGCCAAGTTCGACGAACTAGCTCGATTCGCCCTCACTATAGTGCCTACCGACGATGCACGCAACATGAAGTTCATGCACAGGCTACGGCCAAAAGTTGCAAAACAGGTCGGCAGTGGCAGAGAAAGACCTGAGTCCTATGCCGATGCTATCCAAAGAGCCCTGCATTACGATGGGACAGGCCAAAGGATAAAAGTGTTGAGACCCGGATAGCCTGCCAAGGAGAAAGGAAAGAGAGGAAAGGGAATTTTGGAAATGGAGGATAATCATCGTTCTGGTCAAGGAACTTGAACAGGGGTAGCCGTCCTAGTTTAAAGAGGCAAGGTTATGGTTACAGTGGATCGAGACCCCGATATGAGAATAAGAGAAGAGGAGGAAGCAAGAGAAGACCTGATGGACTAGACAATTAGAATGCCAGAGGGTGATATACGCCCCGGGAAGAAGCTCAGAAGGACAAGAGTGTTGGTGCCGCAATGTCCCAAGTGCCACAAGGCTCACCCTAGAGAGTGCCGCCTTGGGTTTAGCCGCAAGTGCTTCAATTGCGGCAAGGAAGGTTATATTGCGTGAGAGTGTAGGAGCGCACCAGCTAAGGCAGTTGAGCTGGCACCACGAGGACGCCCGAATGCTAGAGTGTACAACATCAACGAGGAAGACGTCGAGACTGGACCATCTACGTTGTCAGCTTCCTATCTCGAACCTCAACTTATATGCACTAATAGACTCTGGAGCAACTCATTCGTTTATAGCAAAACGAAACAACCCATTTATCACTGTTACTCTAACCGACGACATTTATCGATCAATGTCCTGGTTTAAGAACGTGTCCATTAGAATAGGAGAATTTTCCCTTTTCGCTTGATCGAAATCGAGATGTATGATTTCGATGTTATTCTTGGCATGGATTGGCTTACCACCCACTTCGCAATGATAGATAGTCATAAGAAACGCGTGCTGTCAGTCCTCCTAATGCCAATTCATTTGAGTTCCAAGGAACTCCAAGAGGTCTGTTGATACCGACTATTTCCGCCCTTCAAGCCAAGAAATTAATTGATAGCGGATTCAGTGGATACTTGGCCAATATTGTAGACACTACAAAGAAACGAGAATCGGTACCGAGTGACATACCGATAGTACGAGAATACTTAACAGTATTCCCAGGAAACCTCATAGAGTTGCCCCCTGATAGAGAAATCGAGTTCTGTATTGAAGTAATTCCCAGAACTGCACCAATATCGCGAGCCCTATATCGATTAGTTCTCGCCGAGCTAAAAGAACTAAAGGCCCAACTGGAAGAACTGTTGGAGAAAGGCCTCATTCGACCCAGCCACTCTCTATGGGGAGCGCCGGTTCTCTTCGTGAGAAAGAAAGACGGCTCACTGAGACTGTACATTGATTATCGAGAATTGAATAAGGCAGCCATAAAGAAAAAGTATCCACTTCCGCGAATAGATGATCTATTCGATAAGCTGACTGGATCCACTACTTTTTCTAAGATAGTCTTACGATCCGGTTACCACTAGTTGAATATAAGAGAAGAGGATGTGCCGAAGACGGCTCTGATGACGAGCTATGGGCACTACGAGTTCTTAGTCATGTCGTTTGGTTTCACGAACGCCCTTGTCGCGTTCATGGATATGATAAATCAAGTCTATTAGGACTATTTAGATAAGTTCGTTATCGTCTTTATCGACGATATTTTAATATACTCTAAGGATCGAAAAGAGCATGCCCAGTACATAAGATTAGTCTTACAGCAACTCGAGGCTAAAAAACTCTATGCCAAATTCAAGAAGTTTGAATTTTGGCTCGAGCAAGTGGTTTTACTTGGTCACGTGGTAGCAAAGGATGGAGTGGCAATAGACCCTGCCAAGGTCGAGGCTGTTTTGAAGTGGCCACAGCCAAAGAATGTGACCGAGATAAGAAGTTTCCTAGGACTGGCTGGGTATTATCGTAGATTTATGGAGAGATTTGCGAAGATTGCAAACCCTATGACGGCATTAACCCGTAAGGAACATACGTATAATTGGACGGAGTCTTGTGAACGGAGTTTTGAGGAGCTAAAGAAGCGGCTGACTAGCGCACCCGTCCTCATTGTACCACAAGGTAGTACCGTGTTTGCCATATACTGTGATGCCTCAAAGTTCATATTAGAAGCTGTGCTCATGCAGCACGACAAAGGGATTGCGTATGCTTTTCGGCAACTCAAGGATTATGAGACTAGATACCCCACGCACGACATGGAATTAGCTGCTGTCGTGTTCGCCTTCAAGACTTGGCGACACTATTTATACAGAGTTCATAGTGAGATATAGACGGACCATAAGGCTCTGAAGTATTTGTTCACACAGAACCAGCTGAACGTGCGTCAATGACGATGGTTGGAGTTTCTCAACGATTACGACTTCACAATCAACTACTATCCCGGCAAGGCGAACAAGGTCGCCGACGTACTCAGTCAGAAGTCCACTGGCAACGTGGCAATGTTGCAAGGACTATCAAAGGCATTGATCAAAGCGATAGTGGATTTCGGATTGGTAATAGTGAGTGGTAAACTTTCAAGTCTAGAAGTACACCTACTGATACTAGAAGGAATCAATGAGGCACAACGTAAGAACGTGGAGCTGATCAAAGCTCGAGAAGAGGCGGAAAGGCAGACATCAACGTATTTTAAAGTTAGTCCTGATGGGACTCTACTATTAAAGGGACGTACTTGCATCCCTGACATCCCCGAGATTAAGGGACAACTGCTTGAGGAGGCCCACCAGACACCATATTCCGTGCACTATGGTGTCATGAAGATGTATCAAGATTGAAGAGACAATACTGATCGTCCGGAATGAAGAGGGATGTCATACGATTTATGAAAAAATGCATGACTTGCCAATAGATCAAGGCTGAGCATCAAAGGCCCGCTGGAACCTTATAAGCTTTGGAAATCCCGTAGTGGAAATGGGAACAAGTGACGATAGACTTTGTCTCTTGATTACCAAGGACTGGTCAAAGGGACGACTCTATTTGGGTTGTAGTAGATAGTCTCACAAAGTCAACGCACTTTACCTCCGTCTGCACTACCCACACTATGGACAAGCTCGCTGAGCTATACATTTAGAATATCATGAGACTTCACGGAGTGCCATACTCGATCATTTTAGATCGAGATAGCCATTTTACCTCGCGCTTCTTGAAGAGTTTGCAACTCGCGCTCTGGACAAGGCTCAAATTCAGCATAGCTTATCATCCCCAGACAGACAGACAGTCTTAACGGACGATTCAGCTACTAGAGGACATGCTGAGAGCCTGCGCATTAGATTTTCCAGGATCGTGGGAAGGATTTGTCCCGTTAGTCGAGTTTGCTTATAACAATAGCTATCAGGCAGCAAATGAAGACCGCGTAGAGCAGACAGAAGAGCTACGTTAATAAGAGCAGGCGACCATTGGAATTTGAAGCGGGTGATAAAGTGTTTTTAAAGACTTCTCTTATGAAAGGAGTGATGCGTTTCTGCCAAAAAGGCAAATTGAGCCCCTGATACGTTGAACCTTTCGAGATCCTCGAAAGAGTCGGCAAGGTTGCCTACAGATTGGCATTGCCGCCCGCGATATCAGGATTGCACGACGTGTTTCACGTGTTAATACTGAGAAAATACATCGCAGATCCCGCTCATATTTGAAGTACCCAGAAGTAGAGATCACTACAGATCTCAAGCATGAAGTTCGACCTGAGAAGATTTTAGGTCAAAGCGAAAAGCAATTGAGGAACAGAGTCATTCCTCTAGGTAAAGTCAAATGGGAAGGCCATTCCATTGAAGAAGCCACCTGGGAGCGAGAAGACAAGATTCGAGAAAAGTACCCAGCTTTACTCTAAGTTTTGAGGACGAAACTTTCATTATATGTTAGGGAATTATAACCCTAGCCCCCAAGGTTATCTTGTACGGTACTTTTTCGGTAAACGAGTTAGTCATTTTTATAATTAACGACCCTTCGTTAAATTAATTAGATCCCGTCTTACGATTAGAAAATCATTCCCATCATTGCATAATCCAATTTATAATTGGAATACTTGTGCTTAAATTATTAGCGGCCATTTATTTTGAAATCGACTCCTTAAAGTGCAAAATTGCACCGTGAGTTCCTGTACTTTTGAGAAATTACAAACTTAACCCACTTTAGAAAAAATGACCAATTTTTGGGTTGTAATCTAATTTTAAGGGTACAATATAATTTAAAATCATATAATTAACCCGAGTTTCAAATGTAAACCATTCCGAGTTAAAACAAAGTCGAAACGGCTTAAACTTGAAAAGTTGAGATAAACTGTGTAAACGCGGTTAGAGAAAGAGAATGAGCTTGGAACGACCAATGATAAATTGATATTTGAACTTCTAAACACTATTTTAGAAGTTTCTAGTGACATAAGAATGTCTCGTTAAGTCTCGGGTTAGACAGAATTTGAATTAGGTTTAATTTCCGACCGATTGTTCAGAATAGGGGCGTTTAGGCCTCTCCGAGAGAAACGGGCCTCGGGAAAGGTTCCCGACCCCTCGGGCCAGCCCATAACCGACCCTAATTAACATTAGTGGGCTTGATATGTTAAAGGAATAATTCTAGGCCCATTTCTAAGCCCAAAACTGTGGGCCCAAGTGAGAGAAATTAGTTGAGTGTTTAAATGGTTTAAATGGGATAAGTGATGAACCAATGAAAAAAATCCAAGGATTTTTTCATTGGTGGCACCATTAACCCAACCAATCAGATAATGGGCCATCATGGGCATCATTTTGAAGAAAGAAAAGGGAGTTGAAAGGTTTTTCAACTTAGATCCTCATGACGAATCCTAGCCGTAGGATTTGAATCCCTTAACCACCAAGTTTGAATCAATGGTCAAGATTTATTAGAATTATCAATTAATTAGCATCATTGGAATTAAAATCTTGGAGAATATTTATAAATGATGTTCGGCCATTGAGGAGAAGAGAGAGAGTGGAAGAATAGTCATTAAATTGCTTGGAGAATGCAACTTAATGACGAGTGTCTAGAGAAATGAAAAGTTTTCTCTAAGTAAATCTCAACCATAGGATTGGTTGATGAAAGGGATCAGGGGCTAGGATGAAACATGAAACTAAACAATTATTTTAAATGAGGAATTAAAATATTTGGAGAGGAGAGAGAGTGTAAAATTCGTCCAAGAGAGAGAGAGAGAGAGAGAAAGAGACAAGTGGAAATTCTCTCTAAAACTATCCTAAGTATAAAAGGATTTTAGACCCTTAAGCTTCCATTTTTGCTTTTCATTTGCAAAAATTTGAGAGAAAAACCATGGAATAGAGAGATAAAAGAGAAAAGAGGGAACTTTTAATGTGAAACAAAGAAAAGAAAAGAAGTTGGAGTTAGAGAGAAGAAGCCGAGCAAGAGAGCAAGAAGTAAAGAGAATAAGGCTTTGAAACCCTAATTCACCAAGATAAGAAAAACCGTGACCTTGGCTTGGTTTTTCTCCTCGTTTTGTGCTCCAAAAACCTAACCAAATATTCTTATTATTCTGCCTTAAGAGTGAGGAAACCACACGTGGTGGTTTGGAGGCAAACCCTAGAGACTATTCGGCCAAAGCAAGAGCACGACAAAGGAAAGCTCAAAAAATCCGAAGCTAGGTATAAATCTCTAACCTTAGAGTGACGTGAGGTTCTTTCTCTTTCCTCCATGTTCATTAGGTTAACCATGGATGTAATAGGTTTGCAACACCCAAAACTTAAAACAATATTTTAGTTCCGAAAAATACGGACAAATTTGAACTTTTTAAATTAAGTTACATACTTGGGCTTTTAATAACAAACATAAGGAATATTAATTCTCATCATAACTAAAATGGATTTAATTAAATCATTTACAAAATATTGCAGGATTTAAAACTTTCTTTGCCAACGATTTGCGGGTAGTCCACGTAAGGTTATACAGGTCGGTCCCGTATACACTCGCTGTTCCCGTCGTTGTCGCCTCTCACTATTTGCTTTTGTGACAAGATACCTGCAACACGAGCACACTAGTGAGCTAATAGCCCAGTAAGTAGATTAGGTAAGTAGGTTGCTAAGTCTGCAGGTAACAAGCAATCAATGGATATCACAATACAATAATCAAATGAAATGACGGACTCGATAATCGAGTCGTCATCGTCCGAAGAGTAAACGTCCCTCTTATGCAACCTTGCCCGCGAAATAGATTTCAGAAACAGGTTGCTAAACCTACGCGGGGTATAATACCTGCAAAAGAGTTGTGTCGTGGAATAGGGTTGGACTTAACGACCCATTAATCTCGACTCAAAGGTCAACCTCATATTTTGATCTAATCTCACTCAAGTTCACAACTCTCTTACTTAGCTTGTAAAAATACGTGTGCACATAATTTACTATTTAAGAATTCTCGATTCTATAATATTGGGAAGGTCTCGTCAGCCTCACCCCTCCTCTAGACCTCTTACGGGTCGATCTAGAACTCATATATATATCCAAACCCCTTCGCGGGTTACTCTAAAATTTAATACACACTTAGACCCATTGCGGGTCGTTCAATAACTTATACACAATCTAGAACTCTTGCAGATCGTTCTAGAATTTAACACATATCTAACCCCATTCGCGGGTTGTTCTAGAACTTATAAACATCTAGACCCTATCTCGGGCTGTTCTAGAACTTTATACAAATCTAGACCCATTCTCGAGTCGTTCTAGAATTTAATACACATCTGGACCCATTCGCGGGTCGTTTCTATAATTTAATACACATTTAGACCCATTACGGGTTGTTCTAGAACTAATACGACTCTGGACCATCTGTGAGTCGTTCCGAAACCTCACACAGACAATGGCCCCGTCGGGCGATCTCGGAATCGATCAAAATCGCAGCACACAGCATATGAAGAGGAAGGTCGTCTACCGACCTCCTCGAGACCCGCCGGATCGTTCCAAAACCTCATACAGACAATGGCCCCGTCGGGCGATATCGGAATCGATCAAAATCGTAGCACACAGCATATGAAGAGGAAGGTCGTCTACCGACCTCCTCGAGACCCATCGGGTTAGTTCGGGACATGTTATGGATTTTGGCCCCTCGGACCATCCCGATATTCTTTATGCTTGTGAGGACTCATCCTCCTTGGGCCTCTCTGCCCATTCCGAAACCTTTTACGGCCAATGACCCCGTCGGGTCGTTTCGGAATTCAATACTGCACTTTACCCCGTCGGGCCGATCCGGATCGTCAAATCATAAGCTGTGGGGAGGGCCGTGGCTCTCCTCCTCAAGGCCCCTCGGGCCGTTCTGAAAGGTGGTTCGTTGACCTCCGCGAGGTCCCTCGGGTCGTTCCGAAATCTATCATACATGATGGCCCCGTCGGGCTATTTCGGAACCAAATCATGATCGCGGCCCCGTCGGGCCCTACTCAAATGATCAAAGTATGACCACAGAGGAAGGTCGTCTGCCGACCTCCCCAAGGCCTCTCGGGCTGTCCCGAAACGAAATCAGTGGCCCCGTCGGGCTATTTCGGAACCGATCATGACTTGCGGCCCCGTCGGGCCCTACCTGTGTCTTAGAATTTTCTCTTTGACCTGCAATGAAGTCTCAACAATAACATAACAGTTTTATGCCTGTGGTCCCATACCCACAGATAAGTCATACTAACATATACACATACAAACAGGCCCACACCCTACATTAGAACCTGAACTACGAAGTTGAGTAGTTTTATGTCTGTGGTCCCATACCCACAGACAGATAAACATATAAATGAACACACGTACCAACACACCTAGAAAAATACAACATATCCTAAACGAACCTACAGTCCCATACCTGCAGGCTCGTTGCACAAAACGAGACGAACATAATCAAGAGCCCATATTCATGGCCCTAGCTAGAATAGAGATTCACATAGTTTAACAGCCACAATTTTCGAAGCATCGCACGCTTTATATAATCTCAATACATGCATAATATATTCAAGCATGGTAACGTATATTCGTGTCACAGTGGAGATCCACTTAGTATATTCGTGTCACAGTGGAGATCCACTTACCTAAAGTCCTAAGTTTCCTGACTTGGTCTTCGCGATTTTCCTCTCCCAACATCCCCCTTTGAAGTTTGCTGTGTGACACTTCTGTCCAACACGAGAGTCAGAGGGTCAACGCCAATGTCTACTAGTCATTCGAGGAAAAGAAAACTCTAAGGATTGACGGATCACTTGAAGTGAATGCTAGACCGAGGGACAACAGACGGTCGTCGAGAAACTCCTCTAGGGGAATTCTCGTCCCGTGTGTCGTCGTAATGTTAACCGTCAATCCCAACTAATGGGTATTTCGTTATATTAAATTAGGTGAGAAAAGAAATTCTTTGATCTAAATAGTCCTTGACTTAGTCATAAAAAGAATCTAAACTTCGAGCCGGAAATCCGGCAGAGTTTCCTCTGTTTTTCGGATATCCCGGCCGAAGCCTTCACCTAATTTCAACCAAGCATTGAACTAATTTCGGTCACAGTCCATCACAACAACCACGCATAATAATTTTTCATAATAATAATCTAAATTGTTCAAGACATTAGCATAATTCAAAACCGAGCTTCGACGGCTCGGATTTCGCACAAGAGCAACTACATCCAAGTTGAAGAAAACCAATAATAGCATTAACATTAGAAGGATTTAGTTCAACCATTCACATTTCGACCACTCGCGTATATCTTTGGCGTACAACGGTGTGGTATTGCACGATTGGGCTTGCCCCGATGACGATCCTGCAAAGCTCAAAGAGATGAGGACCTTTTAGCGTCATAACTAGGCTAGGGCCGACTCATTGGAATAGAACAAAACTCCAACTTCAATTTCAACTAGAACATAATGAAGACACTAGAAGGTTTGGTTCGACCACAACGATTCGATTAATCTCCAAACCAATTAGTCTCACTAATTTCTCGAGTCATTACCCACTTGACAATTTCTCAAGAATGGTTTCAAAACGATACTTTTATGTAAATTATGAAATTTTATAATATCTCAAGACAAAACCCGTTTTTTATATTACCAAGTCATGAAACCAAGGTCAAGCTACGAATCTAGCAAAAATCACAATTCTCATTTCTCACAACTTGCGAATTTAGTTTCGAAGGACAACAAAAACTAATACCATTGATAATATTTGACTGCTAAAAAAATCACAATCCCCATCAAAGTTCTACGTCCGAGCACTAATTTACCCAACCAATTAACTTTCCAAAGCCTCACAACAAGTTCAAGTCGTGCTCAAACAAATTTACAAAATACGTTTTAGCAAACAAACCATCGAAATAATTATTTGCACATCCAAACACCCAATTACTCACAAGCACGCATTAACTGGAATAATATTGGGTCGGAGCTTAGTCACCAACTCATCAAAACTAAACTCATCGAAATAAACTTTTGAGCTCAACTAGGACGAGCTCACCTCAGATGATGGGTCAGCCTTGAGACCAAGCTAGAGACGATGGCAACGCCGCCTCGAGCCTCGGGAGCACGCGCGGCTTCGAACTCGATTAGGCTTGATGGATAGCTCGAACAACGGCAGGTCGAGGCGAGTGCTGCGGGGCTAACACAGGGCAGTAGAGCGGCAAGTTCGGAGCACACTCGGGTGGCAAAAGGCTTTGGTGGGGGCGTCGAGCAAAGGCCGCACAAGCTGAGCAAAGAGGGGCTGGGCCAACGCGGAGGAGCTCGAGCCGCACGGGGTCGGGGTCAGCAGAGGTCTGGGCGGCGGGCTGGATGTCTCGAGGAGGAGAATGAGGCAGCGAGAGGCCGAGCTCGGGATCGTCCGAGCTCGCGCGAGGCATCGCGCACAAAAGCTCGCCCGAGTTTGGGATTTTGCCGGCAATGGTGTGAGGTAGCGGCGAGGCAGTCAGCTTTGCGACGGAGGCTGATCAGGGACTGGGCTCGCGTGTGAAGAACCGCGGTTCGGCGGCGAGGTTGGACGGCGGCTGGGCATCACGGCGAGGAAGGAAGCGCGGAGGGGGCGCGCAGAGCGTACGGAGGCACTGCGGGGTCTGGTTCGCAACCGGAGAAGCCGCGCCGGAGTGAGGAGTCACGACGAGAGTCGCGTGGAAGAGCTGGGCCCGGCGGCTGGAGGCGCGGCGAGGCCAGGGGTCGCATGGGGCTGCGCGGCGTGACGGCGCAGTGAAAGCTGGCGCAGCGGGGGCTGTGCGCCGGCGAGGAAGGAGCAAAACGAGAGGTTTTGGACAGATGAGAAGTTGAGTGAGCGTGGGAATTTGAGAGGGAGAAATAGAGAGGGTCAGACGGCATGAGTGGGAGAGAAAGGGAAAGAAGAAAGAAAGAAAGAAAAAAATAAAATAAAACCCTAGAACGTTGGGCTTTTTAATATTGGGTCAATTGGGCCAAACAAAATAGTTAATTGGTGAAATTTCTAAAAACGAAGAAAATGCACTAATTAATTGAGCTTGAGAAGTTAGGAATTTTAATATCACATTCAAATTGAAAATTGATTCCTAACAAGTCCAAAAATTCAAAAATGCAAATAACCATACCAATTTCATAATTATACCCATAGTTCCAAATTGACCAAATTTGACGAAACTAACCAATTTTACAAATTGGTCACAACTGAGACAAAAATAGAATTTAATTAACTAGCACAATGCTTTTAAATTCAGGTCATTACAATCCTACCCCCTTACAGAAGTTTCGTCCTCGAAACTTAGAACAAGCGAGGGTATTTCTCTCTCTTAGAACTCTCAGCTTCCCAAGTTGCCTCTTCTTCGGTATGGTTACCCCACTGTACCTTGACCATCGGGATAGTCCTATACTTCAACTCCTAGTCCTCTCGATCTAAAATTTGCAAGGACTTCTCTTCATAGGTGCCACTTACATGAACGCGTGGTCACCCACATGGCTAGTTGTCTACACTGGGCGATCCTCATGCGGCCCTGATTTATTCGCGATGGCCGAAAAAAGCAAGTTCTACGAGTTCCGACCCGAAATTTCCTCTCTCTGACTACATATCGATGAAGAGGAGAACGACACTTTCAGCCATAGAGAGCCTTGTTGTCCCTTGGATGCAAATCTCCGCCAACCTACCTATGGAGCACGCCATTCATATAAGCAGAAAAGTACGATGACTTTCTACGCCTATTCATAATCACCCAATAGGCGTTGCGATGAAACGCAAATCTAGTGGTCCTCATGAAGATTGGCAACTCTGAGGATGTTGTGAGACGGTCTTTGAGCTCATGAAAACTCTCTTTGCATGCCAGAGTCCACGAAAACTTGTCATTACTTCACGTGGGACGGGCCAACAGTAGAGCGAGCTTGGAAAACTTCTCTATCAATCAACTACAGTGCCCGACTAAGCCAAATGAATGACGGTCCTTTGGGACCGTTTCTCAGAATCTATGGCACCGATCTTTAACGGATCTGTCGATTTTTCCTTCATCAGACACCACGTGGCCGAGAAATGAGGCTTACCCAAACATAGCTTGAACTTCTTGAGCCCTTTTTTTTTTTAGGGCTTTTTCTCGGCTACACTCTGCAAAATAGCTTGTTCATGCTATTCATGTTCCTCTTTTGTTTTCGAGTATACGAGAATATCGTTGCCAAAGACTATAACGAATACCCGTCGATATAGTCTTCGAGGACCTAATTCGTTAAAGTCATAATACGGCTGGGGTATTGGTGAGTCCAAAGGACATCACCAAGGGCTCACAGTGACTGTATCGGGTACGAAAAGCAGTCTTGAGTGTGTCATGCTCGTGTATTTTAAATTGGTGATAACTCGATCGTAAGTCCTTACCTTAAGAACCGGTGCGTTATACCTCTACTAACCCACGTTTTGAGGGATTGCGCAGCTTACCATGTCTTGCCTTTCTCTTGGCTCAAGGGGTTATAACTGCCGCAATCACCCTCCTTTTCTAACATAGAGTACCGAAGCTACCACGACTAGTGGCTGGGTCTTATAAAACCCTGTTGAATAGCCCTTTCAGCTGAATTTAACCCATTTAATCCCGTCAGGATCATACGGTACTACGCCATCGATATTGGGTTTATACTCGATAACAGTTTGACAACGAACTCAATCTCAAGGTCGAGAGGTAATCTAAAAAGGTCCTCGGAAAGGACATGAACAAAATTCCTTACGATCGAAATATCCAGAGCCTGATGCATGTCCTCATAGGACAGGTGGCAATGCAAGTGAGGAAGTCCCAACAGTCTTCATTCATCAGCCTTCACGTTTTACAAGCAGAGATAACAGATATGGCTAGCCCATAGATGACTCATTTAAGCTCGAAGCTCCCCGTCCAGCCAATCGTCGCATGGCATCCGGGTGATCACTCTGGGCTCACTTTGTCATTAAAATCATGCATCCCGAGAAAAAAAAAACAATATTTATAAATAATTAACATTCATTAAGCACATCCAACTAATAGAAACAATAATATAACATATACAACCATATAAAGATAGTTATCATAAAGCACGGTAAAGTTCAAATAGTTGAACCAACACACGGCATTAGAAAAGTGCAATTCGTATAATTCAAAATCTATGAGTAATCAACAAATAAGCAAACCAGACTTTTGAGAGGCTTGGATCTCTCCTATAAGAGGAGAGTCCAGCAATAACTAAATTTCTAAATGACCAAAGCGCTTACAGCGTAACTCCTATATTCCAACCATCTACGTGAGCCAATTAGATTAATCACATCACTTGACATGTAATTCACCCGCCAAACAGTCACATCACACATGGCCAGACTTGTTAAAATAAGTTCTTTTACATGTTAATACTTCTATTCCCTCTATTCTTACGCCTAGCATACGTGAGGTGAACCGGTGGCCTAATACACTCTTAACACAGGTCGTAGCTCTATAGTCTCATCTATCAGGGTGGAAGCTTCGAACGATTAAGTTATCACGTCAACTGTCTAAGCTAACCTCTGAAGCACGCCTTAGAGCCTACTAGCGCCAACGTAATGGTACAAGCTCGATAGGGGTCCCGTCTCAGTATGTTGAAAGAGCCTTTAACCTCTCTTTAAACATTCTTTTCCACGCTTCCGCTGCACCACTCTGATAGTCATAAAGATTGTACACATCTCATTGCGATTAGTATTTATGCATCCTGTGAAAAACATATAGTTTAGTGCTTATCTTCTCGGGTACGACAGAATTTGAACACCATCCAATGATCGAGGTCGATCCTTCCAAAACCCATCGTACAGCTTTCAAAATTATTCATGGCTCTAACGCGCTTAACTTGTCCTTGAGTAGGGGTCGGTGAAAGTGGCAGTGTAGGAAAAGACTCACACCTTCAGTATTCAACGAGTTTTTTTTTTTACTCGCGTTGCAACTGAGCCTATGATCTTACAACTGCACGAAACTTAGACCACTGCTCTTTATGGGATTGGCCTTAGGATGGTTACTTAGAAAAAGATGACAGCACGACGATTGGTTGCTTCTATTATTAATTAGTTATTTCGAAGAGAACCTATTATACTCAGCTGAAGCAAAAGGAAAATGCTACGCTTTTGTCAAGTATAGTCTAATCGGCGCCTCAAGAAAACTCTAGGCTGGGGATCATCTGTGATTGATGCGTCTCTAATGACTTTCGTTCCTTTCGAAAATGGCCGTTGCGTTCCTTCAAGTGATCTCGACGACCAACAACGCGAGAACTGCACACCTTAAGAATTGATACTAGTAGCGAATAGCATCGGACCGACATTGGCCTACTCGAGGCAACACGGGTAGTGGAGAACTACCACTCAGAACGAAAACGTCTCTTAGACGGTCACATCGCGCCCCAAGTCTCGGTTGGATCCTCTCGTCTAATCTTGCTCATACTATTTAAGTACACCTGCAACTACCTTTACTAAATTAACATCTTATTGCTCGTGAAGCATAAGTAAGGGTTACTCACATTGGCGACAACGAAGGAACCACGCTTGTGCATACGGGGTTGTCTACAGGACCGGCTAAACCGTGGCTCTGATACCAACTTTGTAACGACCCAAAACTTAAAACAATATTTTAGTTCCGAAAAATACGGACAAATTTGAACTTTTTAAATTAAGTTACATACTTGAGCTTTTAATAACAAACATAAGGAATATTAATTCTCATCATAACTAAAATGGATTTAATTAAAACATTTACAAAATATTGCAGGATTTAAAACTTTCTTTGCCAACGATTTGCTGGTAGTCCACGTAAGATTATACAGGTCGGTTCCGTATACACTCGCTGTTCCCGTCGTTGTCGCCTCTCACTATTTGCTTTTGTGACAAGATACCTGCGACACGAGCACACTAGTGAGCTAATAGCCCAGTAAGTAGATTAGGTAAGTAGGTTGCTAAGTCTGCAGGTAACAAGCAATCAATGGATATCACAATACAATAATCAAATGAAAGGACGGACTCGATAATCGAGTCGTCATAGTCCGAAGAGTAAACGTCATTCCTATGCAACCTTGCCCGCGAAATAGATTTCAGAAACAGGTTGCTAAACCTACGCGGGGTATAATACCTGCAAAAGAGTTGTGCCGTGGAATAGGGTTGGACTTAATGACCCATTAATCTCGACTCAAAGGTCAACCTCATATTTTGATCTAATCTCACTCAAGTTCACAACTCTCTGACTTAGCTTGTAAAAATACGTGTGCACATAATTTACTATTTAAGAATTCTCGATTCTATAATATTGGGAAGGTCTCGTCAGCTTCACCCCTCCTCTAGACCTCTTGCGGGTCGATCTAGAACTCATATATATATATCCAAACCCCTTCGCGGGTTATTCTAAAATTTAATACACACTTAGACCCATTGCGGGTCGTTCAATAACTTATACACAATCTAGAACTCTTGCAGATCGTTCTAGAATTTAACACATATCTAACCCCATTCGCGGGTTGTTCTAGAACTTATAAACATCTAGACCCTATCTCGGGTCGTTCTAGAACTTTATACAAATCTAGACCCATTCTCGAGTCGTTCTAGAATTTAATACACATCTGGACCCATTCGCGGGTCGTTTCTATAATTTAATACACATTTAGACCCATTACGGGTTATTCTAGAACTAATACGACTCTGGACCATCTGTGAGTCGTTCCGAAACCTCACACAGACAATGGCTCCGTCGGGCGATCTCGGAATCGATCAAAATCGCAGCACACAGCATATGAAGAGGAAGGTCGTCTACCCACCTCCTCGAGACCCGTCGGGTCGTTCCAAAACCTCATACAGACAATGGCCCCGTCGGGCGATCTCGGAATCGATCAAAATCGTAGCACACAACATATGAAGAGGAAGGTCGTCTACCGACCTCCTCGAGACCCATCGGGTTAGTTCGGGACATGTTATGGATTTTGGCCCCTCGGACCGTCCCGATATTCTTTATGCTTGTGAGGACTCATCCTCCTTGGGCCTCTCTGCCCATTCGGAAACCTTTTACGGCCAATGACCCCGTCGGGTCGTTTCGGAATTCAATATTGCACTTTACCCCGTCGGGCCGATCCGGATCGTCAAATCATAAGCTGTGGGGAGGGCCGTGGCTCTCCTCCCCAAGGCCCCTCGGGCCGTTCTGAAAGGTGGTTCGTTGACCTCCAAGAGGTCCCTCAGGTCGTTCCGAAATCTATCGTACATGATGGCCCCGTCGGGCTATTTCTGAACCAAATCATGATCGCGGCCCCGTCGGGCCCTACTCAAATGATCAAAGTATGACCACAAAGGAAGGTCGTCTGCCGACCTCCCCAAGGCCTCTCGGGCCGTCCCGAAACGAAATCAGTGGCCCCGTCAGGCTATTTCGGAACCGATCATGACTTGCGGCCCCGTCGGGCCCTACCCGTATACATACATTGCTTTCACTCCCCTTGTCTTGTCTTAGAATTTTCTCTTTGACCTACAATGAAGTCTCAACAATAACATAATAGTTTTATGCCTGTGGTCCTATACCCACCGACAGATAAGTCATACTAACATATACACACACAAACAGACCAACACCCTACATTAGAACCTGAACTACGAAGTTGAGTAGTTTTATGTTTGTAGTCCCATACCCACAGACAGATAAACATATAAACGAACACACGTACCAGTACACCTAGAAAAACACAACATATCCTAAACGAACCTACAGTCGCATACCTGCAGGCTCGTTGCACAAAACGAGACGAACATAATCAAGAGCTCATATTCACGGCCCTAGCTAGAATGGAGATTCACATAGTTTAACAGCCACAATTTTGGAAGCATCGCACGCTTTATATAATCTCAATACATGCATAATATATTCAAGCATGGTAACGTATATTCGTGTCACAGTGGAGATCCACTTAGTATATTCGTGTCACAGTGGAGATCCACTTACCTGAGGTCCTAAGTCTCCTGACTTGGTCTTCGCAGTTTTCCTCTCCCAACATCCCTCTTTGAAGTTTGCTGTGTGATACTTCTGTCCAACATGAGAGTCAGAGGGTCAACGCCAATGTCTACTAGTCATTCGAGGAAAAGAAAACTCTAAGGATTGACGGATCACTTGAAGTGAATGCTAGACCGAGGGACAACAGACGGTCGTCGAGAAACTCCTCTAGGGGAATTCTCGTCCCGTGTGTCGTCGTAACGTTAACCGTCAATCCCAACTAATGGGTATTTCGTTATATTAAATTAGGTGAGAAAAGAAATTCTTTGATCTAAATAGTCCTTGACTTAGTCATAAAAAGAATCTAAACTTCGAGCTGGAAATCCGACAGAGTTTCCTCTGTTTTTTGGATATCCCGGCCGAAGCCTTCACCTAATTTCAACCCAGCACGGAACTAATTTCGGTCACAGTCCATCGCAACAACCACGCATAATAATTTTTCATAATAATAATCTAAATTGTTCAAGACATTAGCATAATTCAAAACCGAGCTTCGACGGCTCGGATTTCGCACAAGAGCAACTACATCCAAGTTGAAGAAAACCAATAATAGCATTAACATTAAAAGGATTCTGTTCAACCATTCACATTTCGACCACTCGCGTATACCTTTGGCGTACAACGGTGTGGTATTGCATGATTGGGCTTGCCCCGATGACGATCCTGAAAAGCTCAAAGAGATGATGACCTTTTAGCATCATAACTAGGCTAGGGCCGACTCATTGGAATAGAATAAAACTCCAACTTCAATTTCAACTAGAACATAATGAAGACACTAGAAGGTTTGGTTCGACTACAACGATTCGATTAATCTCCAAACCAATTAGTCTCACTAATTTCTCGAGTCATTACTAAAACGACCCACTTGACAATTTCTCAAGAATGGTTTCAAAACGATACTTTTATGTAAATTATGAAATTTTATAATATCTCAAGACAAAACCCGTTTTTTATATTACCAAGTCATGAAACCAAGGTCAAGCTACGAATCTAGCAAAAATCACAATTCTCATTTCTCACAACTTGCGAATTTAGTTTCGAAGGACAACAAAAACTAATACCATTGATAATATTTGACTGCTAAAAAAATCACAATCCCCATCAAAGTTCTACGTCCGAGCACTAATTTACCCAACCAATTAACTTTCCAAAGCCTCACAACAAGTTCAAGTCGTGCTCAAACAAATTTACAAAATAGGTTTTAGCAAACAAACCATCGAAATAATTATTTGCACATCCAAACACCCAATTACGCACAAGCACGCATTAACTGGAATAATATTGGGTCGGAGCTTAGTCACCAACTCATCAAAACTAAACTCATCGAAATAAACTTTTGAGCTCAACTAGGACGAGCTCACCTCAGATGATGGGTCAGCCTTGAGACCAAGCTAGAGACGATGGCAGCGCCGCCTCGAGCCTCGGGAGCACGCGCGGCTTCGAACTCGATTAGGCTTGATGGATGGCTCGAACAACGGCAGGTCGAGGCGAGTGCTACGGGGCTAACACAGGGCAGTAGAGCGGCAAGTTCGGAGCACACTCGGGTGGCAAAAGGCTTTGGTGGCGGCGTCGAGCAAAGGCCGCACAAGCTGAGCAAAGAGGGGCTGGGCCAACGCGGAGGAGCTCGAGCCGCACGGGGTCGGGGTCAGCAGAGGTCTGGGCGGCGGGCTGGACGTCGCGAGGAGGAGGCTGAGGCAGCGAGAGGTCGAGCTCGGGATCGTCGGAGCTCGCGCGAGGCATCGCGCACAAAAGCTCGCCCGAGTTTGGGTTTTCGTCGGCAATGGTGTGAGGTAGCGGCGAGGCAGTCGGCTTTGTGACGGAGGCTGAGCAGGGGCTGGGCTCGCGTGTGAAGAACCGCGGTTCGGCGGCGAGGTTGGACGGCGACTGGGCATCACGGCGAGGAAGGAAGCGCGGAGGGGGCGCGCGGAGCGCACGGAGGCGCTGCGGGGTCTGGTTCGCACCCGGAGAAGCCGCGCCGGAGTGAGGAGTCGCGACGAGAGTCGCGTAGAAGAGCTGGGCCCGGCGGCTGGAGGCGCGGCGAGGCCAGGGGTTGTATGGGGCTGCGCGGCGTGACGGCGCAGTGAAAGCTGGCGCGGCGGGGGCTGTGCGCCGGCGAGGAAGGAGCAAAACGAGAGGTTTTGGACGGATGAGAAGTTGAGTGAGCGTGGGAATTTGAGAGGGAGAAAGAGAGAGGGTCAGACGGCGTGAGTGGGAGAGAAAGGGAAAGAAGAAAGAAAGAAAGAAAAAAAAAATAAAATAAAACCCTAGAATGTTGGGCTTTTTAATATTGGGTCAATTGGGCCAAACAAAATAGTTAATTGGTGAAATTTCTAAAAACGAAGAAAATGCACTAATTAATTGAACTTGAGAAGTTAGAAATTTTAATATCACATTCAACTTGAAAATTGATTCCTAACAAGTCCAAAAATTCAAAAATGCAAATAACCATACCAATTTCATAATTATACCCATAGTTCCAAATTGACCAAATTTGACGAAACTAACCAATTTTACAAATTGGTCACAACTGAGACAAAAATAGAATTTAATTAACAAGCACAATGCTTTTAAATTCAGGCCATTACAAGGTTTGAGTTGTAAGTTGCATGGCCTCTTTAAGGTTTAAGTTTGCCAAACACGAGTTTAAGGAAGCTAGATCGGCTAGCTTCCAGATATTTCAACTTGTGTTCGGTTGTGGTTGTGTTTGTGTTATTTATTTGATTTGCATGTCTAGGGTTCGGGTTCTTTGTGATTGTTTGTCTTTGATGTGTTTGCATGGCTGCTTCTTTGTGTTTAAAACGTTAAAATGTTTTGAAAATTGCCATGCACACGACGGTTTCCAACGGACCGAAGTGAAACATTTAAAAGATAAAATTTGGTAATTTTCTTGTAAAAATCCGAATCCAAACTAGTGTTAATATAATGGTTTTTTTGATTTGTTGTTTGAATATTTTAGCTACTGTTTTTAATTAATTTTTGTGTTAAAAACCAAATGGAAACCAAATATATAATTATAGAGAAGTGTCTCGATCAAAACCCGTGAAAACGGTTCGAAAGGGTTTAGCTTGAGAATCAATTTCACTCGGGATTAAAAGCTTCGATGAAAGGTTTCAAAAAGGAGTGCAAAATCTACTTAGAACGTAGAAGCAACCTGTTTTAGTGTTAATAATGAGATCCGGAAAAAGTGAAGAACAACGTTTTACCGAAAACGATGCTTTCGCGAAAGATAGCGAAACTAGTTTCCAAAATACCATGTTTTACAAATTGGAATAGATTTGGAAACCAAACATATAAGCTTTTCAAATATAAAGCTTGATGTCCTTAAGCAATTTTAACGATGATAAAAAGAACGAGTGAAGTTTAAGGGCTCAATACGACGTTTTCATGACTTAGTCGAAACCAAAGGTTTGAGGAAGTCTCAAACTAATGTAAAATAGGTGTTGAGACTTAAATAGACTTAGTGCAGTCCATGCATAGTGAGATGAGAACCCTGGTTGTTCAAATTGAACTAAACGGGCTTTTTCAAACAAAACTAGACTTGGTTTCCTCGAAACCGAGCATTTTCTCTTAAGAAACGGTTATAGTGCGTGAAACCCACTAAACCAAGCCCAAGCACATTTTATAAATTATATCCTAATTGAAAAATGATTTAACAAACACTTTTTTAAATAAAAAGAGAGCTTATTAACTAAGCTTAGTGTTGAAAAGCATTTTTGTGAAAACGTTAAACGGACAAGTGTCCCGTCTCAAAGACGTTTAAAATGTCAAGGCTATTTTGGGCCTTGTCTTAGTCTTTAAAGCCCAAAGCTTGTTCGACCAAACTATTTTAAATTGTGAAGGCCACTTTGGGCCTTCAACTTGTTGAAAGCCCGAGTTACCTGTTTGGACCTCGGGAGTGGCTAAGGCCCATTTGTATCAAGGCCAAATATGTAAGAAGGCCTTGAACCTTATAGTGGGCCACTTTAAGTAGCCCAATCAAAGTAAGTCAGTAGAAAATCCATCAAGTTTAGATTTGACTTTCCTAAACGGAGACGGACTTCGAATAGTCCGAAGATTTCAAAAGATGAGAGACCGTCTAGGAAAGCTTAAGATGGAAACCCGAGCACTTAGGAACTCAACTCTTATAGTTCGGTCTCGACGGTCAAACTAACGAGACCATGTCTTATATTCAAAGACAAGGAGACACGAAGATGGTCGAAGCTTAGAATAAGTTCTCAGAAAAACCTCAGAACCGCCGCAATGCCTATAACTGTAAGTGGCGATGCACCTATGGCACCGAGTGTATATATGTGTAAAATATTTGCTAGAGTTGCATTTGTACTTTATGAATAACTGCTGTGTGAATGCTATATCTTTTTGCTGCGTAGTGAATAAAATATATTAGCCGAAAGAAAACCTAGCATGAATAATATACGAATAAAACGTTCGTAGTTAGAAATAGTCTAATCTTTGGATTAGATTTTCATAAGCCTCAATAAGAGAGAATAAGCTGTAATAAATCTCATTAGTACAAGTTCGCTTGTACTCGATCTCCGCCGAGTTTACAACTCAAGTGCGAGAAGAAGGTCGGCTTTGAGCCGAACCTATAATTGAAAGAGAAATAGCTTCATGACGAAGGGAAGTGGCCTTGAGCTGCCAGTAATAAACTAACGCTGTGAATGCCAAAGTAGAAGCTGAACCTTTGATTTACTAAAGAATGAGTAAATCAACATGAACAATTACTTATTAAAGGATTATGAAAAGAATTAGATATTGATCCCTAGGATCGGTAAATCATAATGCTAACCGCACAGCCGGGTTTTTCTCGTGCGCTATGCCTAACGGACTATGGTCGATCTGAATAATCTTGTAGGGAAACTTATCTAGCCTAATGTATGTTTGCTGTGAACCCCTCGAACGATTAAATCATGGGTCTCAAACCCAAATCCAAGAGGCCAAAGTGTGGGACTCGTGAGAAGTCCATTCGATGCATTAAAATCATAAACTAAAATTGTAAAAGGGCCTCTTGTAAACCCCAATCTGTTGTATGATTCGATAAGGGGGGTTCAAACATACTAAATCCTAGTATGCTGTGTGATCTGACAAAGGGATTCAAACATACTAAATCCCTGTCTGCTTCGAGATCTGACGAGAGAAAGTATATCATAATTAAAGTCTTGATTTCCTCTGTAAACGAGACGGGATGGACAGAAATCTGAAATAAGCCTCAATCCTCCGACAGGAGTTAATATAAGATAAACGAATACAATCTAAATATTGAAATAAAAGTCGATCGTACCAATCAGGTCCAAGAGAAGAGAGCCCTAGCTCCGAGAGAGAGAGCCCTGCTCCCTAAGGGTGAGTTTATTACTCACACAAGCCGGCCAGTTGAGTGTGAGACGAAGTCTGTGTGACTGTCAGAAGTTTGATCATCTCCCCGCCTGCGTACTAGAGAAATCGCAGTGACCATCTAGACTTGACAAGATGTCGAGCTCAATAAATTAATTAAATAATGAAATGATTGCTGTGTGAAAACACTAAGTCCGGAGAGAGTCTAACGAGACATTCCTCCAGAAGGATTATAAATAAGCATAGTGGGTCCATAACTGATCACGGGGTCTTGACGATACGAGGAGCGGAGCTGTGTGCAAGAGACTCGCCAGTGAAGCTGAGTTGTCTCGTCAAAAGAAGGTGAATCAGGGGGTGATACGAGTATGCTTAGTGCAACAAGATAGAGCTACCTTGCGTAGGAAGCTCGGTTGTGTGAACCGAGTACGAAGTACTCGGCTGTGGAAAAGTGAGAATTGAGAGACATGAGTATACACGATGGTAATGGGACAACTTTGTTGCATTTGCTGTGTAAAGGGTATTAGTCGGTATGGGATGGCTAACCCCTCTCTGTGTGATTGTTGTAATATGTGAACTTGTGATGCATACCATTTAGGGCAGACTAGTTCGCCCTTGCTGAGTTTATCAACTCATAGGTTCTCGGTGTTGTAGGAAAGAAGCCAATGAAGATCGACGAGTAGGAGCTGGCGAAGATGGTGTGTGTGGTATCCGTTGAAGAGAATACCCGTGGCAATATATTTTTCGCACTTTTGTTATATTATAAACAATTTACGTTTTTTATGATGGGACGAGATCCCGAGAGCTTTATGACTTGGTTTGTATTACTATGGTAAAAGACTCTGCGTGAGTCATATCTTATTTTAAGACTGGAACGTGATCCTGAGGAGTCTTATATTACAAGTATGTAATATTATGGTAGCATCTATGCTCCAACGATTTCAAATATTATCTATAGTTAAGACTTCCACATTTAAAAATAAAAATAAAAATTTACACAGAATTTCCGCTTACAAAGTTTAAAGACTTTACGAGAGTTTAAAAATGAGTTTGGACTCTCCTGTCGTGGCGGCGGCTGAGCCGACAGGTCGTGACAACTTTAAATAAGAAAATATATGTTAACTTCGAGAGTTCAATCCCTGATTTTTAATAGAGTAATCATGAGATTATTAAATAAAAAAATTAGTTAAAGATTTTTAATTTATTTTTTCATGTTTATTGGAGCTCAAGTTCATAGGTCCATAGTCCCGACTCTATCTCATTCAATCGAGTTAGGATGCTTTATAAATAATTAAAAGTTAATTATTATTTTATATTTATCTTCTTGGCCACAAATATAAAAAATATTACAGGGAAAACCCTTCTTGTATAGCGCTTTTATGGGATGATTTTAAGAGGATTTTTTTTTTATAATTTAACTATTAAATTTAAAATTAATAAATAAATTCAATCAGAGATTTTTAGGGCCAGTTAAGGATTTAGCCATTTTGCACTATATGTTTTAAAGATATAGCCCACGTTTTGAAATATTAACAAAATAGCCATCAGGTTAACATCTAAAAATCTATGACTAAAGAAATAAAATTTGTTACTAAATAAATAAAATGCACGGTCATAAAATTTGTGACTATAGTCACAAAATTTCAAAAAATTTGAAATAAACACAATAAAAAATTTAAACATCTATTAACAAAATAACCAATTCACAAATAAATGATTGCCTATACAACCAATTTCATAAAACCTATTACTAAATTAAAAATATATTATAAATAGCAAAAAATATATGCAACCAAAGAAGTCACAAATTTCATGACTAGAGACACAAAATTTTAGACAATATTATCTGCAACAAACAATAAAAACAGAATTCAAAAAATTAGTGACTGCAATCTCAAAAATCTAGACACGAATGTATGGCTATTTTGCTAATAAAAGTAAACATAGGCTAATTGTTAAAAACATATAAAAAAATATGGCTATTTATTTAAAAAACCGAGATTTTTATAGCTTATATTTGAAAGTTAAATATCATTTAAGAGTTTATGTTAATTATCTAATTAATAGATATTACTCATTTAAATTAAATATGTAATATTTTAATTTAATATAAATTCTTGATAAATTAGGATTTGAAAAATCAAATCCGTTAATGTAAGTGTTTGGGTGAATTTTGGGGCTAGATATAGAATGGAAAGACTATTACAAAAATAGGGATTGTTTTTTTTTTTTTCAAAAAATTCTCATATATATATATATATATATATTTTCTCCTATAACGGGCGGCATTGTTTATCCAAAATTAGGCTAGGATTAGTTTCCCTATTTCCTAATTTGTATAAAA
The DNA here is from genome assembly GCA_018132145.1 of Boehmeria nivea var. tenacissima. Classification (NCBI taxonomy): domain Eukaryota; kingdom Viridiplantae; phylum Streptophyta; class Magnoliopsida; order Rosales; family Urticaceae; genus Boehmeria; species Boehmeria nivea. The sequence continues at coordinate 2,334,354 of CM030874.1, read as the reverse complement.
CAAATTAATTACGATATTAATATATTTTTGAAAATTTTTTTGAGATATTTTTTATTTTTTGAAATTGAGAAATTTTCCATAAGGATAATCCCTAAATTCAGTCAAAATTCTCCCTAGGCCTAGCCCTAGAAAGAATTTTGCTTTAGCCCTATATAATTATGCTCCTAGAGCACAAAAAATATTCTGAGCAATTCTAAGTTTTGGTCTGCAAAAATTCAGTTAAAATTCTCTCTAGGTTTTAGATAGAAAAATTTTCTTCCCCTTATTCTATAAAAAAGCCATATGCCACTATATTAAGAGAAGAAAAGATTTTCTTCTATTTTTTTCGCCTGAGAAAACTAGAAAAAATCTACAATCAAGTCCTATCCTTGATCTGGGAATCGGAGAGGAAGAATGCGGTGTCGAAACCTGTACTGGTAAACACCTTATGAGCGTGGGATAAGCGGGCCCAACCTTAGCAGTATCCCAACGTATGGTGACCAGTCGAAGGACTCAGGAATTCAACTCAACCAATCAATGGTAAAGGTCTTGACTGCCACTCGATTTAATTATGCGATAGTTATTCCTATAAATTTTTGCAGCTCAACATGTGCATGAGATTCAGTTTGCTACTTTCGATTAAATCATTTTATTTATTTATCACGTTAATCCATGCGGTGTGCAAATATTGATTTGATCAAACTATCCCTATTTTCTTAATTTTTGAAATTTATAACCAACAGTTTTTAAATGGAATTAATTGGAGCATCATGTAATTAAAGTGGCCCCTCTTGTAAAATTTTATTGATTCCATTTGTAATTCATGCCGATATAGGTGGACCTCTCCCTACGGTTTATTCGAATGGTCAACAGTATTTTCTTACGTTTATAGACGATTGCTCAAGATAAAGCTACCAACAAGAGCAGAGCCAAGGGGGATGAGTGGGGGCAATTTCCCCACTCAAACTTTTAAAAATTAAATTTTTACTATATATTTTTTAAAAATTATAAATTTGCCCTCATAACAAGTTAGAGCTTTTAAATATGCCCCATTCATTTTTTTGAAAATTAAACGTTATGCTATAATTTCTTAAACAATGTGAATATGTCTCCATGAATAATTAAAATTTGTAAATATGCCCCCAAATTGAATGAATTGTTAGATATGCCCCTATTTATCAAAATTTTATTCTTTGAATATGCTCTTAAAATCCTGGATTCAGTGCTCGGTACCTATACTTGATTCACGAAAAGCGTCAAGCTTTGGACGTTTCATGTATTTTAAAGCCAAAATTGAACTTTAACTTGGAAAGAAAATTAAGTTGTCAAATATGATTGTGGTGGTGAATACTATAGTAAATATGAGAAATCATGAGAACAATACCCTGGTCCTTCTGCTATTTTGCTAAGGGAGCAACGTCCATGTCCTTTAGCTATTTTTGGGAGAAGCACTTAAGATTGCAGTGTACATTCTTAATAAGGTTCCAAGTAAAGCTTAGCCCAAGACCCCAGGGTTACGGTACTTTTTCGAAGAAATAGGATAAATGTAACGTATTATCGACTTCTCGGTAATTAAATCAATATTTTGTCTTGTAATTAGAACTCATCCTCGTTATTGCATTATCCAATTTACAAATTAGAATATTTGTGTCTGAATTTTTAATTGCCTGTAAAATTTGATTTTTACTCTTTGAAGTGCAAAATTTGCACGTTGATTACCTAACTTTTAATTAATTACATAGTTAGCCCAAATTTAGAAAAATGACCAATTATGGGACATAATCTATTTATAAGGCCTTAATATGATTTATAATCATGTAATGAGCCTTAGTTTCAAATTTGATGCGATTACGAGTTAGAACGAAACCGGAATGGCTTAAATTTGAAAAAATCGAGAATAATCGTGTAAGCACGATTAGGAATAGAACAGGCTCGAAACGACCACTATTACCTTGAAACCAACTTCTAAATTGTATTTTAGAAGTTCTAGTCACCTTAGTTGGTCTCGTTAAGTCTCGGGTATAACAGAATTCAAGTTAGGTTAAAACCACGATCGATGGCTCAAAAAAGGGGCGTTTAGGTTATTTCGTGCAAAATGGGCCTCGGGAATGGTTCTCGACTCCTCGGACTAGACCATTGCTGCCCTATACAACAATTAGTGGTCTTGGAGTGTTAAGAAGTAATCTTACGCCCATTCCCAACCCCAAAACCGTCTGCCCAAGTGATGTAAAATTTTGATGGGTATTTTGATGGAATTAAAGGGATAAATGACGAACCAATGAAATAAATCCAAGGCTTTTTTCATTGGTGACATATCTGAACCAACCAACTAGAAATTTAGTCATTCCTGAAGAAAGAAAAGGGAAACTGAATTTTTTTTAACTTAAGTGCTCTTGGTTAATCCTAGCCATAGGATTTGATATACTTAATCCTTAAGTTTGAATCAAGGGCCATGATTGGATGAAATAACAAATTAAATTACATTTGTTGGAGTAAATATTTGGTGAATTATGATGTGTGAGGTTCAGCCTTTGAGAAGGAAAGAGAGAAGGAATAATACAATTGTGTTGCTTGGAGAATGTAACATAATGATGAGAGCTTTGAAAAGTGAAAGGTTTTTACTCTTGTTCAACTTCGACCCTTGGATAGATTGATGTAAACAATGGAGGCTTGAGATGAGTGATGAGATTTAATAATTATTTTAAGTGAGGTATTAAAATAATTAGAAGAGAAGGAGAGAGAAGGAATTCGCCTAGGAGAGAGAGAGAAAGAGAGAGAAAAGCATACTTCTCTCAAAGAATTATCACACATATATAAAGACCTTAGACCCTTAAGCTCTTTTTTTTGCTTTTTCATTTTCAAAACTTTGAGAGAAAGTTCGACCAAGAGAGAGAAAGAGTGACAAGAAAAGGACTTTGAGAGGAAGATACAGAGAGGCCAAGTAAGGAAGAAAGAAGAAGAAGCAAGGAAAAGCTTCGAAAAACCCTAGTTATACTAAGGTATATACCATGCCCTTACTCTAGTCTTTTCCATATTTTTTTATCTCAAAAACTACTTAACCTTCCTTTATGATCTACACTAAGAGGTCAAGTGGTTTAGAGCGAAAACGTAAAAGACTAGCCGGCCAAGGAAGTAGAACAACAAGGAAAGCTCGAACCGAAACGCTAGGTATAACATCTAACTTTGAGTGGTGTGAGGCTCTCCTTTTAGCCATAGATCTTTAGAATAATCAACTTTGTATTTAGGATATTTGGTTGTAAATGTTTTGTTCATGGCCTCTTTTTAGTTTAGAGATAGCTAAACACAAGTTTAAGGAAGTTAGAAAGGCTAGCTTCCGGATATTTCAACTTGTGTTCGGCAAGATGTGGTTGCGTATGCATGTCTAGGGTTCGGCCACTTTTGGCCGTGACTTTTCCCTTCTCTTTTCTTACAATTTGCATGTTTGCATGGCTGTGTTTATGTGCTAAAAATGTGAAAATGATTTTATAACAAACATGAGCACGATGGTTTCCAACAGACCGAAGTGTTAACCACTAAGAAAGATAAAATTTGATGATTTTTCTCAAAGATCCAAACCTCAACTTTTTGTAAATTAAAATGGATTTTTTTATTTGATCATTTAGTTACTATTTTGAAACATATTTTGAGTTAGTAATCAAATTGCAACTAAAAAGACACGATGAGATGAGTGTCTCAGATAAAACTCATGAGAACGGTTCAAAAGCTTTTAGCTTGAGAATCGTTTTCATGCAAGATTCAAGGCTTCGATGAAAGGTCACAAGAAGGAGTGAAAAATCCCCTTAGAACCTACAAGCTACTCTTTTTTTTTATTACTATTAATGTGGTTTGGAAAAAGTTAAAAACAACGCTTAACTTAAAATGACAGTTTCGCAAGAGACCGCGACACTACTTTCAAAAATCGCCTTATTTTGCAAAGTTAGATATTATGAGCTTTTTCAATACCTCGAGGAAGTTTTAAGAATCATAGATGTATATTATTTCAATTTTAAAGCTTGCTGCCTTCACATGATTTAACAACAATAAAAGAACAAATTAAAGTTAGAGGCTCAAGTGACGTTTTATAATTTAACCAAAATTAAAAGTTCGATGAAATCTCAAATTTTTGTAAAATGGGTGTTGTGACTTAAATGGATAGAGTCCAGCCCAAACATAGTGAGATGAGAACAATAGTTGTTAAAATGAATTAAACGGGCTTTTCAAACAAAACAAGACTCGAATTTCCTAAAACCCGAGTGTTTCTACTTAAAATGGATATATCACATTTTGAACCACTATACCGGGCCAAAGAATATTTTGTAAAATATATCTTAGTTTCAAAAAGGATTAATGAACACAATTTTGAAAAGGCTTATTAACCAAGCTTAGTCTTCAAAAGAATTTGCAAAATTGTTGAAATTGACGAGCTTCCCGTCTTAAAAGATGTTTAAAATACGAAGGCCATTTTGGGACTTACATCGATCTTTGAGCAAACCATTATTGGACCCCATCTAATTAAGACTAACGATGAATTAATCAAAGAATTATAATTGGGCCGCGAACATGATTTTGCGCCTCATGTTGTTCTTCGAACCTAAAACACTATTGGGCCACGTAAATAGCTAAGACCCATACGATTTAGAGCCAATTTGTAATAGGGCCTTGAAACTAAATAGTGGGCCGCTTAAGGTGGCCCAATCAAAGTGAGCCCATTAGAAAGCCCAACTAGTCTACATTAGACATTCTCTAAGCCCAGACGAATTTTTAAATACTTCGAAGATTTCGAACAACAAGAGATCTCCTAGGAAAGCTCAAGTTGAAAGCCCGAGCACTTACGAGATAACCGAACTAACAAGACCATGTCTTCTGTTAAAGGACAAGGAGACAAGAAGGTGGTCGGAGCTCGGAACAAGTTTTTGAAAAGACCTCAGAACTGCCGTAACGCCCACAAAGGCAAGTAGCGATGCACCTACGACACCGAGTGTATATGTGAATTGTTTGCTAGGGTTGCATTAGTAATTTATGAACAAATACTGTGTAACTGCTATGATTTTGTGCTGTATAGTATTTAAACTCTAATAGCTAAAGAAGAAACCTAGCTCGAATAAATTATGAATAAAGTATATGAGACTAGAAATGGTCTAATTGGATTTACATAAGCCTCAATAAAAGAGAATAAGCTGTAAATAGAACATCTTGGTATGAGTTCGCTCGTACATGATCTGCACCGAGTTTTCGAACTCAGGTATGAGAAAGTGGTCGGCATTACGCCGTGCTTCTATACAGCTGAAAGAGAAACAACTTAATGAAAAAGAAAAGAGGTCTTGAGCCGCCATCATTAATTTAATCCTATGGTACAAAAGATGAGGCTAAAACATTAACTTCTAATGAATGAGTAACTGTTTAAAGAACCTTGAAATGAGCTTGATTTCAATTATTGGATCGATAAAACACTATAATTTACAGCAAAATCGGGTCTTTACCCGTGCACGGCGCTTTACGGACTATAGTCCATCAAAAGAAATCTAGTAAGAAAACTTACCCAGCCTAATTGTATGTCTGTTGTAAAACCCCTCGACCAACTAAATCAAGGGTTTCAAACCCAAACACAAGAGGCCAAAGTATGAGACTCGTGAGAAGTCTAGTTTTTGCTTTAAAACCTGAAACAAAAATTGTAAATGTGCCTCTTATGAAACCTCAGTCTGCTGTGTGATCAGACAAGAGGGTTTAAACATACTTGTAATTCCAGTCTGCTGTGTGATCAGACGATGAGATGTATAACAGATTAAGAGTCCCAATTTCTCAAGAGCGAGTTGGAGGGATAGAAATCTAAAATGAGCCTCAATCCTCCAATAGTAGTAGACAAAGGTATACGAATGCAATCTAAATATTGTAACGAATAAAAGTCGATGGTACCGCTTGGCTCCAAGTGAAGAGATCCTTAGCTCTGAGAGAAAGAGCCCCGCTCCAAGAGGGTAAGCTTATTCCTCACACAAAGCTGGCCAGTTGAGTGTGAGATGAAGTCCGAGGGACTGTCGGGAGATTCTTCATCTCGTCACCTGTGCGCTAGAGAAATTGAAGTGACTATCAGTTGATCCCAGACTTGAGAAAAAGTGTCGAGCTTGAATAAATATTAATTTGTTGTGCAAAACCATTAAGTCTGGAGTAAGTCTGACAGGACAAATCCTCCAGATAGACTTTAAAGATGCTATCACAAGACCTTCTTGTTACGCAGAGAGATACTGTGTGCAAGAGACTCGTCGTCATTAGGGCCGAATTGCCTCCTTAGTACAAGGTAAACTAGAATTATGTGGGTGTGTATAAAATAGTGAGGATGAGCTACCTCGTATATGCAACCCTTGTGTCTGAGCCGAGTACGATGTACTCGCCTTTGAAGAAGAAAGAGTTGAGAGACATGGGAAAACACAGGGTAATAGGTCATCATTGATATGTTCGACGTGTGAAGAGTGTTAGTCGGTAGGGACGGCTAAATCTCTGTATTTATATGTCATAATATGAATATATCTTGCATATCATTTAGGATAGACTAGTTCGCCCTTACTGAGTTTAGCAACTCGTAAGTTTCTCGGTGTTATAGGTAAGAAGCCGATGACAGACGAGGAGTTGGCAGGGATGGTGTGTGTGGCATACGATGAAGATGAAGACTCGAGGCACTATATTTCCACACTTCTATTATGTTATAAACAGTATATGGTTTTTTTTTGACACCGGGACGAGATCCTGAGGATTTTTAGACTTGGATGATGTAATATTATGATAGTAAATTCCACGTGAACAAAATAATATTTTGAGGCCGGGATGTGATCCTAAGGACTTCTAATAATTGAAATTATGACTTAAATGGACATAGTATAGCCCAAACATAGCGAGATGAGAACAATAGTTCTTAAAATGAATTAAACGGGCTTTTCAAACAAAACAAAACTCGGATTTCCTTAAAATCGAGCATTTCTCCTTAAAAATGGATATATCACGTTTTGAACCACTATACTAAGCCCAAGAATATTTTGTAAAATATATCCTAGTTTGAAAAAGGATTAATGAACAAAATATTGAAAGCTTATTAACCAAGCTTAGTGTTCAAAAGAATTTTGCAAAAACTTTGAAATTGACGAGGTTTCCGTCTTAAGAGATGTTTAAAATATGAAGGCCATTTTGGGCCTTACATAGATCTTTGAGCCAAAGCATTATTGGATCACATATCCAATTAAGACTTACGATGAATTAAGCTAAAAGTTATAATTGGGCGATGAACATGATTTTGGGCCTCATGTTGTTCTTCGAACCCAAAACACTATTAGGTCTCGTAAATATCTAAGACCTATATGATTTAGAGCCAATTTGTAATAGGGCCTTGAACCTAAATAGTGGGCCGCTTAAGGTGGCCTAATCAAAGTGAGCCCATTAGAAAGCCCATCTAGTCTAAATTAGACTTTCTTTAAGCCCAGACAAATTTTTAAATAGCTCGAAGATTTCGGTCGACCAGAGACCGTCTAGGAAATCTTATGTTGAAATCCGAAGCACATAGGAGTTTAATTCCAAATATTCGCTCTCGTGTTTATGATAAGGAGACAATAAGGTGGTCGGAGCTTGGAACAAGCTTCTGAAAAGGCCTCGTAACCGCCGTAACGTCCACAAAAGTAAGTAGCGATGCACCTACAACACGAGTGTATATGTGCTATGACTTTGTGTTGTGTAGTTTTAAACTATAATAGCCAAAGAAGAACCCTAGCTCATATAAAATATGAATAAATTATATTAGACTAGAAATGGTCCAACCTTTAAATTGGATTTACATAAGCCTGAATAAAAGAGAATAAGTTGTAAATAGAACACCTTGGTATGAGTTCGGTCGTACACAATCTCCATCGATATCTCTAACTCAGGTGTGAGAAGGAAGTCGACATTACACTGTACTTCTATACAACTAAAAGAGAAATAACTTAATGAAAAATGAAAGAGGCCTTGAGCCGCCATTATTAAACAAAGGCTGTTAGTACAAAAGATGAGGCTAAACCATTAACTACTAACGAATGAGTAATTCTTTAAAGAGCCTTGAAATGAGCTTGATATCGATTATTAGATCAATAAAACACAATAATTAACAGCACAGCCGGGTCTCTACCCGCGCACGGTGCCTTACAGACTGTGGTCCATCAAAAGCAATCTTGTAGGAAAACCTACCAAGCCTAATTATATGTTTGTTGTGAAATGACTTGACAAACTAAATCAAGGGTCTCGAATCCAAACATAAGAGGCCAAAGTATGGGACTCGTGAGAAGTCCATTTGTTGCTTTAAAACCTTAAACAAAAACTATAAAGATGCGTTTTGTGAAACCTTGGTCTGCTGTGTGATCAGACATGGGGGTGTAAACATACTTGTAATCCCAGTCTGCTGTGTGATTAGACGAGGGAATGTATAACAAATTGAGAGTCCCAATTCTTCACGAGCAAGATTGAGGGACAGAAATATGAAATAAGCCTCATTTCTTCAATGGGAGTAGACAGAGGTATACGAATACGATCTAAATATTGTAACAAATAAAAGTCGATAGTACCGCCCGACACTGAGTGTAGAGAGCCATGGCCCCGAAAGAAAGAGTCCTGCTCCCAGAAGGTGAGCTTGTTCCTCACAAAAAATCGGCCAGTTGAGTGTGAGATTAAATCTACCGGACTATTGGGAGATTGGCCGTCTACCCACCTGTGCGGTAGAGAAATTGCGGTGACCATCATTGGATCTTAGACTTGAGAAAAAGTGTCAAGCTCGAATAAATATTAATTTGCTGCGTGAAATCATTAAGTCCTGAGTGTGCCATACATGCAAAATCCTCCTGAAGGACTTTAAAGATGCGTGATGGGTCCATAACCTGTCACAAGACCTTGTAGTTACGAGAAGAGATGCTGTGTGCAAGAGACTCGTCGTCATTAAGGCTGAGTTGCCTCCTCAATATAAGGTAAATCGGGATTATGCGTATGCATAAAACAGTGAGGACGAGCTATCTCATATAGGCAGCTCTTGTGTATGAGCTGTGAAAAAGAAAGAGTTAAGAGACATAGGAAAACACAGGGATAATAGGTCATATTGATATGTTCGCGGCGTGAAGAGTGTTAGTCGGTATGGGATGGCTAAATCTCTGTATGTATGTTGTATAATGTGAATCTGTGTCGCATATCATTCAGGGTAGACTTGTTCGCCCTTACTGAGTTTAGCAACTCATAGGTTTCTCGGTGTTGTAGGTAAGAAGTCGATGAAGACAGATGAGTAGGAGCTGGCAAGGATGGTGTGTGTGGCATACGATGAAGATGAAGACCCGTGGCATTACATTTCCGTACTTCTGTTATGTTCTAAACAGTATATGGTTTTTTTGTACACCGAGATGAGATCCCGAGGATTTTAAGACTTGGATGACGTTATATTATGATAGTTAACTCCATGTGAACCATAAAATATTTTGAGGCCGGGACATGATCTCGAGGACTTCTAAGAATTTAAGTTATGTGTTATTATAGTAGTGAAATATGTTTGAACGATCTTACTATGTTGTATGTACTTTCTATGACAGTCTTTCGCATTATAAAAAAAAGTATAGAATTTTCGCTTTAAAAGAGTATATACTCTCCTATCGCGGCCTCAGCCAAGCGAGCGGGTCGTGATAAAAGCAAAAGCTAAAACCCTTTATGAATTATGGAGTAGACAGAAGCCTGGTATTAAGCACTTACATGTTTAGGGTTTTCCAACTTAGCCACGGCCTTACAAGCCTAATGAAAAAAAACTGGACACAAGAACAGTTAGTTGTTGTTTTATTGGTTACGATGAATGCTCTTGATGCTTAAAGTCTTATGATCCCACAATTATAGGTCCATATTTTTCATATATTTGGTAATCAGTGCGAGCGCCAACCATGCGCGAATACTTAGCAAAGCCCATCCTATAGTGCCAAGGCGTTCTTCCCTTATTACAGGCAGAATAATTATGAGAAAGCCTAAAAGAAAGTCCAAAGAAGCCTAATTTTTATCTCATTTATCTTAAGCCTACAAAACGACCAGAACACAAAGAAGAAAATAGACTTAGAGTGATTACGAGAGCGTGTCCAATGAGAAAGCAACAAAGATTGGACGCATTCGAAGCGATGTCATCCTTAGCCGCATGATCATTATTCTTGTTCTGTCTAGTTCTTTTTCTTACTAAACACTACGATATCTTGTTTATTATTAATTTTCTGGGGCTACAATGTAGTCGGACCGAATTTGCTATGTAGATTTTCATTCTTAATTCAACTAATGTTTAGAGTCTAATTATGATGATTTGATTTGTGCTTTATGCTTACATGAAATTGGCTAATTTAGGTGTGTTTAATTGTTTCTTGATTAGAGGTCGAGAGAAAATAATTAGAATACGCTTTAATCAAATTGACACCAGAAGAATATTTGGCTAGAGATCATAACTAATACTCATGTATGACACTTTTGAAATCCCTGATCATAGTGCAATCTAATATTAAAGTGCAACATTCGAATGATAAGAATTTGTTAGAGCTATTCGACTAATTCATGCTTGCGAAAGATTAATATATTATCAAATTTATCATCATTATAGGAGTAGAAAATCAATGAATTTTAATGTTATATACTAGTAATTAGGTATCGGCGAAGTTGTATGCCCTATTATAATTAAGTATTCATTCTTACCTTCTTTTCATCGTTTTCGTTATTTTTAGTGAATTAGTAATTAATTTAATCGTTTTTAATTTATTATTGAATTCAGTTTCTTCTATCCCAATAGTAAATTATAATTAGATTTAGATTAGATTGATAGTTAGATCAATGTCCTCGTGGGAATAATACTCACTCATCATTATATTTAATGAACCCGATAATCATATACTTGTAATTTAGTACATCAAGTTTTTGGCACCGTTGTCGAGTACTTTGTTTTTTGATATCAAGCAAAATAATTCTTTTGATAATTGACTTTTTTTTTAATCTTTGTTTTCCTAGTTTACTTTATTGTGTTCTCCTATCTTGTAGGTGTATGTGACGATGAAGAGACGACACTCATTTTCTGTTCGATAGCGAAATAGAACAAACATTGAAATGCATTAAACAACAAGATAGAGTATTGAAAACCCTATCTCATGCAACAACAAACACCATAAAAGAAAATACTGCAAATAGATACGATCACGAGAGGACACTTCGAGATTATATCCTCCAAACCGCGATCGGAGTTCACTCCATCTTTCGCAAACCGACTATCGCAGTGACAACTTTGAAATCAACCTGGATACGATTTAGATGATCAAATCATCAAAAATTGGTGGGCTACCTACCGAAGACCCCAAGGACCGTATCACCAATTTTGTTGAGATATGTGGCACATTAAAAAATAACTACGTGTCTGGAGATGTTATCCGCCAATTTTAAAAATCAAATGAAAATGCAGCAAAGGAAACCTACCTCCACCACGTGAGATAAAAGTGGATATAGAAGCAATTGTTAATAAAATGGTTAAACACAGTACTAAGTTCATGCCAAAGCCTAGAGTGATCGTGTAGTACAAAGCAAATAAAATTAAAATTTTGAGGTTCAAATAGGAAAAATTTCCATTGCCAACAATGGCTGTTTGCAAGGTAACCTCCCAACCATAACTGAATTGAACCTGAATGAGCAATTTAATATAATATCACTCTATAGTGGAAAAGAACTACCCTTGGCTAACACTCCTACACCTACATAGACCAAAATTTGAGATAAGTTGCCCTACCCCCAATGTCTCATGGGGTGAAAGCCCAAGCACAAAATACTTGCTCTATCAAGCACCTTGTAGAACTAATAATTAATGTGTGACTTAAGCTAAGGCGAAAGATCAAAATATTTCTATCATCTTAAGAAGGCCATTTTTAGCAACATGAAGAGCTCTAATTGATGTTCAAAAAGGTGAGCTCAAATTGATAGTACATTTATGGCGCTACACGGCTAGACATAATACAACCACAATGCCCTTCTCATGGCACATTGGTACCCTGAGCACCCACCGGACGCACATGCTTTGATGAGAACATGGGTGATATCGATCAAGTGATTGAAGAAATCATAAAGTTGATGGAACAATCTGAAGATGAAGAGTTGGGCTTCAATCAAGAGCCCGTGACGTCAAAGCTTGCACGAAATAGACCCGAGAGGAAGTCTATTTGAGTCAACGTGATTAAGTCTATTTGGTTATGTTATTTTAATTTGTTTTATGTGTTTATTTCATGTATTGGGCCAAACTTATTCATTAGGCTCACTTTCTTATGTTTAGTGGTCTAGGTTTATGTTTATTTACTTTATTAGCCTTTGTTATTAGTCTTTTCATTAATTAGGTTTAAGGGTATTTTTGGAACGTTAAATAAGCTGTAATTCTCAGCCTTTATAAGCCGTTATTTCAATGAAAAAAAAGGAGAGTAATGGTTTTTCATTATAAAAAAAAACTAAGTAAAAACAGCGTCATATAAAGAATTAGAGGGGCTAAATTGCAAAACCGCAAAAGCTTTCAGGGAGCCAATTCTAATTTTCTTGGGCCATTTTCAGATGTTGTTTCCTTCCAATTGTCATTCTTGCGATAGTCTTTTGGTGAGTCGTGTTGGATTGTCACTTGAGAATTCTTGTCGAGTTATCACTTGTGAATTCTTGTCAAGTTGTTAGTTCGATAAGAAGCGAAAGATAATTGTTCGAGTGGTAAAAATGAAGAGAGTGTGAGATTATTTCCATGAATTTCATGTTGTGAGCTTTGAGAGTTTATATCTTCTCTTTGGTTCTTCGAAGAACTAACATGGATTTACCAAATTGCCAAAGGATTTACCTTGGACAACCAAACAACAAAAGAATTTATCTTGTGTCGCAAGAATTTATCTTTGGGCATTCACCGACTCATTGAACGACTCTTCCGCAACCGTTCGTGGTGTCTCACGATCCATTTCAAACCTAAACTCGTTTAACGTTCCAAAAGTCGAGTAGCACGGGTATAGGATCTCAAAAAAATCACTTGGGGTTCATATCATGATTAGCGCCGTGGCACTCGTGCCAAAACACCAATCGCGTCGTAGCACCTTGCATGCCCAGGGCACGCAAACAGCTTGCATTGCCTAGTGTCATAACTATACGAGCCTAATTTCCAACCCATTACCCTAAAACTATAAAAGAACCATAAAACATTGAAAAAAACAAATTTAGAGTGGCTACAAGAACGTGTCCAATGATAGAGTAACAAAGATTGGATGCATTTGAATTGATAGAGTCTCCTTTCAGCGTCACGATTAATATTCTTGTTCTTTCTAGTAGTTTTTCCTTATAAACACTATGATTATCATTTTTATTATTAATTTATTCATGTTCTAACTTATTTACTAGGGGTATAATGTAGCCGGACCAAATTTGTCATGTGGATTTTATTCTTAATTCAATGATGTTTCTAGCCTGTTAATGATGATTAATTTGATTTGTGCTTAGTGCCTGCATGTAATCGGCCACTTTATGCATGTTTAATTGGTTCATAATTAGAGGTCTAGAGATAGCTAATTTGCTTGTGTGGTACTTTTAATAACCCGATCGTAATGCAGTCTATCATTAATGTGCAATATGTGAGAGATGAGAACTTGATAGTAGTATTAGACTAACTGATGATCGAGAGAGATTAATTAGCATATTAGTGAATTTGCCTTCATTAAAAAAGAAAAAAAATCAATGAATTTGAATTTCATCTACTAGTAATTAGATCTCGATGAAGTTGGATGCCCTAGTATTGTGTATTAATGATTCTGTTATAATTAATGTTGTCATGACTCGCTCACTCGGCCATAGCCAAGACTGGAGAGTAAAACTTTCTCTTTTCTACTTTCTTAACAATTTAAAACACTTTTAATGATGTCATCATATATTTTTTTTATGTAATGCGGAAGTTCCAATCAATTTTAATAAATAAAAGCAACTAAGGCAGAATATAAATATGTTCTACATACATATAATAATTTCTCAGGATTTCATCTCGGATATAGAATATAATATTGTCTTTAAAAATACAAATTGCGGAAATATAAATATAATTCCACGGGTCTTCACTTGCTCCTCGACCATACCACACACATCACCCCTCATTAGCTCCTAGTCTTCGACTTTCACAGTCTTTTTACCTATAACACCGAGAAACTTATGAGTTGATAAACTCAATTGGGCGAACTACTCTATCTAAAATATGCAATGCAACATTTCACACAATCAATGCACCATACAATGCATTGGTAATATAGAGAATTAGTCGTCCCACAGAGACTAATTCTCTTCATATAGCACTAAGCTTTCTACTCATTTGCTTACCATCGTCACTCGTTTTTTACTCACATAGCCAATTCTATTTGACTAACTTTTGAGGTCCTACCTTTACCCACGCAGCCTCTGGCACTACTAGTCAAACAACCAAGATAATTCGACCAGACTCGGAAAAGTCTCCTTATTTTAGGTGGTCTCTCGCATTGCTAGTCGTATAATCAAGACTATCTGACTTAACTCTGTAAACCCACCTTATCTCAAGCGGTCTCTCACACTAGTAATTGTCGCACAGTTCTTTCTTCGCCATATCTTATTGCAAGGGAAAGAGGTTCTATCTTTGTGGAACGATCAAATGCTTACCATAGTTCTAGAGAATGGTGTCACCCTTCTTGGGTCAGTAACTCACAGTGGGTTATGGGCCCGCCTTGCTTCTCGTAAAGTCTTTATGGGGTTCTCTCTTCGGAGCTGAATCCGGACATAAGTTTTGACTCATCAACTTACCATTATGATGGTTCATCACACAAATATCTTTATTCTTTTAATTTTCTTTGTTTGGGATCTGCTGATGGTCACGCAATATTAATAGCGCGCAAGCAGGCAGAAGGGCCAATCTCCCGATAGTCTCATGGACTTCCTTCACACCCAACTGGCTGGCTTGGTATGGAGAATGGTCCCACTTGGAGCATGACTCTCTTTTCTTGGAGCCTGGTGGTACCATCAAAATTTTTACAATTTTATTCTCGTTAACCTCTTCTCAACTCACGTAGAGGACTGAGGTTCATTTTAAATTCTTACCCGTCATACTCTTACTAAAAGGACTGAGATTTCTATATGATCTTTTGTAAACTCAGGACGATATTTTGATATTAATACTCGAAAGTATTGTATGATTTATAAGATAGAGTAATATTTATTCTCCAAAAATACGGACAAATTTGAACTTTTGACATTAATATATCCATTGAAACTCTTATTACAAAGGCACGGTAATTCACCATGTTCTAATAATAACAAAAAGAGTTAGTATTATTTATTTTAAAAAGTATGTAAATCAAGATTATTCTTTGGCAACGATTGCTGGTAGTCGTAACATTTTACAAGTCAGTCCTGTACACACCGGCTATTCCCGTCACTGTCGCCTAGCCTTTTTGTTTCCTTTCAACTCACCTGCGACACGAGCACACTAGTGAGCTAATAGCTTAATAAGTGTTATAATATATATATATATATATATATTACAACACTTATATAAAAAAAAAAGTCGGCATAAGTTTTCAGCATATAAAGAAAATAAAAAGAAAGCCACGTAGTAAGCTTCAAGACCAAGTTTGGCAATTTGATGAACAAGTCTTTTTTTGCTTATCAAACAAGCTCAAAGACTTAATGGGCAAGTCTACTAGTCCTATATAAAGGACCATATGGTGGAGAAGAATAGGCAGAGTGTGCAGAGAAACAAGGAGAAAAAAATAGCGAAGCAACGCTTCCTAAGAGTATTTGTGATAGTGCCGAAAATTAATATTGTAATAGTGGTGTTAGCTTTTGTAATATTATTAGAGTGAGAAATAAAATAATACATTTTTTAGTAGCTAATATTTTACTCTAACAAAGTGGTATCAGAGAGAGGTTATTGGGTCTCTTGAATTTTTAGTATACTTTGTGGTTGCAGTTTTGACTGATCTTCCACATCAGAAAAAAATTTCTTGAGACACAGTAAGTTGGAGATTTAAGTCCCCTAAAGGTTTTTGGCATACTAGATTTATTCGTGCAGTCATAATTTTTCAAATTCTCACTCAAATTATGGCGAATGGTGGTGTGGCATCTTTCAAGTTCCAACACTCAACAACAATAATTTTGACAATTGGAGTATCAAAATGAAGGCACTTCTTGGAGCACATGATGTTTAAGAGGTCGTAGAAAAAGGCTACAACGAGGTAAAAGTTGAGTCGACAATATCCTCGACACAGAAGGATAATTTAAAAGACTCAAGAAAGAAAGAGAAAAAGACTCTTTTTCTCATATATCAAACACTAGATGATGACGATTTTGAAAAAATCTCAAATGTTGCATCTGCTAAGGAAGCATGGGAGAAGCTTCAAATCTCCTACAAGAGAGATGCGAAAGTGAAGTATGTGCTTCTTCAAACTCTAAGAGGAAAGTTTGAATCATTCAATATGAAAGAAAATGAGTCAGTTTCTGACTACTGCTCTAGAGTTCTAGCTATTACCAATCAACTAAAAAGGAACGGCGAGAACCTAGAAAATGTGAGAATCTTTGAGAAGATACTCCGCTCTCTAGACTTAAAATTTGAGACTATTTTACGACAGTTGAAGAAACAAAAGATTTGAACCAAATGACCATTGAACGATTGATGGGATCATTACAAGCATATGAAGAAAAGAAGAAGAGGAAGCAGAACACCACAAATTAACTACTGCTCAAAACATGTCAAAGACAAGACAGAAAGTCAGAGTAACAATAGAAGCCAATTTAGTCGTGGTAGATGCTATGATCGAGGAAGAGGCCGTGGCGGAGGACAAGGAAGAGGCCGCAGCGGTGAACGAGGTTGGAATCTAACAACAATTTCAACCACAATCAGGAAGGAGCATAATGCTTAACACAAGGTTGTGGAAGAGGCAATTACAACTCGAGATATGATAAGTGATAAGTGCACAAAAGTGTACTTTCACTATGCGTGATTGTATTAAATTTATAGAATTGTGTAAATATAAGTAAATATTTTCATGTTTTTAAAGGTTATTATTTTTATTGAAAAATATTTATTTTAGTTTGCTATAATTGAATAAATATTTAATTTTGGTTTAATTTTATTTTGCAAGGTCGAAATACAAGAAATTGGGCCAAAAATATCAAAAGAACATAAAAGATAGCAAAAGGGTCAAAGTAATGCCACACAACCGACCAAGGGACCTACACGTCCACATGGCCCAATGAAAGTGCGCTTTAGTGCGCCTCGTCAGCAGTCACGCGGACCAGCCTAGCTTCCGCCTCTTCCACGTGCGCAACAGCGCGATTCTTGAGCACCCAGCAGCGCCCAAGGTGGTTTCCCCTTCAGCACAAACGAGTGCGAGTGGGGCGCACGTCTTTACCTAGCAGCAGCCTCCAACAGGTGAGCCCGCGTGCGCAGCCCTAGCCAATCCGCGCCAAGGCTCGTGCGTCAATAGGCCCCGGCTATCCCCACATTCGGAGAGCGACACGTGGCCAGCTCGAGCCCAATTTTCATTCAGCGTGGATTTAATTCCCAACTCCGAATTTACTCATTTAATTGCCAAAATATCTCCAAGAATTATTTAGTTCATTTTCTTATTTTTGTATTCCCTTTCTCTTTTAGTTTTCCTTTTACTAGCCTCTCCTAAACACTATAAATAGAGGTGATGGCTAGAGTTTCTGCACCCTTAATTTAATAATTAAATAGACTACTTATTTTCTTATGCTTGAGACACTAGGCTAAATTCCTAGCAAGCCTAGGGATGAGCTCAATTGTGTAATTTTTCTATCCCAATTTTGATTCCAAATTTGTGTTTCAATATTTCAATTTTTATTATGATTTTGCTCTTATTATTTTCATCGTGCAATTATGTTCTATTTTTCATATGAATTTAGTCATGCTTGATTTATGTGATTTTTAGAGAATATTAATTTCATCAATTTGCTTATTTCTGTGAGTTATTCTTTTACTGCAATATTGTCAAATTGATATATTGTCGATTTAGGAATGCTTGTAGGATAAGTAATTGAATATTTATTTTATTTGATTAGTCCTTTACTGCGTTATGATCAATTTGATATATCGTCGATTTAGGATAGTCAATGAAATTTATATTCGTTGTTTTAATTGAAAGAACTCTTTCTTAATAAAATACGAGTAATTAATTTTAGTTCCTAATGATATATTTTTCGTTACTTATTTCGGATGTGAAACTTGTAATTGAGTAAATAATTGGAATCGAAATTGGTGTTAGTGAAGTGAAGTAATTGAGTAACTCCCGAAACCTTGTTAATTTTTTTCAATTTTACTTGCTTTCTTTGATCTTAAACTCTCATAATTCTCGATCTTTTTATTTTTATTTTTAAGTTTTAGTTTTACCTCTTAAAGTTTGTTTCGAGTATCTTAAAGTTTGTTTCGAGTATTTTGGTTGTCTTATTTTCACCTCCTTGTAGAGACGACTCCGCTTCTGTTGTGCAACCAATGACTGCTTAGCTATTGTACAATTTGAGCGTGATCAAATTATGGCGCCGTTGCCGGGGAGGTGTGACGATCAATTACTTGCCGTGAACAATGAGAGGTAAGTTTTCTTAATTCTTTCAATTTTGTAGTTTCTTATTTTAATTTTGCAAAAAAAAAAAAAAAAGTTTTTGTCTTTAACCGTACTTGTGTTGGTTAATCGTAGGCTTTAATTCTTAAATCATTATGTTTTATCAAAAAAAATGTTCCCATTTTTTAGTTTTAATAACCAGTACCATAGCTTAATATAGTATATGGAGCATAGATATAGACATGTAGTAGTAGCAGTGTTCTTTCTTTCCTAGCTTTTTATATTTAAAAAAAAAAAAAGCAAACAGTAGCTTGGCTGTAGGATTATTTGTTTTTGTTTTTGTTTTTCTAAGATAACGTAGGCTTTTGACATTTGCATATATTACATAGTATAAATATTTAAGTTTTAGTAGTCATAGTAGTTTTGAAAAAAAAAAAAATTGTTTCTGTAACTATACATTTATACTATTTAATATATATCCATATTATTATTAATACCCTTTTAGTATTCTCTTTGCTTTTAGGTAGTTTCTTTTTCGATTTTTTCTTTCTTTCTTTCTTTTCGTTTCTAGTTCAAAAAAAAAAAATCATGTTATCTTTGTTTTAGTTTCTTATCAATTTTCTTTTAGCATTAATTATTAGGTTTACTTTTCTTGTTGTTTCTTTTTTCTTATTTTTGGTTAGTTTCCTTTAATTTTGCATCTTTATTTATTTCTGCCTAAAATAATTGTCATTTAATTTTCTTATTTTAGTTTCCATATTTCTTAGATTCTAGATTTAGTTTAGTATCTTCTTCTTTAGTCGCCTTTTCCTTATACTCTAGATTTAGGTTTACTTTCCATCTTCCTAAAACTAAATAAAAATAAATAAATTAAAAAAAAAAGAAAAGAAACACTTGAGGTGAATGATTCCATATAGAGACGAGCTAGGTCGATTTGCTAAAAAGCTAATTGAGGAATTTCCTATCGAAGGCGTACCTAAATTGTTGTCTCCCTCTTCTGCTCCTCCTTCTTCGTCCTCCCATTTTACCCATTCACTCACACTTGCAAGCCCAAAAGCCATGTCGCAACACGAGGACAACCCGCAGAAGACGCTGATGGAATATCTTCACCCAACGCGGACGGCCACTCCATCGTGCATAATGCTTCCCCCTAATGCGCCACAATTGGATTTCAAACTCTGAATGATCCAACTTTTACCAACTTTTCATGGGTTAGAAAACGAAAACCCTTATGTACACATTAGGGAATTCGAAGAGGTGGTGGCCACTTTTCATAGCCGTGCCTATGCCATAAACTCTATTAGGTTGAAGTTCTTCCCCTTTTCCCTAAAAGACAAGGCTAAGCTTTGGCTAAATTCTCTTAAACCTAGGTCAATTGGTTCGTGGGAGGAGATGACAATGATTTTCTTCAAGAAATACTTCCCACACAACAAGACCAACGGTCTAAAATGACAGATCTCCACTTTCTCCCAAAACAAAGGTGAAACTCTAATCCAAGCTTGGGATAGGTTTCGAGATCTGTTAAACGATTATCCCCATCATGGGTACGAGACATGGCACATTGTCAGCTATTTCTACGAAGGACTCACAGTGTAAGAGTGCCTGTTCATTGAGAAAATATGCAACAGAGAATTTCTCCAAAAAAATCCGACGAGGCAATGAAGTATCTGATTGACCTCGCAGAAAAGTCCCACATCTAGAGTGAACCAAGTGCTACTGAAGGCACTAGTAAGTCTCGACCTATTGGAATTTATCATTTGAGAGAAGATGACAATCTCAAGGTGCAGGTTGAAAACCTAACAAAGCAACTTGAGGCCCTCAAATCCCAAGGTGGTAGATGAATCCATAGAGTCGCCAGGGTGGAATCATCCAACCCATGTTTTGTGTGTGGAGGGGAGGACCACCAAGCTTAAGATTGTGCAACTTACAATGAGATGAGGGGCGTATATGAGGAACAATATAATGCCTTAGGGAATTTCAAGAAGCCTTACTCACCCTTATCTGAAACTTACAATCCTAGCTGGCAGAACCACCATAACTTCAGTTGGAGGGATTCAAATCAAGAAGCACAATCATCTGGAAACCAATGGAAATCTGACTATTAGGCTAATCCACCAAGGGCCTATCCTGCACAGCAATACAGTGCACAACCAGAAAGGTGCCCACTCGAGGACACGTTGAAAGCATTCATGGACGCGCAACAAGCAATAAACCAAAAGTTTGAGTCTGTCCTTACACAATTGTTGGAAGAGAAAAAGGACATTAAAAGCCAAATCACCAAAGTGACTAGTTCCTTAGCCATTTAGGAGCGCGGCAAGTTTTCATCCCAGCTCAATCGAACCCAAAGGGACTTCAAATGGCAGAGACCTCGAATACTCCTGATCAAAATGTTAAGGAGGCCAATGTCATAACTACTTGAAGCAGCAAGCAAACGGAACCATCCAAAACCACCACTTCGAGTAATAAAAAAGACGCTCCACACACTGAAGAGCCAAAAACTCCGGTACGAGTGCCATTCCTACAAGCTCTCTGATCTGGTAAAGTACTGGAGAACCAAGCTGAGATCCTTGAACACTTGCAACAAGTAAAAGTAAATCTTCCCTTGTCGTATGTGATCAAACAAGTGCCGACTTATGCCAAAGTGCTAAAGGATCTATGCACCATGAAAAGGAGCCACCATGTCAAACAACTACATTCTTGATAGAGTAAGTTACTGCGGTCATCGAGCAAAAGACACCGCCTAAGTACAAATAATTTTTTGGCCAAGCATTACTGGACCTGGGAGTAAGCGTGAACCTCATGCCATACTCTATCTACTTGCGACTAGGATTATGAGAGCTCAAACTTACTTCAGTAGTCCTGCAGCTGGCCGACAGATCCGTGAGGAAGCCACGTGGTATAGTTGAAGATGTATTGATACAAATCGACTAGTTCTATTACCCCGTTGACTTTCTTATTTGGATACTCAAACTGCGGTTGACACAGAGTCAAAGATCCCCATCATTTTAGGAAGACATTTCCTTGCTACATCAAATGCTCTCATTAATTGTAGGAATGGTCTTATTAAGATTTCTTTTGGAAATATGACTTTGGAGGTGAATGTTTTCAACATCGCCAAACAACCGTAGGATGACGATGAGTGCATTCACACTTACATGATAGACACACTTGTCGAATAGGAGGTTGACTTATGGAAGAATCCCGATTCCCTAGAACACTTCCTCCACAATTCCAATCGTTTTGATCCTGATAAGTTCAAAGAACTTTCAACTTTGTTTGATGAATCACAGGATAGAAGAAATAAGTTTTGGCAATCACGCTTTGAAGAGCTACCAAAAGAAAGAGTAAAGCTGAAACCATCAACTGAAGAGACCCCAAAGCTCAAGCTAGCTCAACTTCCTAAGGGTCTTAAACATGCATCCTGGGAGCTGGTGATACCTTTCCCGTTATCATTTCATCTAAACTCGACGCATCTCAAAAGGAGCAACTGATTAACATGTTGCATGCTCATAAAAGCGCGTTAGGTTGGACAATTACTGACATAAAGGGTATCAGCCCCTTAATTTGCTCCCACCACATTCATCTCGAAGAAGGGGCTAATCCAAGACGAGACCCACAAAGAAGGCTCAACCCAACAATGAAGGAAGTCGTCAAGAACGAAGTCCTGAAATTCTTGGATACTGACATTATATACCTGGTCTTGGACAGCAAATGGGTTAGCCCAACACAAGTGGTTCCCAAGAAATCAGGAGTCACTGTAGTCGAGAATAAAAAAAGGGCTCTTGTCCCTACAAAGTTCGTGACGGATTGGCGTATGTGCATTGATTATCGCAAGCTTAACACCGCCACCCGCAAGGACCACTTTCCACTTCCATTCATCGACCAAATTCTGGAACGGGTCGCTAGTCATCCTTTCTATTGCTTTCTCGATAGGTATTCGGGATACTATCAGATAGAGATTGTTTTAGAAGATCATGATAATGCTCCGGCCACGTTTCAGAGGTATATGATGAGCATATTCAGTGACATGGCCGAGAAATGTATGGAAGTGTTCATGGATGATTTGACCCTATTTGGAGATTCTTTCGATGCCTGCTTATTCAACTTAGAAGCTGTTCTTCACAGATGCATTGAGAAAGGTCTTGTGCTCAACTGGGAAAAGTGTCATTTCATGGTCTCATCTGTCATTGTTCTAGGGCACATTGTTTCTGAAAGAGGGATTGAGGTCGATCAGTCCAAGATTGAACTCATCTCTAAGTTGCCTACCCCGAAGAGCGTAAAGGATGTTCGCTCATTTCTCGGGCATGCCGGATACTACAGGAGGTTCATACAAAACTTTTCAGCCATATCTAGACCGTTGTGCAACCCCCTAGCAAAAGATGCCACGTTCGACTGGACATAACAGTGTGAAAATACTTTTCAAATACTCGTGGCTAAACTGACTTCCGCCTCCATTATACAATCACCCGATTGGAGCTTACTGTTTGAGATTATGTGTGACGCAAGAAGTTTTGCTTTAGGGGCCGTCCTTGGTCAAAGAAGGGAAGGGAAGCTCTTCGTTGTATATTACGTAAGCAGAACTCTAAATAGTGCTCAAATGAACTATTCAACTACTGAGAAAAAGTTGCTTGTTGTCTCAGCTTGAGTTGATTTGACCATAAAGGACAAGAAGGGAGTTGAAAACGTAGTGGCGGACCATCTGTCTCAGCTTGAGTTCACTGACTCTTCTGACGGTCTTGCCATAAAAGATGACTTTCCAAATGAGCATCTATTTGCCATCACCACCATGCCATGGTATGCTCACATTGTTAACTACTTGGTGACGGGCAAAATTCCGTCTGATTGGAGAGCGAAAGATAAGCTCAAGTTTCTGGTCGAGGTTCACAATTTCTACTGGGACGATCCTTATCTTTACAAGTATTGCCCCCACCAGATCATAAGAAGATGCATTCCAGAGGACGAGGTTACTAGTGTCCTCAACTTTTGCCACAACGATGCATGTGGTGGTCATTTTTCTATGAAGAAAACCGCCGCAACGACCTTACAGTGTGGTCTTTATTGGTCCACTTTGTTCAAGGACATCGATCGTTTTTGTCGTTCCTTTGCTTAATCTCCCCATTTGCTGGTTCGGCATCATCCACAAGGTTTCGACTTCCTACCATCTACAGTCAAACGGGCAAGCCGAACTAGCACATAGGGAGATTAAGCAAATTTTGGAAAAGACGGTCAACCCAGATCGCAAGGATTGGTCTTCACGCCTTTCTGATGCTCTTTGGGCATATCGTACCGCATACAAATCCCCCCTTAGGATGTCTCCCTGTAGACTTGTTTACGGCAAAGCCAGCCATTTACCTGTCGAGTTGGAACATAAAGCCTATTGAGCCACCAAGGCCCTAAATTTTTATCTTAGTACGGCAAGTATGAACAGAAAGCTCCAATTATCTGAGCTTGAGTAGTTAAGGAACGACGCCTATGACAACTCCAGGATCTACAAGGAAAAAATGAAGGCGGCTCACGCCAAGCAGATCCTGAGGAAAAATTTTGAGGCGAATCAACAGGTACATCTTTGTGATTCCCGTCTGCATTTCCAACTGAGAAGGTTGAGGTCCCGGTGGACTGGTCCATATGTGGTACAACGAGTCTTTTTCAATGGTGCTGTTGAAGTCAAAGATCCTAAAGATAGGAGAGTATTCAAAGTAAATGGCTAGAGATTGAAGCACTACATTGAGCGGTTGCCTGAGCCTGAGGAGATCACTTTAGTGGCTCCGGTCTACTCGTCTGATCACACCTCACCATATCCTTTTGTACCATATTTTTTTATCTTATTTTCATTTGGTTTTATTTTTAGTTTGTATTTTATTTTTAGAGATTTACTTTTTAGGAAATTCGAGCTGCATATACTGTTGGTATGGTCGCCATCTAGGTGTTTTCTTTTCCTTACTCTTTCACTTTATATATTTTTAGACATTGAGGATACTGTCTGATTTTGGTTGGGGGTGGTGAGCATGAGCATATTCAGGTGTTAATAGTCTTTGTTTGTGAAAATTTTTATGATTTTTCCTGAGTAGGATATCAATTTGTTTATTTAGCATCAATTTTTGCTATCTTTAATTACTAGGAAATGACTTTCAGAGTTTTTCATTTTGCACGTACTAAACCTTGTGGTAAGATGGATGTTAACACATTTGATCTAGAGAAATTCCTATGTTTAGGTGTAATTTTCTGTGAGAGATACATATACGTGAGATTGAGAAAACGGCTTTTATAACTTTCATTGACATTTAAAATTGGTAAAATTACTATTTAGAATATTATTAAATGGTTTGTGATTTGTTGGATACATGCTAGAGGGATGAATTTTTGATCAATTAAGAAGATTACATTTTTAAATAGCCTTTATCATTCTATTGGATCAATTTTGTAAAGTCATATTCCAAAAAAAAAAAAAAGAATAGAGAGAGAATGAAAAAAAAAGATTGAAAAGTAAAGAAAATGATCTCTCTCTACAAAAATAAAAAAAATAATAAAAAGAGAAAAAAGAAACAAAGTACATGACTAATTTCTATATGTACTTCTATTGTATGGCTCTCATTCATTATTCTAATTTTTCTTATTGACCATTAAGAAATCCTGAAGGTTAGTTGTGGTTTGAATGGTGGATTATTCTGAGTAGTTGATTAGCCTATCTTTTTGTCAATGATTGTTTAATTGATTGTCCTAATTATTTGCCGTCTTATTTGAGTGTAACTAGTTCATCTTTCCGACTCCATGAGTGAAATCCTTTGAACTTAAAAATAAAATGTCAAAAACCCCTGAGGATATGGAGTCGAGGTCTGTCTTGGTGAATTTTTTGAAGCCGATCTGTTATGGTATGTGGTAAAAAGATTTTGGTTTAGAGCACACACACACAAACTTTGTTGTTATAACCGAAATAATTTTGATAGTAAATTTTGATACTTACTAACCTTTTTGATTGAAATGCTCAGGTGACATTGTAATTATTTTTTTAACCGGATTGTTTCGCTTGAATTACTAGAGACTAGCAATAAGCTGGTTGAGGGTTGTGATAAGTGCACGAAAGTGTACTTTCACTGTGCTTAATTGTCTAAAATTACTAGAATTGTGGAAATATAAATAAATATTTTCATGTTTTTAAAGATTATTATTTTTATTGGAAAATATTTATTTTAGTTTGGTATAATTGAATAAATATTTAATTTTGGTTTAATTTTATTTTGCAAGGTTGAAATACAATAAATTGGGCCAAAAATATCAAAAAAACATAAAAAAAAAAATAGCAAAATGGTCAAAGGAATGCCATACAGTCGACTATGGTACCCACACGTCCACATGGCCCAATGGAAGTGGTCTTTAGTGTGCCTTGTCAGCAGCCACGCGGACCAGCCAAGCTTCAGCCTCTCCCACGCGCGCAACATCGCTATTTCTGCGCACCCAGTAGCGCCCAAGGGCGCATCCCCTTCACCACAAGCGTGCGCGAGTGGCGCGCAGCTCTTCATCCAGCAGCAGCCTCCGACAAGTGGGCCCGCGTGCGCAGCTCCAGCCAATCCGCGCCAAGGTTTGTGCATCAGTGGGCCCCGGTTGTCCCCACATTCGGTCAACTCCCACAGCTCTTACCAATCTCCGCGCGCCACATGTCAGCAGAATTCCAAAGATGCCAATCAGAGAGCAACACGTAGCCAGCTCGAGCCCAATTTTCATTCAGCATGGAATTAATTCTCAACTCCAAATTTACTCATTTAATTGCCAAAATATCTCCAATAATTATTTAGTTGATTTCTTTATTTTTGTATTCTCTTTTTCTTTTAGTTTTCCTTTTACTAGCCTCACCTAAACACTAAAATAGAGGTGATGGCTAGAGTTTCTGCGCTTTAGTTAAAAATAATTAATAGACAATTTATTTATCATATTTTCTCTAGAATTTGTGTGAGAATGTATTGGAGGCTTGGCTAAGTTCCTAGCAAGGCTAAGGATGAACTCAATTGTGTTGCTTCACTGTCTCAATTTTGATTCCAAATAATGTTATTTAAAGGTTAGATTTTATTTATGAATTTGAGTTCTTATTTTCTAAAAAATTAGGTTCTTTTATTTTTCATATGAATTTAGTCGTGCCTGATTTATGTGATTTTTAGAGAATATTAATTTCATTAATTTGCTTATTTTTGTGAGTTATTCTTTTACTGCAATATTGTCAAATTGATATATTGTCGATTTAAGAATGCTTATAGAATAAGTAATTGAAAGTTTATTTTATTTGATTAGTCCTTTACTGCGTTATGATCAATTTGATATATCGTCGATTTAGGATAGTCAATGAAATTTATATTCGTTGTTTTAATTGAAAGAACTTTTTCATAATAAAATACACGTGATTAATTTTAGTTATTAATGACATATTTTTGAGTTACTTGTTTGCGATGTGAAACTTGTAATTGAGTAAATAATCGGAATCGAAATTGGTGTTAGTGAAGCGAAGCAATTGAGTGACTCCCGAAGCCTTGTTAATTTTTCTCATTGATTGTCTATTAAATTTTACTCGCTTTCTTTGATCTTAAACTCTCATAATTCCTGATCTTTTTATTTTTATTTTTAAGTTTTAGTTTTACCTCTTAAAGTTTGTTTTTGAGTCTTTTGGTTGTCTTATTTTCACCTTTTTGTGGAGACGACTCCACTTCTATTGTGCTACTAACGACCGCTTAGCTATTGCACAATTTGGGCGTGATGAATAAGTCTAAAGTTGAAAGCTACAATTGCCATAAATTTGATCACTATTCTAGAGAGTGTAGAGCTCCAAATATCAAACTCGAAGAGAAGGCCAATTATGCCAAATAGAAAACTGAAGAGTGTGGTACATTGCTACTAGCTCGAAATGTCGATGATGGAGCCCAAGAAAACACTTGGTACCTTGACACTGGTGCCAGCAATCATATATACTGGAGAAAGAGCATGTTTGTGGAGCTTAATGAATCGGTAAGTGGAAATGTCTCGTTCGGAGATCATTCTAAAATTCCAGACAAGGGAAAAGGCAGCATACTTATCTGCCTAAAAGACGTAAGACATTAATTTATTTCCAATGTCTATTATGTGACCAACATGAGGAATAAAATTTTGAGCTTTGGACAACTCTTAGAAAAAGGCTATGACATTCACGTGAAAGATTGTAGTCTTTCTATCATAGATGCCAATAACAACTTCATTACAAAAGTGCCAATGTCGAATAATAGAATATTTATGATCAATATTCAGAGTGATGTGGCAAAATGTCTCAAGATGTGTTACAAGGATTCCGCTTGGCTCTGGCATTTACGAATGGGTCATATCAATTTCAGAAGTTTGTAGCTACTCTCGAAAAAGAAGATGGTGAATAGCTTGCCCTGCATTAACCACCCGATCAACTTTGTGAAGGTTGTCTTCTTGAAAAGCAATTCAGAAAAAGTTTTCCATAAAAATCTTACTCAAGAGCTCAAAAGCCACTTGAAATAATCCATATTGATTTTTGTGGACCAATCAAGCCAAGCTCTTTTGGAAGTAGCAATTACTTCTTACTCTTCATTGATAATTTTTCAAGAAAGACTTAGATTTATTTTTTGAAGTAAAAATCGAAAGCTTTCAGTGCCTTTAAGAAATTCAATGCAACTATTGAGAAAGAAAGTGGCTATGAGATCAAGGCCATAAGATCTAGTCTAGCAGGAGAATTCACTTCCAATGAATTTCAAGAATTTTGTAAAGCTAACGAAATTCGATGACCTTTGACTGTTGCAAGATCTCCTCAACAAAATAGAGTCACAGAGAGGAAGAATAGAACTGTTCTTGACTGGTACGAAGCATGATTAAGAGTAAGAGAATGCCAAAAGAGTTTTTGGCTGAAGCTGTAGCAACTATTGTCTACTTGTCCCATCGAGCATCAACAAGAAGTGTGTGGAACAAAACTCCACAAGAAGCTTGGAAGGGAGAAAGCCAGGTATATCCCACATAAGAGTTTTTAGTAGCATTGCTTATGTTCATGTACCAGATGAAAGTAGAAGCAAGCTATATGATAAAAGCGAGAAACTCGTTTTTATTGGCTATGACATGAACTCTAAAGGCTACAAGTTGTACAATCCAAGCAACGGAAAGATGATCATCAGCCGCGATGTAGAGTTTGATGAAGAAGGTGCATGAGATTTTAACTGTCAAGAAAATGACTTCAACTTCTTCCCCAATTTTGAGGAAGAAGCACAAGTAACTGTAGATCAACCAACAGAAGAGTCGACTAAACCAAGTGCTTCACCGACGCCAAGCGAAGTCCAAAACTCATCACCATCTTTCCTAAATGAAAGAAATGAAGAACGTACAAAAAGTCTCCAAGATCTTTATGAGGTCACCGAAAGACCTGACAATCTAACTATTTTTTGTCTTTTTGCTAATTGTGAACAAGTGAACTTCTAAGAAGCTGCGCAAGAAGAAAAATAGAGAACCGCAATAGATGAAGAAACTATGGCCACAAAAAAGAACGACGCATGGGAACTCGTTTCAATTTCAAAAAGTCACAATGCCATAGGCGTAAAATGGGTGTACAAGGTGAAAAAAAATGCTAAAGGAGAAATCGAGAAGCACAAGGTAAGACTAGTGGCAAAAGGATACATTCAAAAATCAGGGATCGATTTTGACGAAGTTTTTGTTCCCGTTGCTCGATTAGAGACCATACGGCTAATCATCTCTTTAGCTACTCAGAACAAGCGATCAATTCATCAGATGGATATGAAATTGGCATCTCTAAATGGTGTTCTTGAAGAAGAAGTTTACATTGAGCAACCAATCGGTTGTGTAGTGAAGGGGCAAGAAGAAAAATTCTTAAAATTAAAGAAAGCTCTTTACGGGTTTAGACAAGCACCACGAGCGTGGAATAGCCGGATCATCAAGTACCTTGAAGAAAATGGTTACAGGAAATGCCCCTACGAGCACGCTCTCTACATAAAGATCAAAGATGGAGATGTCATGATCATTTGTTTGTATGTTGATGATCTGATCTTCACAGGAAGCAACCCAAGCTTGTTCAAAGAATTCAAGAATTCAATAATGAGAGAATTCGAGATAACTGATATTGGGCTCATGGCGTATTATCTAGGCATCGAAGTCAAGTAAAAGGAGGAAGGCATAATTATCTCCCAAGAAAGCTATGCGAAGAAAAAACTAAAAAATTCAAGATGGATGATTGCAAGCCAATAAGTACGCCGATCGAGTGCGGAATTAAACTTTACAAAGACGATAAAGTAGAAAAGGTTGATTCGACACTCATCAAGAGTCTCGTTGGAAGACTGCGATATTTGACGTGTACAAGGCCAGATATTCTCTATGCAACTGGACTTGTGAGTCGTTATATGAAAACTCCAACGACTACTTATTTCAAGTCCGCCAAGAGAATTATTCGATGTCTCAAAGGTACAATCAACTTTGGCTTGTTCTATTCAATTTCTATTGATTACAAGCTTTTTGGTTACAGTGACAGTGACTGGGCTGGAAACATTGACCATAAAAAGAGCACAACTTGTTTTGTATTTTTCATGGGAGATACCGCATTCACTTGGTTATCAAAGAAGCAACCAACTGTTACACTCTCAACGTGTGAAGCTAAGTATGTGGCCGCTACTGCATGTACCTGTCATGCAATTTGGCTTAGAAATTTATTGAAAAAATTAAGCATGTCCCAGATTGATCCAACGAAGATCTGTGTCGACAATAAGTCAGCAATTGCTTTGGAAAAATATTAAGTTTTTCAAGATAGAAGCAAGCATATTGATATTCGATATCATTACATAAGAGAGTGCATTGCAAGTAGTGAAGTGAAATTATACTTTGTGAAGTCTCAAGATCAAATCATCGACATCTTTACAAAGCCGTCGAAAACAAGAGACTTTGCTAGATTAAGACAGTCACTTGGTATAAAAAAAATTTAAAGGAGTTGTAATATATATATATATATATATATATTTACTATAAATTTGTTTTAAAAATAAGTCAGCATAAGTTTTTAGCTTTCGAAGAAAAAAAAAAGAAAAAGAAATAAGTAAGCTTCATGACCAAGTTTGGCAACTTAGTGAACAAGTTTTTTGGCTTATCAAACAAGCTCAAAGACTTAATGGGCAAGTTTGCTTGTCCTATATAAAGGACCATACGGTTGACAAGAATCGTCAGAGTGTGCAGAGAAATAAGGAGAAAAAATAGATAAGCAATGCTTCCTAAGAGTATTTGTGATAGGATGGGAAATTAATATTGTAATAGTAGTGTTGGCTTTTGTAATATTATTAAAGTGAGAAATAAAATTATATCATTTTTTAGTAGCTCATATTTTACTCTAACAATAAGTAGATTCGACAAAGAAATTGCTGGCAACATAATAATTAAAAGACATCATATTAGAACGAATAAAAAGACAGACTTGACGATCAAGTGATCGTAGTCCGAAGACTAAAAGTCACTCCTTAACAACCTCACCTGCGGAGTAGATTTCATAATTAAGATATTAAAACTATCCCAGTTACATTACTAGCAAAAGAGTGGCGATATGAAACAAGGTCAAACTTAACGACAATCAATCTCGATACCCTAGTCGATCTCGTATATTTACTAATCTCACTTAAGTTCACAAATCTATGACTTAACCGATGAAGGTACGAGTGCAAACAATTTACTATTTAACGATCCTTAATTCTATAGTATTGGGAAGGATTCTTTTACCTTACCCCTTATCTAGGCTCATGGCGGGTGGGTCGTTCCGGAAGTTAGATATATCTAGAATCGTTGCGGGTCAATCTAGAACTTATACACAATCTAGACCCCTTATGGGTCATTCCAGAACTTATATAACTATAAACCCCTCATGGGCCACTCTAGAACTTATAGGATTCTAGGCCCTGTATAGGTCGTTCTAGAACTTATACACATCTAGACCTCTTGCGGGTCATTCCGAAACCTCTCGCAACCAGTGGTCCTATCGGACTGTTTCTAAACCGATTATGGAATCACCCCGTCAGGCCGTCTCAGTACTCTCTATAATTGTGAGGACTCATCCTCCTTTGGGCATCTCTACTCTTTTCGAAACCTTTGCGACCAGAGAACCAGTCAGGTCAATGTGGAATTCGTTGCTGCACTTTACTTCGTAAGGTCGATCCAGATCGTCAAGCCATAAAATGTAAGGAGGGCTGTTTGTCGGCCTCTCTTAGGCCCCCTTGGGCCATTTGAAAACCTTTCGCGACCAATGGCTATGTCAGGCTGTTTCGAACCCATTGCAGCAACTGTCCCCTTAGCCCATGGCTCCTTTCAGGCCGTTCCGAAACTCTAGTGTGCACCCATTAGGGTTAGACCTCCTTTTAGGCTGTTCCAGAACTCTAGTGTGCCCATGTTCGGGCTAGGCCTCCGTTCAAGCTAATCTAAAACTCACTCAATCCAACCAACGCTAACCACTTCAACCAATAAGTGAAAATTTATTGCCCATGGTCCCATACCTACGGACAAATAAACACACACACATATACACAAATGCTCACGAACCCAAACATATATTTCTAGTTAGTGCTCGAAGCTATCTTAACCCGCCTTGGGCACACTTGGACATGCTCTAGACTACTATAGAAAAGATTAGCTTACCTAATCTCTATGGGCTCCCAGGACCTGTCCGGATATTTATGAGATGCAAGTGAGATACAAGTGAAGGGCTTGATCGCTCACTTTCTCGAGCCCCTTGCGAGCCTATCCGAAAATCATTGCAATATTGAGAAGGATTTTCTGGCCTTACCTTCTCGGGCCACCTAATGAGCCTATCCGAAAATCTTTGCAAAAGTAAGGAGGAGTTGCTCAACTCGACTCCTCGGACCCCTTGCGAGGCTATTCAGAAGTCTTTATTGCACTGTAAGGAGGGTCTTCCACCCTCATTTTATGTCTATTGCGGCCTGTTTAGAACTTAACGTATAGTCTTGAATAAGCTAATATGCTATTATCGTTAAGTTTTATATCTGTGGTCCCATACCCATAGACAACAATCACATACACACACACATAAGCAATAAAAATTAGATAAGCTAGCCCACAATCCCATACTTACAGATTTATTAACTAATAAGACAATTAGGAACGTAAGCCCATACTCACGCACTCAAAGAAAACACTTACACTTTATAAATAAACAGCATTAAACAAAGAGCATCACCTGCATAAGAGACTCCCAACTCATACACGATCAGTTCAAGCATGGTAAAGTCTACTCGTGTCACAGTAAGGATCCACTTACCTGGGGTCCTAAGTCTCTCGTTTCGGTTCTTGAGGTCTTTCCTCAATAGCGTCCATTCTTGAAGCTTGATGTGTGGCAATTCTGTCTAACACAAGAATTAGAGTGTCAACGCATAGGTTCACTAATCATTCGAGAGAAATGAGACATCAAGGGTCAATGGACCAATAGAAGAGAACTATAGACGTTGAGATGACAGACGGTTTGTCAAGAAATCCCTCTAAAGGTATTCTCGTCCCGAGTATCATCACTTGTCATCGATAGATTAGATTAGGTGAGAAATGAAATCTTTGATTTAAAAGACATTGACTAAGCTATGAAAAGTGTCTAAACTTTGAGCCGAAAATCCGACAGAATTTCCCATGTTTTTTTGAATATCCCGACCGAAGCCTTCACCAAATAATAATCTAGCACCGAATTCCGTTCTGTCTCAAGTTCATCATCAACAACCACACAAATGATTTTATCATTTATTTACCATCAAGTTTAAAGCATCCAAATAATTCAATGCCAAGCCTCAACGGTTCGCTTTTACACTAAACAATGGACATATAAACTGAAACGAAAACCACATGGAATGCCGTTGTGGCTAGCATAAGACTCTGATTTCGACCACCCGTTTATACTTTTAGAAAAGGACGGTAAAGGATCATACATATGTGCTTTCTTCTCTAATGATCCCGCACAATTTGAAAGAATAGAAAACGTCGGATCATCTAAAGGCCTCAACAATATATTCTACGAGTTCAATGAAAAATAAGAATGGTGGCCACTTGGGTCCATGATCCAATTTCAAAAACTCGTTTGATGCTCGATGGGTATATTTATAAATAATAATAAAAAATACAACTCAACACAAGACAATTAAAAAGATCGCGCAATCCCGATCCTCAAGGTCACTCAATTTTCTTTTAGAAAGTTCTATTTCAAAGTTTCTTAGTTTGAAAAGATATATTAATTCTCATAAGAAAACTCTTTCTAAAAATTTTTTGATTTCCAAAACGACAAGATTTTCAAAAGATTTCATGATGGCAAAGCAACCAAAACATGAAATGGTCAATAGAATGGTAAGAGGACACAAACTCAAAACATTGCAATAATTTCGCAACTATAAAGCACAACGTTGATAACAAAATCATGGAAATTCCCCGATGTTCTAAACCAATCTTTTGATGACTTTTCTAAGTCTTGGTACAACCTCAACCCACCGAACAATGTCCAAAAGCCTGTACAAATACACTTTTAAACTTAACATAAATAAAGCATAAAGAAGACGTGCATATTAATGCAATCATCACCACTCAATAATATAATTACAACAACTAAGTAATCTCCAAAATATCAAGACGTTAACAAACAAAGTCACAAACTGAGCACGGCCACAAAGTCGCAAACTTACAAAACACAACGGTATTCAAAACCACGAGTTATAGATAACAAGCCAGAGCCGCCACAAGCTCGAGCATTACCTTGAGTGCCTAAGACGTCTTGTGGCCACTCAAGACAACGACATGCCTCGCGACCTCACGGGGTCATCTGGGCATGTACGGAGAGGCATACGGAGGAGCTGGGTAGTCGCGGAGGCCTGGGTGGTGCCGGAGCAAGGACAGCATAGTGCACGGAAGTTGGAACTCGTTGGATCGGGTAGCGACAAGGCAGAGCTCGGCAGCATGGTTGGTGCCCGGAGACGGTCATGGGTGAGGAGGCAGAGTCAGGGGCCAAGCAGCGTGGGATGGGTACTAGCCAAGAGGGTCGGCACGGCGTGCTATGGCATGAGGGCTGATGACGCAGGCCTCGTGCTTCTATCAGTGTAGTGGTTGGGTTCAAGGTGGTCGGGTTCAGTGTATAGGATCGCGCAGCGCTCGAGTCGCTAGAGTTCGCGCGCGTCTGCATCACACAGAAAAAGCTCAACTGACAAGGGAACATCGCACGAGTGAAGAGGCGGCACTCGGTGTGGCCCAGAGCTGGCGAAGTGAGGACGAGCTTTGCAAGGACAGTGCGGAGGTGCTGCGGACTGTGTGTGTTACGAGCATATTACTAAATAAAGCTCGTTGTCGTTTTGTTGGTATTTTAAGTGTCATTTATATTACCATAGTAGTTATGTCGTTTTTATAGTTTGGCCGTGATGTCAATTATACTAGTTTTGGGGTCTGTCAAGAATATTCAATAGTTTGTAACCAACAGAGCATATAATGAATGAGTATTCGAGGGGGGACCACTGTCTAGTGAATACCCAATTTCATAATCTATCGTCTCTGTACTTGCTTTCCTTTTAGCTACCATAGCTCGTAAGGGTAAGGGTCGCTGGGCAGCATCGAATCCGATTGTTCATGACAGTGT
The DNA here is from genome assembly GCA_018132145.1 of Boehmeria nivea var. tenacissima. Classification (NCBI taxonomy): domain Eukaryota; kingdom Viridiplantae; phylum Streptophyta; class Magnoliopsida; order Rosales; family Urticaceae; genus Boehmeria; species Boehmeria nivea. The sequence continues at coordinate 2,299,158 of CM030874.1, read as the reverse complement.
GGCGCGGCTGGTCGTTGGGGCTGTTGGAGCAAAAGCAAACAAGGAGTCGCGAGGTTCGGCGTGGGCTAGGAGCGGGGAAGCGTTGAGTTGAACGGAAGAGCTCACCGGTGTAGAATGTCGGGCAGGGAGAGAAAATGAAAGAGAAAAAGCTGAGCTTTTTTTTTTTTTTTTTTTTTGAGGCAGAGGAAAGAGTGACAGCGTAGGAAGGGAATTAGTTGGTTAGATTTGTATAAACACAACAATTGCTCTCAGAATGTTTTCTTAACCAAGTTACTATTACAAGAATTATCTCGAAATTAAAAATGATTACTCGTAACAGTAGTCTTGGTTCAGGCCATTACATCTTTATCCCCTTATCAGATCACACAGCAGATTGAGATTTAACTGTTCTTTATCCCATTTGTCAAATCACACAGCAGAATGAGATTTTTCTATTATTTATCTCCTTGTCAACTTGTTAAGAGGACTTAGAAATTGCAAGAGGCCTTAGGTTTCTATTAGATTTAGAGATCATTATTAACATCACAGTTAATGAACTAGTCATGGGTCCCTAACGTTTGACCTCTTGCGCTTTGGGTTCGAGAACACTTAATTATCTAATTTAGGGATTTTACAACAAATACAAACAACAAGGATTAGTGAGGTTTTGATTCTAACTCTCACTTTTCTTTTACTATATGATTTCCTTCTCTTATGATTATTAACTAAGGAGGCTTGGTTTAGAACCCGGTTTAGATATCCCGCACGGGCCAGCGCCCAGCTTCATCTTTTCGCACAAGTCTCTATAATGTATCTTATTCACATATTATTCAATCTTATTCAAAGACTTATCTCAGTTTGTATATAATACTTTACTCATCCCTTTTTATCTCACTTCTAGGATTTTCATCCGGCTTTTATCTACTTTTAATACTGCGGAACATATAATAAGAGACACACAGTCTTTACCCAGAAATTCTAATGTAAACCCTATCAACAATAAAAAACAAACAAGTTTGGTGCCATAGAGGCATCGCTACTTCATTTTGCGAGCTTGCAGCTATTCCGAGAACATCCTATGGGCTTGCTCCGAGCTCCGACCCCCTTCTTGTTAATTTTTCCTTCAATAGTATAAAGACACGGTCTCGTTAGTTTGCTTGTCTCGTTACTTCAAGAGCGAAACTATTCTATTATTTCAACACATAAATGCTCGGGTTCCATAAGTTGTCTTTAGACATAATGGGGCTACGCTAATTGATTTATAAGGCTTAACTATATTTAGGTAGGTTTGGTGGCTATCCGAAACCTTAATAATTATTCCCAGCACGGCTCGGGCCTTTTAAAGCTACTACGAAGTTAGTTTTGTTCTATGTTTACCTCTGAGGCTCGGGAACTAGTCTAATATCTCATTTGGCTATTTATTGAGGTCTAGTATTTAAAAGCATAATACCACAATAACCCTTGCAATGTTAGGGTGTATTTTATAAAACATTACTAAGTTCGTTTTGGTTGTTTAGAATACGATGTGACCAAATTAAGGTTAATCGCTTGAGTTTAAAAGGTCCTGGTCAATACTTTGGCCTTAAACTTAAACTTAGCTCATATAGTGTTTCTAAATTTATCTTCTCAAGGTGTTAGAGCTAAAAATAGGATTCATTTAAGTTAAAACAACCATTTCACAAAGCCTTGAGGTTACATTGAACTCTTGGTCAGTTTTACTCGAAAACGTCATTTAAGCTTTCACTTTAGCTATTTCTCTTACTAGCGTTAAAAACACTAAAGGGCAATAACTTCTAGGTTTTGTAAGGAGTTTATTCCTTAATTCGAACCTTCATCGAAGTGTTTAAAAAGTCCATAATACTCAACTTTACAAAATAAGATGTTTTTACAACTTATTTTACGATTTCTCGCGAAATCATCGTCTTAAGCTAAAACTTTATCTTACTTTTTATAAAAGTCCATTATACAAAATAGGGCAGCGGCTTCTAGGTTCCTAAGGAGGTTTTTAACTCCTTAATGTGAACCTTCATTGAAGCCTTAAAGTCACGTAAAAGTGATTCGCAAAGCTAGAAGCTTTTCGAACCATTCTTGCGAGTTTTGCTCAAGACACTTATATCATAGTGTCTATTCGGTTACCACTTTGTTACTAACTCAAAAATATTTTTTTTAAAAAGTAAACAATGAATCTAAAGGAAGTTTAAGGTCCATATTAACTTAAACAAACTTTGAGGTTCGAATCTTTGAGAAAACTATCAAGTTTTTATCTTTTCTTAAGGCTAAGCATTTTGGTTCGTTGGAAACCGTCATGCGTGTGCTTGTTTAAACCATTTTCAGTGTTCTAAACACAAAATCAAAGCCACGCAAGCAAGAATATAAATAAAAAGGAAGAAGAAGAGCCACAGCCAAGATGGCCGAATCTCTTAGGCAAACAACACACACGCTTGCCGAACACAAGTTTGCAATATCCAGAAGCTAGACCTTTCTAGCTTCCATCAACTTGTGTTCGGCTTTCTCTCAACCATCAATGGCCATGGAACTAACTATTACAATATGTATCCACATAATGCATTGATAGCCTTCATCAAAGTTATCTAAGCTTAAAGAAAATATCATCAATCCACAAAGTTCAAGGTTTTATACCTAGCTCTTGGTTGATCTTTTCTCGTCAGTTCAGCTTGCTTGACCGGCTATCCTCTAGGGTTTAACTCCAAAACCATGCCTTGTGTAAAGGTTGTAAGGTGGTTTTTTATAGACAAAAACATGGAAACAACTAGTGTAAAGGCACAGTTTTTACCTTAGTGTGAACTAGGGTTTTGAAGCTTTTCTCTTCTCTTTTTCTTCTTTCTTTGCTCGGCCACTCTCTCTTTTTCTTCTCAAAAAATTGTTTTCTCTTTATTCTCTCTCTGTTATCTGAACTCTCTCTTTTTCTCTCTATATCATGAAAAATGAGGGCTAGAAGTGGGAGCCTTGGTTCCTTTTGTAGGAGTGAGAAGTCTTGGAGAGTAAGTTTTGTTCTTCTATCTCTCGCTCTCTCTTTTTCTCCTAGCCGAACCCTCTCTCAAACTCCCATCTCAACCCTTCATTGCTTTGGTATTCTCATCCGAAGGTTGAGACTTAACAAGAGCATAAAGCTCTTTGTCTTTTCACCTTTCCATTTCTCTCTCCTCTCTCCTCGTCATTGCTCCACTTCTTTCAACACTTATAATGGGCGAATTTTTCATTCTCTCTCTCTCTTCTTTCCTTGATGGTTGAACCTTCGCTCTCTCTCATTCTCTTGATATTAACTCCAATTAATTACTAATTAATCACTCAATGAACTAATCTTGACCTTTGATTTTGCTAATACTATCTCATGCAAGGGTTGAGATTTAGCAAGAGTAAGTTCACTCAAGACTCTTCATTCTCTCTCCTCTTTCTTCCGAATTGGCGCCCATTACTTGCCATCCTCTTATTGGTTTATTCAAATCAACCACCAATGAAAAAATCCTTAGATTTATATCTTTGGTCAACCATTATTCTTTTAAGGGAAAATCCCTAAAAAATCCCAGAGTTTTACTGAAATTCTAGTTTCGTCTTTATGTTTTTTTAAATTCCTAATCAATCCCTCAGTTGTTAAAATCGGTATAAATAGATCCTTTTGCGTTGACCGAAGCCAAACTTTTCTAAAAATAACCAAACTAACCTTTGAATAAAACAAAAAATATACAACAAAATAATTATAAAGAAAAAAAAACAAATTTCATATTCTATATTAAAAAAAACATACCGAATTGAAAAGCAATGAAATCGCCCATTAATAATTAAACCCAAACTTTAGTGATTCCAAAAAAGAAAAAAAAAAAAACAAACTCAAGTTGTCAACAAAATCAAAACCCAACAATAACCTTCTCATTAACAGAATCAAAACTCAAATAAGGGAAATAATGCAGAACCACCCGCTCCACCATGTCGTGACACCAGATTCTTCCTAAACTACCCGTTGCTCAACCTCCACCATGTCGCATAGAGGCGGAGGGGACGGTGGGTCTCGGAGAGGTAAATGTCGCGGAGATGCAGAGGTGGGCGGCGGGGCAGATGTCGTGGAGAGGCGGAGATGGACGGATGGGCAGATGTTGCAAAGAGGCGAAGGGGCGTAGAGAGTCGCGGAGAAGCGGAGGTGGGCAGAGGGTCGCGCAGAGGCGGAGGTGCATGAAAGAGGCGTAGGTGGACGGAGGTGCGCGGAAGAGGTGTAGGTGGGCGGAGGTGGCGGAGGTAGGCGGAGAGGCAGAGGGCGAGGTGGGTGGAGAGGTGGAGCGGCAGAGGTGGGCGGTGGGCTACAGAGAGGCGGAGGTGGGCAGAGAGGTGAAGGTGGCGGATAGGGCGGAGGTGGACGGAGGGGCGGAGGTGGACGGAGGTGGCAAAGGTGGAGGAGGTGGACAGAGGGGCGGAGGTGGCAGAGATGGGCGGAGAGGCGGAAGTGGGCGGTAGGTTGTAGAGAGGCGGAGGTGGACGGAGGGAGGGTCTTGGCTAGAAGTTGAGGTTGCGAGGTGGTGGTGGTGAAAATGGGGATATTTGCAGAGACAATTAGGATTTTTAAAAAAATTGTGTTTTCTGAAAATAAAAATTAGTATATGGAAAAAAAAATAGATGTAATATGTTATTTTGATTAAGGGTAATAATGTCTTTTCAGATATAAATATTGACCGAATTCGAATCAAAGGGTATTTTTATACCGATTTCAACAACTAAGGGATTGATTAGGAATTTTAAAATACATAAGGACGAAATTAGAATTTTGATAAAACTTAGGGATTTTTTAGGGATTTTCCCTTCTTTTAATTCATAAAAATGGACTAATTATGCTACATGCCACATGGGCTAACGGTTTCGGGCTTCAATTGTGCCTAAAATTTATTTTCCTTAGCAAAGCCCACTTAGTTAATGAGTGAGGTCGGTATTGGGCTGGTTAAGGGGTCGGAGATAGGTCCCGAGGCCCATTCTCATGGTAAAAGACCAAATTGCCATTTTTTGACTTACCGTTCACGGCCTCTTGACCTAATTAGATTTCTAATGAACCCGAGGCTTGACGAGACCTATCTAGGTCACAAATAACTTCTAAAATACAGTTTAGAAGATAACCTTAAAGTATTAGTGGTCGTCTTGAGCTCGATCTATTCTTTTACAGTGTTTACATGATAAATTCTCGACTTTTCTAAGTTTGTGCAGGTTCGGCTTCGTTCTAGCTTGGAATGACTTCAAATTTGAAAGTAAGACTAACTATACGATTATCAATGACATTATGGTCTTAAAAACAAATTACAACCCAAAAAGGGTCATTTTTTAAAATTTGAGCTAAATACGCAATTATAAAAGTTCAGGGACTCTTGGTGCAACTTTACACTTTAAGGAGTCAAATTCAATTCTCATGGCCACTATAATTCAAAGAAATATTCCAATAATAAATTGGACAATGCAATAGTGGGAACGTATTCTAATTACGAGACGAGATACTAGTTAATTATTGAAGGGTCGACAATACACTGCTTCTTATCTAATCATATTGAGGAAGTACGGTAAAAGATAACCCCTTGGGGCCAAGGTTACAAATCTATTCCTTACTTTGTAGAAAATATCTTGTCACCCTTACCATATTATTTTTGGACAATGATTTTTTAAACGTTGAACAATAAAGATGTGATCTTGAACTGGTGATCGAAGTTAGTTGCGTGCATGAATGCTATAACAAGCATTGAAAGCTTGGTATTTGCAGTTATTTTAAAATCAATGACTTGTGTGCCTTACACTAATCATTTTCGCTCCATTAAGCTAAAAACCGTGTAAGATGGTTGAGTACTGTATAAGTGTAAAAATGAAGAATTTCAAACTTGAACATGATTTATTGGTTAGCTTAGCATGTTCAAACTTTGTTTAAATGCAGAATTGGCCCGGAATTATTTAAAATAAAATTGATATTTTTGGTGCATGATTTCGCATGTGTTGAGTTTACAAATTTTGTAGACTTTAACATTGATTTTAAGTTGAAAATCATGCATTTTCTGAAAATAGCCGTAACTAATTAAATTATCAAATAAGTTGCAGCATCTAAATGAATTGGCTATTATTTTTGTCAGAAAATATACTCTTTAAGCTCTCCATGGAATCTCGAATCACCTAAAACTTTTTTTTTTTGAATTAGCTATTATTTTTAAAATTCTATGCTAAGACTTATCCTTTGTGTTCATAGTGGTTTAAAAAAAATTAGATTTTAGGTTGTTGTTGAATTGTTTAACAATGTTGAAACCTGGAATTTAGTAGCTATATGAAAAGCTAAATGAATTTACTTTCCAATGCCACTTATTACAAATCCATAAAAGTTTTCTCTAAAGAGTTATGTTTATTTTCATTTCGGTCAACGAATCTTTTCTGAAAATAAATTTCATGACAATTTGAAACCAAGCCAAATTAACTAAGTACATGCTCAAATTTAGAAATTCCTATTAGAAGTAGATGCGATGGACATGCTAGATGTTATTAGTTGTATTGAATTAATTAGGGGAGCATTTCATAGAAAATTATGAAAAAGGTAAAGACTTGAAAAATGGGTCCTAGTGCAAAGTTACAAAAGGAATGTTAGTATTTTGGGCTAAAAATTAATAAACGGCTAATTGTCCCTTAATTGCGAAGTAACCCAATTACCATCCCTTAACGAAATTATACTTTAGGCATGCTTACGTTACAGGGTGTCAATTACACATAACTCTTCAAAAATCCGAGCCAATTTGAACCTTTCAAAACAGTTTTATAAAGACACCGTGGAGCGTTTATACATCTAAAGTATTTGTAAGCGTCTTTGTGTAAAATATAACTGCAAGTATTCGTTAAAAAGAAAAGTACTCCGTATTTTAGTTACTATAGACATATATACATATACAACACCAAAAAATTTCTCACAAGGTCATTGTCGTCCAATATGCATCAGATCATGGGCTTGAGAGCACTCCGGTCAACGTCATCATCATTCACTGCAAATTTTCATCCTCTACGTCATAAGAACACTAATGAGAGGATGCCCAGTAAGTAAAAACAATGTTAAATGTGAATGATTTATAACATATCGTTTTCCATTTGTCATTGCACTGTAAATTTTATAAAACATATTCGTACCCATTCAATTTAAAAGCACCTGGTTGGGCCCAAAACATGCTCAACTCATCACTGGGGCCAGTATATAATTTTATTTGCAAGACCTGTTACATGGTGGCCAATTAAATCATATCAGAGGTAGTGACATGTCACAAACATAAACGCCGTCATGTGGGGTTTTATAAATTACATGTTTCCTTGCGATCGACAAAGGACTTCCCACACCGCGCCAGAACACATGTAGTCCGCTTAGGTCGGGACTTCAGAGACAGGTTTGCCACCTACCCAAACCCAGCAAAGGATTGATACACAAAATATAATATGGCATAATACGGTACAATGACTCATTTCATAATTCATACAACTTACAAAATCATTTACTGTTATATGCGTAATGACGTGATGTTGTGAATGCACACGTGATCATCAAAGACATAGTAATACACAAAGCATCAAATAAAGATATAGCACGTATTATTCTTGTAACGTAGTTGAGTGAGTTTTTACTTACCTCTGTTCTTATATCCTTGGCAAACAATATTTGTACTCGATCTTAACCACGTCCAATAAAATCTCTTCAATGTGCTAAATCTCTTCTTGTGATAATAATAAAAATAAATAAATAAATTCTTACTAAGTATGCATCCTTATTAAAAATGAAAGACACTATTTTAAGTATATAATGGCTTCAACAATAACTATATAGTTGATTTAATGAGTTTCACGGTGTATCTTAAAATAATAAAACTTGTTTTCTATACTTATACACTCTATAGTGTACCAGACATTCATGAGTGCCTATCTCTCATAAAATATTTAGTCAGTTGTTTGCAATTTCTCTATCATTTATATATGTGTAATACGAACACAAATATTCATTCGTTAACTTTAAATTACATCTTGGACACACCAATAACCTATTGCTATCTTAATATATGTGGTTATAGAGTTAAGTAATAACAACAATAAATTAAATCATTCCACTGTTAAACGTCCACTTCAAAGAGATTTATAAGAAAAGATATGTAGTATATTAATTTATCTTCCTAATACACAAACAGAACACTAACTTCATAATATTTTTATGTAAGTTTAAATCCCTATAATATATAAAGGTGTCACGACCCAGCGCTAGGCCGTAGGCCGCGACAGAGGGGTTTTCTTTCATTTATCTACTATAATCTTACTTAAATACGTAAAACATAAATTACTTTATAACATAACGAGCTCGTATTTTTTTTTTCTTGTAATACGAAAGTTTAAATCTCTTTCCTTAGTCAAAACACATCCACCTGACTTCTCTTGAGTTCAGGAAAAAGAGCCACCGTTTTCTCTCAAGTTCGGGGCCTCGGGATTCAGTCCCGGTCTCAACATTACAACAATGTTCTCAAAATATAATGCGGAATTAAAAACATATAATATGCCACGGGAATTCATTTCTTCTTCTAAAATGCCACACACACCGCCCGCCGCCAGCTCGTAGTCCTGTCACTGTTCAACTTTAGCTTTTCCCTTACCTACAACACCAAGGAAACTAATGAGTTGATAAACTCAGTAAGGGCAACCTATACTATCTTAAATATGCAATGCAATGCAACAACAATACAATCCATTCAAACCAAAATGCAATAATGAAAAGAGTCTGATCGTCTCGGGACGATCAAACTCTACTGTTACCATTCTTTCTGTGAGTTGCCACTTCTAGAGGCTACTCTTTTTTCTTTCTTTCTAGCATTATACTTTTACTGTCGTTACAGTAGTTGTTGCGCTTACGTGATTGATGTCTGGGATCCACTGATGGTAACTGCTTCTTTCTAAATGTGCGCACCACGGGGAGAGGGCCAAGTCTCCCATATATTCAATAATGACATTGTCCCGAAGGACCGCTCTCACTAGGAGCCTGGCAGTACCATCGACGTTAATTTCGTTTTCTATACTTTTACGTTCCATCATGATCTCTCTCTCTTGGAGGACCAGGAACTAGATAAGAGGCGTTAGAGTTTTCTAACGATCACATAAAACACAACATTTGGACTGCTCAAGAGTCCTTGTAGTTTTAGCCTCTTATCTCGGGGTACTATGACCCGCACGTACTATTTCGGGATTCCAACAACTAACAACAACAAGGCTCGGTTGTGTTTTAGTCTTAATCTTACTCGGGTTAGAACCCGGCATCATTACACGCACGGTTCAAGGTCCGGCAGTATTAACATTTTATTCTTGTCTTATTCTAGTATTATCACATAACAAGACATGACAATACATTGTACGTTCTTTTATGTTCGTATTTTCTCTTTCACTTTTGTTTCTCATTCTAGGGTTTCACTTCGGCTTCTTTACTTCTTTTAAACAAAGCATGCATATAGTTAAGCGTTTCGAGATGTGTAAGTAACAGCCTAACATACAAGCACATTCACACACAACTTGGTGCCGTAGGTGCATTGCCACTTACCTTGTGTAAGCGTTGAATCTCTCGAATTTCTTCGAGTGTCACTTGCGAGCTCCGACCACTTGTTCTTCTTTAGTCCTTTAAATAAAAAGGAACTACTCTTGTTAGTTCGCTTATTTCATTGACTGAGAACGAAGCTAATTTTCTAAACTAGACACAGTATTGCTCCGGACTCTTCTATATATATAGTCTTAGTAACTCTTCTCGAGGGTTTCCTAATCAAAACATACGGTTGACTTAGGCTCGGGATAGAACTTTCACGGACTACGAGTCCGGACCGAGCCTTGGTCCACTTGACCAATTTTTCTCCTTCATCGTCTCTTTAAAATCATTTATTCTTAGTATAAGGATTAACTAATTTTACTATAATTCTTAAGATTTCAAAGCGTTCGTTTAGCTCGATATTTGGTTTCACTAGAACGCAACATTTTAGGTTTTGAAATCTTTCTTTACTAGGGCAGTAGCTTCTAGGTATTCAAGGGTATTTATCATCCTTATATTCACCGTCATCGAAGCGTAAAAACTCCACGTTGATAGGGTTAGTTATATTAAGGTCGTTTTGTTACTACACTAGCGTTAGGGTTTAGAACTCGCCATTTTAGGCCAAGACCTTTGGCGTTCTTTTTACCCATGCTAATTACATTAAATGGACAGTAGCTTCTAGGTATTTAAGGGTATTTATCATCCTTATATTCACCATATTCATCACCATACTATCTTTTAAAGCGGCGTATTTTCCGAACTACTCACGGTTTCACCAAACCGATCACGTAGCATCTTTATTTTGAAAAATCTATTTTTTTCTAACTCTTAAATACATTAAGGGCAGAGAATAAGAAGATGAAGATGGGGTTCATAGTCCATTTTAAATTTCTCAAAGAGTTTAGGTTCGAAATCATTCAAAAATCCTAGTTCATGTTTTCCACGGTTCTCACGGTTTCGGTACGACGATTCGTTGGAAATCGTCGTACCTTAAATCCTTTTAAAAATACATTCATCACTTTATCAAAGCATGCAAGGGCAGATATTAAAGCATGTAAAAGATAAAAATGGCCTAAAGTAAACATGCATGGCCGAGACACACACAACACCACAAAACGACATGCACATACACACACGAGCTTCGAAAGCTAGGGATTCTAGCTTAGCTCGGATCTACCACCAAGCATGCTAACATGCAACTAAGCTATTACAACATTTCTCACCAAATACATCCAGAGGCTTAACATAAATGAAAACCAAGCTCAAACTAACTAAAATCATAAGGTTTAGAGGTTCTTATACCTAGCTTTTCTCGGTTGAGATTTTGGTGGTGTTCTATGTGTTGTGTTCGGCTTGCTCCTACTTTCTCCACCTCAAGATCAAAGCTTGATGCTATGATGGTCTAGGGCAGAGGAGAGACGGTTAGGATGAGGGTTAGAGGTAAGAGGAACTCATCAAAACAACCATGCATGTCATTCTTGAAAAGCTTACCTAAGTTCTCAAGCACAAATCTTCAACTTTCTCTCTTGTTTTCCTACTATGGCCGAGCTTCTCTAAGGGTTGATCTTCCAAGATCAAACCTTGTGAACCTTTGGGTGGTCTAGGACAGAGGAGAAAGCTTGTTTTAGGAGGTATTCAAGAAGGAAAAACCGAATTTAGAGTACATGCAAAGTAGTGTTTTACCTTAGTGTGACTATGAAGCTTGAAAGCTTTACTCTTCTTCTCTTCCTTGCAAAAACCGACCACCTCTCTCTCTCCAACTCCAAAACTCTTTCCTTTCCCTCCTCTCTCTCTCTCTTGCTCGGCCTCTCTCTCTATTTTTCAGAAATGAGAGTGTAAAATGAGAACAAGAAGTGTATGGGTTCTATTTATAGGCAAAAGGGAAGCTTGGTTAACAAGCTCTAAATTTACACTTTCTCTCTCTCTCTCTCTCTCTAAAATCCGACCCTCTCTCTCTCTCCTTCTCAATTTCTGTTCATATTTCTTATTTATTAATTTGTTTAATTAATTGGCTGCACAAATCTCGGCCATTAGTTCAAAAATTAGCTCATCCAATGGCTCAAAGCAAGGAAGAGCATTATCATTACACTATGCCTCTTCACTCCATATTTTTGTCTTATTCTTTTGTCTTACTCTTGGCACTAATCTCTCACCTGGTTGGTCCACTTTAATTCAGCGTATTTAGCTAATATTGCTGCACCATGGTCGAATTTTTCCACTAATAATATTGTTCCGACGTTGCTAATCACCAAAATACGAACCGTTGTATTTTCAGTATTTTCCAATACTGTGTGGGACGGTTCCAGTCTAAAAATTTGACATATTATATCTCCGTCACTGTCTAATTAATCCAATAACATATATATATTAATCTAGGGCTGTGCTACCCTCGGAAAAATTCCGAGAGTTGCTTTAGACGCGACGGTGACTATACCGTCCTCTTTTTATTTTTGCTGTGTTTCTCAACTTTCTACCTTTATGTATTTCTATGTCGCCGAGACTTTAACGAGGCTATGATTGACTTGAATGTATTCCTTTCATAGGAATATAATTCTTATTTTGAAATTCTAGTGGTCGTTTCAGCTCGCTCTCTGTGAATTTTCCGTTGTTTACGGTAATTTCACGACTTTACCGAAATCTTCTCGTTTCGGATTCGTTTTAGCTCAAAATGACTTCAAATTTCAAACGATGACTAATCATGTGACTTTGAGTCATTTTCTAGCCTTAGAAAGTGAATTCATCCATACATTTTCGTTTTTACATAATTTGGGGCAAAAAAATGTAATTTTTTGAAAGTTCAGGGCTTTTGTGCAATTAAGTCCAAACTAAGCCGAACCTTATTTTTAAACCCACTGTTTTGTAAGGTGTATTTTTCTAATGTATGCAATCCACAAGAAATCATATTTTCATTCTTTATTTATGATTCGAGATAAGATTGAAAAAGTTCAAACAAAAGGCTATATTATAATCCTTTATAATGTTTACACCGGCTTTGAGTGAGTAGCATAACCCCCGGGATGGGGTTTATAAAAGGTTTCAAAGAATGTCTACAAATAGACAATAATAGATATATAGGACATGAGTAACTCAATAACAATTTTACTATGACAAGGAATAGTTTGAAAGGACTACAAAATAAACCATAATACATGTGTAAGCTTATTTAACCACCTTTTTTTTTTTCTTTAAACTGGATTGGAACAACTTTTAAATCCAAAGAATGGACTCTACCAACTCTTATTATATATATATATATATATATATATATATATGTGTGTGTGTCCATATTGATACAATATATAAAAACATATCAATCTCTAAATAAATAAATAAATAAAACTTGTCTGGTCATTATTCTAAAGGAATGAATTAATAACTTTTATAAATATAATTACCTCTTTGTGTACAAATATTGACAGCAGTGGATAAAAAAGGTTGAGAGGGAAGAGCAAAAGCTATATATGAAGTGTAAAGAAGAAAGTAGTCGGTCACAAAAGAAAATGAAGGATTGTGTTTGTACAACTAATTTACTTATACTGAAATTGAGCACCGACTTAACATATAATGATATTTATCTTATTATTATTGTATTTTTAGTATATTATATTAACTAGACATATCTAAGAGTAGTCTAAAATTTGTAGAATATTCTAAATAAATATATTTTAGCACATTTTCTAGTTTTTATTCTGTTTAGGACTATTAATTGACGACACAATGAATAAACAAATTTAAAACATAATCTAGAAGTTTCAATATGTATTATCTATTTGATATATTTTCTTTTATCAATTTATTTAGCACGTTTATAAAATTAGCTCGTGGTTTGATCAGCAACGTAAAAAAAAAAACATTTTAATATTAATAAAAAACAATAGAAATAAAAACTATATCAAGTTAATAGTTTAACAAATAAAATAGCAATGATTATGAGAGAATAATTTAATTTGACACATTATATAAATATATAAAATGCAATAATAATGCTTCATAAAATATATATAATTTAAGCTAATTTTACTATTAATTTCATTCCTGTTATACGCATTAAGCTGTTGCTTTCTTCTTTTTTTTTTTTTTTTTGGCCTTAACACCCAGATAATGGAGAAGCTTGGTGAATCGATTAAGAATCTCATAACAATAAACCATTAAGTAACAACCAATCCATACTAGTAACTGTGGGATGCATCTACAACACAAGGCATTTGATTATGTGACATTTTTGGTTATGCCTCTTGTGCTTTAGTTGCCTTTTGTTATGTCATTTCATGAATTGTTAATGTTTCGTCCCGGTAGTAAATAAAGAGTAGTCCGAACCCGATAATAAATGACGTAACAAAGATAAAGCATGAGTCCTCTTTATTTTGTGAATAACTGGCAAGACTTTATGGTTAGATGTTGTAGATGCTTTGTTGCTTCCGATCAAAGTGTTTGGCTATTTGCTTTGACTCCTCCTAGTTCTTACAGTCAAGCTGCTTTGTCCATAATTGTTTCACATATTTCTTCTTTTGCTGCTGGGTGATTGTACAATGCTCATGGCTTCATTTCATGCGCAAGGGTACGTGAAGCTTAGTGTTGAAATCAAGTATTTTTGTTGCCAACACAATTCAAAGCTCAACACTATAACGGTACAGAAAAATCATCTTTCTCTCTCTCCCTAATTCACTCTCTTGTCTACCACTTGAGCCCCGAAGTCGCCCTCTCACTCTCTCACCTAATGCCTGTCGTGGATCACCTCTCCTTGCTCAATGTTCACTAATGCCTCGTTTATTTTTTTTTCTTCTCTGTACCCGACCACCCGTACACCCGCCCGCCTAATATCGATTGAAAATCGGCATAGATTTTTCCTCACTTGCCCGATGTCGGTTATGTCATTATGGCGTTTGACATCCGCCCGCCCGCCCGATAAGAATCTCTAATGTATTCCATTCATATTCACGATAAGGCCTGTACTTTAGAGTCGTGTTTCAAATACTGTAAAGATTGATTATCTTTGTTTTATTTGTATACAACTAAAGAACTTAACCCAAAACCACACTCTCTCAAGTAGGTTTGTGATAGCTCTGTCTTACTTGAAATGATAAGGCACCGGGAATGAAATAGACTCAGTCTAGGCTAAAAAAAGTCGATGGTACCAGAATATGTCGACCGAGGTTTGTCCCATACACGGTGAAAGAGAGATGCCAAAAGGGCTTAGGCATACTGATACGAGCAGGAGGTTGGATCTGGACTCAGAAGTTTCAAAGGAGCAAGCCGAAAGGCTCATGGAGGAAGATTCGGGCCCAATACAAGGGGATGAAGTGGAGAAGCCCAGGTCTGAGCCCAATGGCTTCAACCCATTGATTCGTAGGTCTCATCGCGCAAAGAAGTCACCTGCTTGGCATGACGATTTTGTGTGAAGGGTGATGAGAGAATCTATCATTTTCCTTGTAACGGATTTTGCCAAGGGTCATGCTTATTGTTATTTCGTTATTCTGTAATTTGTCGTTTTGTTATCACGGTTACAGACTATATTCTCTACGAAGGGCACGTAGAGCATTATAAATGAATTATAACCTTGCTTCTCTCTTGATTCTCTATCTTCCTCCTTAACTCTCTTCTTTTCCTCTGCTATTTCTCTGGTTGTTGATGTATTGAGCTTGAGTTAAGCTCTATTAGCTCATCGATAGGTTGAGTCCTATCATTGGTGCTTTCATCGAACACCTTCTGTTGCCATGTTGAAGAACGCCGAGCTTAATGAGGTTGTCAAGGGTCTCCAATCTCAGACGGAGTCCCTTCACGCTCAGCAGGCTGAGATTCTCCGGGCCCTATCGGAACACTCGGAAGCCATGAAGTCCCTTCGCCAACACCATGATGACCATCTCCTCACAGTTCGCTCCCTTCTCCAGCACGGCCACCCCCCCCCCCTACCCATCTGACTCCAAACCACCTCCAGCCTCTTCCTCGGCCGGGATCCTACCCACACCGTCTCCCCTCTCCTCCACACCACCACACCTTAGTCCCGAGTTTCCCTCCGCTGGCCGCTCTCTCAAACTTGATGTGCCCAAGTTCGACGGTACCGATCCTCGCACTTGGATCGCTCGGGTGGAACGTTTCTTTGATTTCCACGGTACACTGACCCCTCTCCGCCTCCAAATTACCGCTTTCCACCTGGAAGGCGCTGCCGCTACTTGGTTTGGCCTTATGGAGAGTAACCGCTTGTTACCAGACTGGCCCACGTTCCTTCGCGAGGTGCGTCTCCGTTTTGACCCCGCATTGTATGACGACCCTTATGGTCGGCTGTCTAAGTTACTGCAAACTCGGTCCGTTGTCGAATACCAGGCTGCCTTTGAACAGTTGCTTAGCCATACTTCGGGTCCCGACGAAAAACTCATATTGAGCTTCTTCCTCTCTGGCCTTAAGAAGGAGATTCAGCGCGAGCTGCTCATTTTCCAACCTGTCTCGCTCTCCGACGCGACCGCCCGCGCTAAACTCGTCGAAGCTAAGTTCTCTGATCTTGTCATCCGCGTTCATCGCTTCACCCCCGCTACTCACCTACCTACCTCCTCAGCCACTTCTCCACCCCCGACCCCCTTGCCCCGCCCAAACATTCCGCCCGCACCAGCCCCTAAACCAGGCCTCCCAGTCAAACGTCTATCCCCGGCGGAATTATAGGACAAACGCGAGCAAGGCTTGTGTTATAATTGTGATGAGCGATTTGTTCCGGGTTACCGTTGTAAGAGTAAGTTTTACCTCTTACTCGGCACCGATGATGATCTTGACGACGTCTCTGTTGAACCCCTCCCTACGGCCGACGTCAAACCCACGTGCGATGTGTCTAGCTTGCACTCTCTGGCCAGCCAGGCTAGTCCCCGTACGCTCCGCCTTCTGGGCATCATTGGGACCCACACAGTCCAACTCTTGATCGACAACGGCGCCACTCATAACTTCATTCAACCTAGTGTGGTTGAACGTCTCAGGCTTGCCATGGAATCCATTCCCATGTTTTACGTGGCCGTCGGCAACGGCAGCCGCTTGACATGCCAATGGCGTTGTGACAACATGACCCTTCGGGTCCAAGGTCACGAGTTCACCGTTGCTCTTTACATTTTACCCATTCAAGGTCCGGAGGTTGTCTTCGGTGTTCAGTGGCTCCTCGGCCTCGGTGAAGTGTGCCACAACTACGCCGCCCAGACGCTGCAGTTTGACCGTGATGGCACCACGGTGACGCTACGTGGGCAAACCTCCTCTGTGGCCGAGCAGATTTCCTACAGCTCCTTACAATCTTTGGTAACTTCTGACTCTATTCAGCATTTTTATCTCCTTACTGTTTCGAATATTCCTATGGTTCCCTCCGGTGATGACGAAGACAACATCCTCTAGAATAAGCTGCTCGACTCCATTCCACCACCCGCCGTACACTTACTTTCCCAATTTCGCACTTTGTTTTCCACCCCACCCACACTTCTGCCTCGTCGACCCATAGATCACCGTATCTTCCTAGTACCACATTCCCACCCAGTCAATATACGTCCCTATCGTTACCCACATTACCAAAAAAACGAAATCGAAAAAATGGTCACCGATATGCTTGACTCGGGTATCATCCGTCCGAGTCAAAGCCCTTTCTCCTATCTCATTCTCCTTGTTAAGAAAAAGGACGGCACATGGCGATTCTGTGTCAATTACAGGGCCCTCAACGCCATTACCATCAAAGACCGTTTCCCTATACCCACCATTGACGAACTCTTCGACGAACTAGGATCAGCCCGCATTTTCTCTAAACTCGACCTCCGTTCCGGTTACCACCAAATCCGCGTCCACCCTCATGATATCCACAAAACATCCTTCCGAACCCACGACGGGCATTACGAATTCCTCGTGATGCCATTTGGCCTCACTAATGCTCCGTCCACATTCCAAGCCACCATGAACACCATTTTTCATCCTTACCTACGCAAATTTGTCATCGTCTTCTTTGATGACATTCTCGTCTATAGCCCCGACGTGTCGTCTCACCTTACTCACCTCCGTTCCGTTCTCACCTGCTTAACCGACTACTCCTTTTACCTTAAAACTTTCCAAATGTCATTTTTTCCAACACCAAATCGAGTACCTCGGCCACCTTATCAACCAAGGCCAACTCCTCGCCGACCCTTCTAAGTTAGAAGCCATGAATTCTTGGCCACTCCCAACCGCCCTTAAGCAGCTCCGAGGGTTTCTTGGTCTTACCGGATACTACCGCAGGTGTATTCGGAACTATGCCCACCTGGCTCTGCCTCTTACAGATCTGCTCAAGAAAGACTCCTTTGTGTGGACGCCGGCTGCCACGACCGCTTTCGATCAGCTACGGGCCATTATGATGACGGCCCCGGTGTTAGCTTTACCAGATTTTGGGCACCCCTTTGAGATTGAGGCCGACGAGTCGGGGACGGGTATCGGTGCTGTCCTTCTTCAACGGGGTCACTCGGTTGCTTTCTATAGTAAAAAGCTTTGTCCTCGTATGTGCGGTGCCTCGGTTTACGTCCGGGAATTGGCTGCTCTTAATGAAGCGGTCCTTAAGTGGCGACAATATTTGTTGGGAAGACCTTTCATCATCCGTACTGATCACAGGAGTCTTGAGCAGCTGCTCACTCAAGTCGTGCAAACGCCGGAGCAGCAACACTTCCTCCGGAAGCTTTTGGGGTTCCAGTTTACCATTGTGTATAAGACAGGACCGACGAATGTAGTCGCAGATGCCTTGTCGCGATGCCACGACTCGCCTTCTGAACCTTCCACTGAACCCGCCCTTGCTTTTGCTTTGATCACTAGTGCTTGGTCTCGCCTCTATGAGGATATCAAGACCGAGAATGCTCGGGCCCCCGACATCGTCACTATCACCAACCAGATTGCTTCTGGGCAGTCTCCTTTACATTACGCCTTGATCGACGGGATCCTTTTTTACAAGAACCGGATCTGCCTCAGTAAGGCTTCCGTCCACAAGGCGGCACTCTTACAGGAATTTCATGATTCCCAACTCGCTAGACACCCGGGGATCAAAGGAACCCTGGCCCGCCTTGCCACTAAATTCTGTTGGGTAGACATGAGAGCGGATGTGCGCAAGTATGTTGAATCTTGCGATGTGTGTCAGCGCGTCAAGTATTCTACTACACCTCCCAGTGGTCTGCTGCAGCCTCTGCTGATTCCGGCTCATGTGTGGGAAGATTTGTCGATGGACTTTATAGTGGGTTTACCACCGACGAAAGGCATGTCCGTCATCCTCATGGTGGTTGACCGCCTTAGCAAACTGGCCCATTTTGGGGCCCTTCCTACCCATTTTACTGCCGAGCAAACCGCCGCCCTATTTACTAATATTATGGTTAAGCTCCATGGGTTCCCGTTTTCTATCGTTTCGGACCATGACCCGGTGTTTCTGAGTGCTTTCTTGCGAACCTTATTCTCCCTCAGTGGCACGACTCTGAAGAACTCCTCCGCTTACCATCCACAGACTAACGGTCAAACGGAGGTTTTGAACCGCTGCTTGGAACAATACTTACATTTGTTATGCCACGATCGTCCCCGGGATTGGCTTCACTATCTTCCATGGGCAGAATTCAGCTACAATACTAGCTTCCAAAGTAGCATTGGTATGACTCCTTACATGGCTGTTTTCGGCCGGGAACCCCATCAGATTCCCCCTTACCGTCGGGGCGATTCGGCCATGCAAGCCTTGGACGAGTTACTAACCAATAGAGACCTCGTGTTGAAGGAATTGAAAGCCAACCTTAGTCGAGCTCGCACTCGGATAGAAACCCAAGCAAATAAGCATCGGTGTGATCTTTCTTTTCAGCCCGGTGACTCTGTCTTAGTAAAACTCCAGCCGTATAGACAGACCACGCTTGCCGAACGACGATTCCAGAAACTTAGTGTTCGTTTCTATGGCCCATTTGAGATCATCGCCCCTGTTGGCCCGGTTGCTTATCGTCTGAAATTACCAGAAGGGTGCAAAATCCACAATGTCTTCCACATCTCCTTGCTGCATAGATACACCGAGCGTGATGGATCCCTCAACCGTCCTCTTCCTCCGGCGTTGTTGACTACCTGTCCCTTTACTTGGCCCATCGCGATACTGAATGCACGCACCATACTGAGTTCCGCCGGCCCTCGGCGGCAACTTCTGGTTCAATGGCACGACTCCACATTGGAAGATAGCACTTGGGAAGATTTCGACCTCTTTAGGGCAATGTACTCTGACCTCCAGCTTGAGGACAAGCTATTTTTTGAACCAGCCGGGAGTGATACGAGCAGGAGGTTGGATCTGGACTCAGAAGTTTCAAAGGAGCAAGCCCAAAGGCTCATGGAGGAAGATTCGGGCCCAATACAAGGGGATGAAGTGGAGAAGCCCAGGTATGAGCCCAATGGCTTCAACCCATTGATTCGCAGGTCTCATCGCGCAAAGAAGTCACCTGCTTGGCGTGACGATTTTGTGTGAAGGGTGATGAGAGAATCTAACATTTTCCTTGTAACAGATTTTGCCAAGGGTCATGCTTATTGTTATTTCGTTATTCTGTAATTTGTCGTTTTGTTATCACGGTTACAGACTATATTCTCTACGAAGGGCACGTAGAGCATTATGAATGAATTATCACCTTGCTTCTCTCTTGATTCTCTCTCTTCCTCCTTAACTCTCTTCTTTTCCTCTGCTATTTCTCTGATTGTTGATGTATTGAGCTTGAGCTAAGCTCTATTAGCTCATCGATAGGTTGAGTCCTATCACATACACCAAGAAAGAAAAAGATATTATTAGTACTTATGTTCCAAGGACTAGCTGGTATTGGATGATTGATCCTTTATGTTATGCTTTGATTAGATTGCTAGTACAAGATCTGTTTGTATGTTTTATTATAACATCCATTTAAGGTATAGTAGTTCATTTACCAATTCATTAGGTTTCCTTGTGTTGTAAACACAGCTAAGAAGAAGATGGAGTAGCACGGGAGCCACGAGGATCCAGAGATGATGTATGTTGAAAGACCTATGTTGGTTATGGACTCAAGCCCGGTCAAATATTAATGCATTTTATTTTTGAAATTATGTTATGACTATGAAGGATTGTAAAAATGAATATATATATATATATATATATATAATATGTATTATGATGACTATGTTTTTGAAGAAGTACAAGAATGTATCTTTTAAAATATTAAAAGAAATGATAAATTCTATTAAGGCCACCTTTATCAAGGGCAGTGTTTCAAATTACCCCCTTAATTTTAATTTATTACTTATGTTCAGCCTACTACAAAAATATTTCATTAATCTAATTTCATCAAAATTTCCTGTAAAGCCATGCATATATTTAGCACATGGCAGCCTATTTAAGGGTATTACGGTCAAAGCACAAAAAATAAACATATTATTATCATAAGAGTATTATTATTATCATTTTATAATAATTACAAACTAAATAAATAAATCAAAATAAAAAAGGCCTAACTAAATAAATTCCTTGACTCAAATTTGAAATGGCCAAATCATGTAATATCGAAAACAAAGAAAAAAAAATACTTGGCCACCTCTTATTCTTCTTCCTTGACGGGCTTATTGGCATGGTGGTGGAGAAAAAACCCTAAATTCTAGAAAGAAAAACTTGAGATACTCCTCCTAAACCATCTCTTATTCTTCTCCCGCGACAAGCTTAAGCCCTAGGGGTCGTCTTTGACGCTGGCTATCACTCACCAGAGACTTATCAGGAGGTTATGTCCCATGAAAAGAAAGGTGAGTGGTTAAGTGACATGCAAGATGAGATGAATTCCTTGCATGCGAACCACACCTATGACTTGGTTAAACTACCGAAGGGCAAGAGAGCGTTGAAGAACAAATGAGTGTTCAAATTGAAGACTGAAGAGAATAGCTCACAACCAAGGTTGTAACGACCCAAAACCCAAAACGGAGTTTTAGTTCCGAAAAATACGGATAAATTTTAACTTTTTAATTTGAGTTACATAATCCAATTTCTAATACCGAGCATGAAGTTTATCAATCCTCACTATAACTAAAGTGGGTTTAATTTTATACTTTACAATTATTGCGGAATTTAAAATATTTTCTTTGCCAACGATTAGCCGGTAGTCCACGTAAGATCTTACAGGTCGGTCCCGTATACACTTGTTATTCCCGTCATTGTCGCCTCGCCCTTTCGTTTCTTTCATCTTACTTGCGGCACGAGCACACTAGTGAGCCAATATCCCAGTAAGTAGATTAAATAAATAAGTTGCTAAGTCTGCAGGTAACATACAACCAATAGATATCACAGCACAATAATCTAACAAAAAGACGGACTCGACGATCGAGTCGTCATATTCCGAAGAGTAAAAGTCACTCTTAAGCAACCTTGCCCGAGAAGTAGATTTCAAAGATAAGGTGCTGAACCTACGCAGGATATAATACCTGCCAAAGAATTGTGACTTGGAACGAGGTCGGGCTTAACGACCCATTAATCTCGACTCAAAAGTCAATCTCATAACTTGTTCTAATCTCACTCAAGTTCACAACTCTCTGACTTAGCTTATAAAAATACGTGTGCACACGATTCATATCCAGACCCCTTACGGGTCGTTCTAGAACTTATACACAATCTAGACCTCTCATGGGTCGTTCTAGAATTCAATACACATTTAGACCCATTATGGGTTGCTCTAGAACTTAAGATACATTTAGACCCATTAAGGGTTATTCTAGAACTAATACGACTCATGACCCTCTGTGGGTCGTTCGAAATTTCTTGTGACTCTGATCTCTCTAGAAGTTATTCTAGAGCTAATACAACTCTAGACCCTCTATGGGTCATTCCGAAACCTCACACAGACAATGGCCCCGTCGGGCGATCTCGAAATCGATCACAATCGCAGTACACAGCTTATGAAGAGGAAGGTCGCCTACCGACCTCCTCGAGACCCATCGGGTCGTTCCGAAACCTCACACAGACAATGGCCCCGTCGGGCGATCTCGGAATCGATCATGATCGCGGCACACAGCATATGAAGAGGAAGGTCGTCTACTGACCTCCTCGAGACCCATCGGGTCGTTCCGAAACCTCACACAGACAATGACCCCGTCGGGCGATCTCGGAATCGATCATGATCGTGGCCCACTTCCGGCCCTTCAGAAACATACGGTGCTCCTGCAACCCTTGACTTTACTTTACATCCGATCCTTCCCGAACTTATGAGTGTCTCCGCTTAGGTTGGGCCTTATTTCAGACCGTTTCTTGAGTCTATCTAGGACGTTCACAGTGACGAGGAAAAATCGTTCGACTCGACTCTTCGGACTCCGTGAGCCTAGCTAGAACGTTGACAGCAACAAGGAGGAATCATTCGATACAACTCCTCGGACTCTTTGAGCCTATCTGGAACGTTCACATCGACCAAGATGAATCGTTCGACTCGACCCCTCAATCCCCTTGCGTCTCTTTGAAATTTAGCTCATCCTGCAATAAGATCTCAATAAAAAACGTTAAGTAGTTTTATGTCTGTGGTCCCAAACCCACCGACAAATAAGTCATACTAACATAAACACACGCAAGCAGACACACGCCCTAAACTAGAACCTGAACCAGAAAGTTCTATAGTTTTATGTCTGTGGTCCCATACCCACCGACAGATAAGCATTTAAATAAATACACGCACCAGTACACACACCTAGAAAACACAACACCTACAGGCTCGTTGCACAAAACAAGACGAACGTGATCAAGAGCCCGTATTCACGGTCCTAGCGAGAATAGAGGTCCACACAGTTTAACAGCCACAATTTTAGAAGCATCGAATGCTTAACATAATCTCAACACATGCACAAGCAATTCAAGCATGGTAAGTCTACTCGTGCCACAGTGGAGATCCACTTACCCGAGGTCCTAAGCCTCCCCGACTTGGTCCACGCAATTTTCCTCTCTTGACGTCCCTCTTTGGAGTATGTGGTGTGACACTTCTGTCGAACACGAGAATTAGAGGGTCAACGTCGAAGTCCACTAAATATTCGAGAGGAAGGAAACTTTAAGAGATGATGGACTATAAGAATGAGACTTTAGACGGTGGGACGCCCAATGGTTCGTCGAGAAATCCCTCTATGGGTAATCTTATTCTTGTCCCGAGTGTCATTGACTTAACGTTAACAATTAATCTGGACTATCGGGTCTTTTGTTTGACTAGATTAGGTGTGAAATGAGTCCCTTAAACTAATCGGTTTCTGACTTTATTTTATTATGTATTAAATATTCGAGCCGGAAATCCGGCAGAGTTTCCCCTGTTTTTCGATATCTCGGCCGAAGCCTTCACCTAATTCAACCCAGCACCGAACTAATTTCGGTCACAGTCCATCATAACAACCACGCATAATAATTTTTCACAATAATAATATAAAGTGTTCAAGACGTTAACATGATTCAAGACCGAGCTTCGACGGCTCGGATTTCGCATAAGAGCAACAACATCCAAGCTGAAGAAAACCGATAATAGGATTAACATTACAAGGAAATCTGTTCAAGCATTCATATTTCGGCCGCTCGCGTATACCTTTGGCATATAACGGCGTGGTATTGCACGGTTGGGCTTGCCCCGATGACGATCCTGCCAAGCTCAAAGAGATGAGGACCTTTTAGTAACTTAAATAGGCTAGGGCCGACTCGTTGAAATAGAACAAAACTCAACTTCAATTTTAACTAGAACATAATTAATACACTAAAAGTTTCTGTTTGGTCACGACGATTCGATTGATTTCTAAACCAACTAGTCTCACTTACTTCTCGAGTAATTACAAAAACGACACAAATTCATAAAATCCCAATATGCCGAATCACATGAAATACCAAGTCTAGCGTGGTCATAAATACGGTAAAATACTAACCCCTATAAACAAGTTAACTCAAATATACACAACGGAGTAAATTTCAACATCGAGCAAACTCAATACCACAAAAGTCAAACCAACCAAAAATAATGTTAGCAATGAAACCATAGTAACAAATACTCGCAACAAGACGAGTTCGATTAAAGCGGCTCACCTAGCGCGAGCAGTGACGGCTTGCAGCGACAGCGACAACGTCGACGAGATGACTTTAGTGACGAGCTCGCCCAACAGCACGAATCAACGACTGGCAGCGAAGAGGCGCGAGCTCACAAGCTCGCTGGTCTCGCGCGGAAGCGGAATGGTGAGGGCTGGCGCAGAGCTGCTCGCGCGGGGCTGCACGAGCTTGGGCGACGCTCGTGAGTGGAGCGGCTCGACTGCGCGGATCAGGGCACCGCGCGGCTGGACGAGGGGCGGAGGAGGCCCAGCGAAGCTCGGGCTAAGCTCGCCGGCATCGCGCGTAGAGGAGGCGCGCAAATGGAGCTCGGGGCTGCGCATAGGAGAGCGGCGGTGGGTCGTGCTCGCGACGGAAGGGAGCGCTGGGCTCGCCGGGGTCTCTCGGGGTGGCGCGAGGGGGACGTCGACGAGGCTGACTGCGCGCGGGGTCGCCGGAGTTAGGCGGAGTGGCGCGCGCACACGGGGCCTCGCATTATGGGTTTTGCAGCGAGAAGAAAGGCGCGCGGAGGCACTCAAAAGCCTGGGCTCGCTCAGGTCGTGACCATAAGGGCAACGGAGAGGCGCTTGCGACGAGGGGCTGGCGCCGGAGGCTGCGCGAGGCGCGACAAGGGCGAGCGGGGCTCGCGGCTGCAGGCGCGCGGAGGTTTGGGTCGGCGAGGAAGAGCGAGGCGAGACAAGGGCGAGCGGGGCTCGCGGTAGCAGGCGCGCGGAGGCGAGGCGGAACAGTGCCGAAGCTGGGCTCGCGCGAGGAGGTCGTGCACTGGCGTGGAGAGAGGGGCGCACAGACAGTGCGCGGCTTGCTGGGGCGGATGAGGCGGGCCGGAGCTGGGGAGGGCTAGGCACCGGAGGGTAGCGGCGGCTGCGTGAGTGAGGGGCGGAGGAAGAAGTGGGGGTGACGGCGTGGGAGAGAAGGAGAAGAAAGAGATATGGGATAAAAAAAAACCCTACTCCATAGAAAATTGGTTTATTTATTATTTATTAGCATAAATTCATTAAGTAAAAGACATATTTCCAAAAATTATGAAAATACACAACTTGGCTCAATTAGTGAAATTAGGAATTTTAAAATCAATTTCAGATTGAAATTGAATTCCTAACAAGCTTTAAAATTCCAACACATTAAATTAACATTATTTGCACTGTCATTCTTATATCGTCCAAGTTGGCCAGATTTGACGAAACTAGTCACTTCTCTCAAAATAATTGTAATCAAGATAATACCTCAAGAAATTTTTGTCTTGGAAATAAAAATTAAATACTTTTTAATGTGGTCTAGTTTCAGGCCATTACAATCCTACCACCTTACAGAAGTTTCGTCCTCGAAACTTAGAACAAGGGTGGGTATTTCTCTCTCACTTCAGCCTTAAGCTCTCGAGTTGCCTCTCTCCAGATGTGGTTTCCTCACAGAATCTTGACCTTCGAAACGTTCCTAACACTCAACTCCTTATCTTATGTTAGCTCTTCAAATGTGAGAAAGCCTATTAGCTATTTTGATCTCGAACTCTAAATACTGGTACCCCTTAGGGTAGTCACTACTATGGCACTCGTGAGACACCCTAAGAGCCTTTAGATACTCCTTTTTCTCGTCAGGGTCTAAGAAGACTCAATATTCTTTCGAGTAAGGTTGTTAGGGGCGGAGCACGCTAAGAAGATCCCTCTACAAATCGTCTATAGCACCCGACTACAGCTAAGAATTACAAAATTCTATGGCCTTCGTGGGCTGTTTCCAGAAACTTATGACTTCGATTCTTGACGTATTTACAAAAGTCCTTTCGATAGACACCATCGCGACCAAAGACTGAGGCGTATTCAACCAAAACTCACACTTCTTGAGCTTTCCGTAGACCTTTCTCTCCGATACACTCTGCAAAGTGGCTTGCTCACGTTTCTCATGCTCCTCATTTATTTTCGAATAGACGAGAATATCATCATTAAAGACTATAACGAACATGTTGATATAGTCTTCGAAGACACAATTGGTTACAAACGTAATACGGTTGGGGTATTGGTGAGTCTGAAAGACGTTACCAAGGCTCACAGTGTCTGTAACTAGTACGGAAGGCGGACTTGGGCATATATTCCTCGTGTCTTTAGCTAGAGATAGCCTGATCGCAAGTCTTTTACCTCGAGAATTGATACTAATCCACGTTGTGAGGGATTGCGCAGCTTACCCTGTCTTACCCTTCTCTTGGCTCAAGGGGATGTGACTGCCGTAATTACTCTCTTTTTCTAACGTAGAGTACTGAGGCTCCCAACGTTGAGCAACTGGGTCTTATATAACCCTTGTTAAACAGCTCTTTCAGCTGAATTCAAGCCATTTAATCCCGCCGAGATCACACACTGGGCGGTACTCGATAATAGTTTGATAACGGACTAAATCTTAGGGTCGAGAAGTAATCTTAGAAGGTCCTCTGAAAGGACAAGAACAGAGTTCCTTACGATCGATATATCCAGAGCTTGATGCGTGTCCTCTTGGGAACAGGTCCTAATGCAAGCGATAAATCCCTGACAGTCCTCATCAATCACACTTCGTAACCGGCGAGCTGAGATGAAGGGTATGGCTAACCCCATCGATGACTCCTTAAGCTTGGAGCTTCTAAGAGTTGGAAATGATACGTTATCCCCTCCACAATTAATCACTAAATGGTATCCAAGTTATCATTCTATGCTTATAATGTAATCAAAGTCTCGCATCTCAAAGGAAAAAAAAATGAATCTATAGACGATTCACAACCATCAAAACATAGTTATCACAGAGCACAGTAAAGTTCAAATAGTTGAATTAACACAAAACATTATGAAAGATCTGTAAGTTAGCAAGAATAAGCAAATCAAGCTTTTAAGAGGTTTAGACCACTCTCACAAGAGCTGAGCTCTGCAACAACAAAATTTTCAAATGACCAATACGCTTACAGCGTAACCTCTATATTCTAAACATCCATGTGAAACAATTTAACTAATTACAGTGCTTGACACGTGATTCACACAACAATCACTGACATCACAGATAACCAGACTTATTAATAGGAGTTCTACTACATATCAGCACTTATATTCTCCCTATTTTTACGCCTTGTATACGTGGAGTGAACCGATAGCCCAAAACACTCTTAAAATCAAAGTCGCGACTCTGTGGTCTCATCCGTTAGGGTGAGAGCCTCGAACGATTAAGTTATCACGTCAATTGTCTACGTTAATATCTTGACAACGCCCTTCACAATTGAAGTGAAACGCCTTAGAGCCTACTAGCACCAACATAGAGGTGTAGGCTCGATGTGGGTCCCGCCTTTGTGGGTTGAATGGGCCTTTAACTTTTTTTTTTAGCATTGTTTACCACGCTTCCGCTGCGACACTCTGATAATCATAAAGATTGTAGACATCTTCTCGCGGTCAGTGCTTGTGCGTCCTGTGAAAGACTGATAGTCTAGTGATTATCTTCTTGGGCAAGACGGAATTTGAACGTCGTCGAAGGATAGCGATCACGCCTCATAAAATCCTCGTACAACGCTTTCAAAATCATTAATGACTCTAACACCTCCTACAAGGCTATATCAACTCCTTGTCTCTGCCTTCGGTCGGACCAGGAAAAATAAATGCACTAACTTTGCGTGTAGTCCGATCAGCCTCCTCATTAGGATTCTAGCCCTTAAATCGTCTGTCGCCGATTTGTCTCTATTCACTATGCTTCATGTAAGGTAAGCATTCGCGCTTTTTCAAGCGATATTTACGACTAGAAACTCAAGGGGACCTTCATTTGGAATTTAAAACTAAGAAAGAATAGCAGCAGACCATCCTACGTCTACTCGAGACAGCACGGATGGTGGAGAGCTACCACCCCGAACGACAGTGTCCCTTGGACCATCACTTTGAGCCCTAATTCTCAACATGATCCTCAAGTCCCATCATGCTCGTACTACTTGAGTACACCTGTAAGTAACTTTATTAAAATTAATATCTCGTAATCGGTTATGGACCCACCACGCTTATTTATAGTCCTTCTAGAGGAATGTCCCGTTAGACTCTCTCCGGACTTACTGGTTTCACACAGAAATCACTTCATTAGTTAATTTATCAAGCTCGATATTTTTATCAAGTCTGGGATCCACTGATGGTCACCGCAATTTTTCTAGCGCGCAGGCGGGGAGAGGATCAATCTCCTGACAGTCACACAGACTTCGTCTCACACTCAACTGGCCGGCTTGTGTGAGGAATAAGCTCACCCTCAAGGAGCAGGGCTCTTTCTCTCGGAGCCAGGGCTCTCTTCTCTTGGAGCCGAGCGGTACCATCGACTTTTATTTCAATATTTAGATTGAATTCGTTTACCTCCTATCGACTCCTGTCGGAGGATTAAGGCTTATTTCAAATTTCTGTCCCTTCTGTCCCGTTTACTGAGGAATCGGGAATTTAAATCTGATGTACTTTCCCTTGTCAGATCAAGAAGCAGACGGAGATTTAGTATGTTGAGTCCCTTTGTCAGATCACACAGCAGACTGGGATTTAGTATGTTTAAACCCCCTTGTCAGATCACACAGCAGACTGGGGTTCCCTCGTTATTTATCCTCTCGTTAACTGGTTAAGGAAACCGAGATATTGCAAGAGGTCATGGATTTCATTTAGTCTTATTTATCTTTGCAGATACCAATTGATGGACCACTCACGAGTCTCACACTTTGACCTCCTGCATTTCGGTACGAGACCCTAGATTTATTCGTTCGAAGGGTCCACGACAAACATACAATAGGCTAGGTAGGTTTTCCTACAAGAATATACAGACGGACCACAGTCCGTGAGGCAGAACGCACGGGTAAAGACCAAGCTGTGCCATTAATATTATGATTTACCGATCTCCAGGATCGATGTCTAATTCTTTTTACAATTCTTAAAGAAGTATTTATTCTTAATGATTTACTCATTCTTTAGTAAATCAAATATTTGGCCTCTACTTTGGCATTCACAGCCTTAGTTGTTATTGGGGGCAGACAACTTGAGGCGCATATCCTTTAAGGATGACCCTGACAGTAAATCACGACTTACGGTCACTGTCCCCAATCGGGGGGGGGAGGGGGGGGGGGGGGGGAGAGGGGGGGGGGAGAGGGGGGGGTTGAATGACTAGTGGCGCATAACCACTTTGAACGACCGCGTTCCGAATGGTCAGCTCGAGCCCTAAGACTCAGCTTATTCTTCTAATCCCGTCTCAGTCATTCTATTATAGTATACTTACAATTAATTTATTTTTTATTATTATTATTTTTTATTTTTTTTTCTCAAGGCTCGTGAAACATAAATAAGGGTTACTCACATTGACGACAACGAAGGAATCACGCTAGTGCATACGGGGTTGTCTACAGGACCGGCTAAACCGTGGCTCTGATACCAACTTTGTAACGACCCAAAATCCAAAACGGAGTTTTAGTTCTGAAAAATACGGATAAATTTGAACTTTTTAATTTGAGTTACATAATCCAATTTCTAATACCGAGCATGAGGTTTATCAATCCTCACTATAACTAAAGTGGGTTTAATTTTATACTTTACAATTATTGTGGAATTTAAAATATTTTCTTTGCCAACGATTAGCCGGTAGTCCACGTAAGATCTTACAGGTCGGTCCCGTATACACTTGTTATTCCCGTCATTATCGCCTCGCCCTTTCGTTTCTTTCATCTTACCTGTGACACGAGCACACCAGTGAGCCAATAGCACAGTAAGTAGATTAAATAAATAAGTTGCTAAGTCTGCAGGTAATATACAACCAATAGATATCACAGCACAATAATCTAACAAAAGGACGGACTCGACGATCGAGTCGTCATAGTCCGAAGAGTAAACGTCACTCTTAAGCAACCTTGCCCGCGAAGTAGATTTCAAAGATAAGGTGCTGAACCTACGCGGGATACAATACCTGCAAAAGAATTGTGACTTGGAACGAGGTCGGGCTTAACGACCCATTAATCTCGACTCAAAAGTCAATCTCATAACTTGTTCTAATCTCACTCAAGTTTACAACTCTCTGACTTAGCTTATAAAAATATGTGTGCACACAATTCACATCCAGACCCCTGACGGGTCGTTCTAGAACTTATACACAATGTAGACCTCTCATAGGTCGTTCTAGAATTCAATACATATTTAGACCCAATACGGGTTATTCTAGAACTTAAGATACATTTAGACCCATTAAGGGTTATTCTAGAACTAATACGACTCTGGACCCTCTATGGGTCGTTCGAAATTTCATATGACTCTGATCTCTCTAGAAGTTATTCTAGAGCTAATACAACTCTAGACCCTCTATGGGTCGTTCCGAAACCTCACACCGACAATGGCCCCGTCAGGTGATCTCGAAATCGATCACAATCGCAGTACACAGCATATGAAGAGGAAGGTCGCTTACCGACCTCCTCGAGACCCATCGGGTCGTTCCGAAACCTCACACAGACAATGGCCCTGTCGGGTGATCTCGGAATCGATCATGATCGCGGCACACAGCATATGAAGAGGAAGGTCGTCTACTGACCTCCTCGAGACCCATTGGGTCGTTCCGAAACCTCACACAGACAATGACCCCGTCGGGCGATCCCGGAATCGATCATGATCGCGGCCCACTTCCGGCCCTTCAGAAACATACGGTGCTCCTGCAACCCTTGACTTTACTTTACATCCGATCCTTCCCGAACTTATGAGTGTCTCCGCTTAGGTTGGGCCTTATTTCAGACCGTTTCTTGAGTCTATCTAGGACGCTCACAGTAACGAGGAAAAATCGTTCGACTCGACTCTTCGGACTCCGTGAGCCTAGCTAGAATGTTCACAGCAACAAGGAGGAATCATTCGATTTAACTCCTCGGACTCTTTGAGCCTATCTGGAATGTTCACAGCGACGAAGATGAATCGTTTGACTCGACCCCTCAATCCCCTTGCGTCTCTTTGGAATTTAGCTCATCCTGCAATAAGATCTCAATAACAAACGTTAAGTAGTTTTATGTCTGTGGTCCCATACCCACCGACTAATAAGTCATACTAACATAAACACACGCAAGCAGACACACGCCCTGAACTAGAACCTGAACCAGAAAGTTCTATAGTTTTATGTCTGTGGTCCCATACCCACTGACAGATAAGCATTTAAATAAATACACGCACCAGTACACACACCTAGAAAACACAACCTATCATAAACGAACCTACAGTCCCATACCTGCAGGCTCGTTGCACAAAACAAGACGAACGTGATCAAGAGCCCGTATTCACGGTCCTAGCGAGAATAGAGGTCCACACAGTTTAACAGCCACAATTTTAGAAGCATCGAATGCTTAACATAATCTCAACACATGCACAAGCAATTCAACCATGGTAAGTCAACTCGTGCCACAGTGGAGATCCACTTACCTGAGGTCCTAAGCCTCCCCGACTTGGTCCTCGCAATTTTCCTCTCTTGACGTCCCTCTTTGGAGTATGTGGTGTGACACTTCTGTCGAACACGAGAATTAGAGGGTCAACGTCGAAGTCCACTAAATATTCGAGAGGAAGGAAACTTTAAGAGATGATGGACTATAAGAATGAGACTCTAGACGGTGGGACGACCAATGGTTCGTCGAGAAATCCATCTATGGGCAATCTTATTCTCGTCCCGAGTGTCGTTGACTTAATGTTAACAATCAATCTGGACTATCGGGTCTCTTGTTTGACTAGATTAGGTGAGAAATGAGTCCCTTAAACTAATCGGTTTCTGACTTTATTTTATTACGTATTAAATATTCGAGCCGGAAATCCGGCAGAGTTTCCCCTGTTTTTCGATATCCCAGCCGAAGCCTTCACCTAATTCAACCCAGCACCGAACTAATTTCGGTCACAGTCCATCATAACAACCACGCATAATAATTTTACACAATAATAATATAAAGTGTTCAAGAAGTTAACATGATTCAAGACCGAGCTTCGACGGCTCGGATTTCGCATAAGAGCAACAACATCCAAGCTGAAGAAAACCGATAATAGCATTAACATTACAAGGAAATCTGTTGAAGCATTCATATTTCGGCCGCTCGCGTATACCTTTGGCGTATAAGGGCGTGGTTTTGCACGGTTGGGCTTGCCCCGATGACGATCCTGCCAAGCTCAAAGAGATGAGGACCTTTTAGTAACTTAAATAGGCTAGGGCCGACTCGTTGAAATAGAACAAAACTCAACTTGAATTTTAACTAGAACATAATTAATACACTAAAAAGTTTGGTTTGATCACGACGATTCGATTGATTTCTAAACCAACTAGTCTCACTTACTTCTCGAGTAATTACAAAAACGACACAAATTCATAAAATCCCAATATGCCGAATCACATGAAATACCAAGTCCAGCGTGGTCATAAATATGGTAAAATACCAACCCCTATAAACAAGTTAACTCAAATATACACAACGGAGTAAATTTCAACACCGAGCAAACTCAATACCACAAAATTCAAACCAACCAAAAATAATGTTAGCAGTGAAACCATAGTAACAAATACTCGCAACAAGACGAGTTCGATTAAAGCGGCTCACCTAGCGCGAGCAGTGACGGCTCGCAGCGACAACATCGACGAGATGACTTTAGTGACGAGCTCGCCCGACAGCACGAATCAACGACGGGCAGCGAAGAGGCGCGAGCTCCCAAGCTCGCTGGTCTCATGCGGAAGCGGAATGGCGAGGGCTGGCGCAGAGCTGCTCGCCCGGGGCTGCGCGAGCTTGGGCGACGCTCGTGAACGGAGCGGCGCGACTGCGCGGATCGGGGCGCCGCGTGGCTGGGCGAGGGGCGGAGGAGGCCCAGCGAAGGTCGGGCTAAGCTCGCCGGCGTCGCACGTAGAGGAGGGGCGCAAAAGGAGCTCGGGGCTGCGCATAGGAGAGCGGCACTGGGTCGTGCTCGCGGCGGAGGGGAGCACTGGGCTCGCCGGGGTCTCTCGGGGCAGCGCGAGGGGGACGTCGATGAGGCTGACTGTGCGCGGGGTCGCCGGAGTCAGGCGAAGTGGCGTGCGCACACGGGGCCTCGCGTTATGGGAGTTGCAGCGGGGAGAAAGGCGCGTGGAGGCGCTCAAAAGCCTGGGCTCGCTCAGGTCGTGACCATAAGGGCAACGGAGAGGCGCTTGCGACGAGGGGCTGGCGCCAGAGGCTGCGCGAGGCGCGACAAGGGCGAGCGGGGCTCGCCGCTGCAGGCGTGCGGAGGTTTGGGTCGGCGAGAAAGAGAGAGGCGAGTCAAGGGCGAGCGGGGCTCGCGGTAGCAGGCGCGCGGAGGCGAGGCGCAACGGTGCCGGAGCTGGGCTAGCACGAGGAAGTCGTGCACTGGCGCGGAGAGAGGGGCGCGCAGACGGTGCGCGGCTTGCTGGGACGGATGAGGCTGGCCGGAGCTGGGGAGGGCTAGGCGCCGGAGGGCAGCGGTAGCTGCGTGAGTGAGGGGCGGAGGAGGAAGGGGGGGTGACGGCGTGGGAGAGAAGGAGAAGAAAGAGAAATGGGATAAAAAAAAAACCCCTACTCCATAGAAAATTGGTTAATTTATTATTTGTTAGCATAAATTCATTAAGTAAAAGACATATTTCCAAAAAATATGAAAATACACAACTTGGCTCAATTAGTGAAATTATGAATTTTAAAATCAATTTCAGATTGAAATTGAATTCCTAACAAGCTTTAAAATTCCAACACATCAAATTAACATTATTTGCACTGTCATTCTTATATCATCCAAGTTGGCCAGATTTGACGAAACTAGTCACTTCTATCAAAATAATTGTAATCAAGATAATACCTCAAGAAATTTTTGTCTTGGAAATAGAAATTAAATACTTTTTAATGTGGTCTAGTTTCAGGCCATTACAAAGGTACAAGGCAAGGTTGGTTGTGAAAGGATTTAGTCAGACGAAGGTTGTTGACTTTGACGAGATTTTCTCACCTGTCATGAAGATGAGTTCTATCCGAGTTGTTTTGGGATTAGCCGCAAGTATGGATTTGGAGGTCGAACAACTTGATGTGAAGATTGCGTTTCTCCATGGTGATTTAGAGGAGGAGATTTACATGGAGCAACCCGGAGGCTTTAAAGCTAGAGGGAAAGAAGATCTTGTTTGCAGGTTGAGAAAAAGTTTATACGGGCTTAAACAAGTACCAAGACAATGGTACAAGAAGTTTGACGCTTTTATGAAAGCAAATGGATATAGTAAGACTACTCCTGACCATTGTGTATTTGTGAAGAAATTCTCTGGTAGTGATTTCGTGATTCTCTTGCTATATGTTGACGACATGTTGATTGTTGGTCATGATACTGCCAAAATTGAGAAGCTTAAAAGGGAGCTTAGCAAATCCTTTACCATGAAGGATTAGGGTCCGGCTAAGAAGATCCTTGGCATGAAAATTATTTGTGACAGGAAGAAGAAAGAACTTTGGTTGTCTCAGGAGAGGTACATAGAAAAAGTTCTTGAGAGATTTAATATGAGCACAGCGAAGCCTGTTGTGTCTCCACTTGCAAGTCATTTTAAGTTGAGCTCGAAGCAATGTTTTACAAGTGAGAATGGGAAGCAGGAGATGAAGAATATGCCTTACGCATCGGTAGTGGGTAGCTTGATGTATGTGATGGTATGTACGAGGCCAGATATCGCTCATGCGATTGGTGTGGTTAGTCGGTTTCTTTCCAATCCAGGAAAAGAACATTGGGCAGCGGTAAAAGGGATTGTCAAGTATCTGAAAGGTACTTCCAAAGTGTGCCTGTGCTTTGGGAATGGTAAACCTGTGTTAGATGGTTTCACAGATGCAGATATGGCCGGCAACATCGATTCGAGAAAATCTACGTCAGGGTACTTGATTACTTTTGCAGGGGGAGCCGTTTCATGGCAATCTAAACTGCAGAAGTGTGTTGCTTTGTCAACAACGGAGGCCGAGTATATTGAAATTATAGAAGCTTGCAAAGAAGTCTTGTGGATGAAGAAATTTCTACAAGAGTTGGGCCACGAGCAAGATAAATTTGCTTTATACAGTGATAGTCAAAGTGCAATTAACCTCAGCAAGAATTCCACGATCCACTCACGTTTGAAGCACATTGATGTGAGGTATAATTGGATTCGTGACGTGTTAGACTCGAAGATGCTACTGTTGGAAAAAATTTACTATAATGCACAAAAGTTCTATGTAAGGCGGAAATATGGTATTCTAAAATTTATAATCAAACACTTTGATCAAACCATCAAGAACATAAAACTAGGATCTTTACGTAATTTTATTAGAAAAGCAAACAAGCATACAAATATGCACAAAATTTATTTCATAAATAAATTATAGAGATCAAGAATTTTACCAAGAAGATTCTAGTGATTGACTTCTTCTCTTCACGCCGTGCGTTTTGAGACCGCCAAGGTTGGACTAAGAGAACGTTCGAAACGAACTTATCTGCCTTAGGGATCCTCGCTTTGCCGATACCACAATCTTCCAAACCGTGCCTCCGAATCAGGAAGAGACGAGAGTGTGGGCTCACTCTAATTTTTCTCACAAACACTACTTTAGTGTATAATTAGACTATAGGAATAGCTATAGGGGGTGGCAATTGAGGGAGTTTTTCTCTCTCTAAAAATTCTCTCAAAGAGCTTATGAGCTTGTATGCTTGGTGTAGCAAATATTAGGTTTTTTTTCTCTAGAATAAGGTCCTATTTATAGAGAGATTAAGAAAGTGTTTGATAGGTATACTCGAAGTCCTACTTGGATTCAAACTAATACCTATTATTATTTATTTTGGATATATCAAAATATCTAATATTTTAATTATATATGTATCATATATATAATCGTATATATGTATATACGATTTTGGCTTCGGCAACTTTCTCTAGAATGCTGAATTGAATTTGTATTTTATATACATTAAAATATCATTAATTATACATATATAAATATTCGAATTTAAAACAGAAAAATTCGTCAACTTCTTTTGAAAACCAATAGCGATTTTATTTAAATATATAACTATATATATATAATGCACAAGACAAGTTGCCCAACTTAGGCTTTTCCAAATCCAATTGTGTATTGGATTCAAACACATATTTAATATATATATATATATATACATATATCTCGTAAACCTTTTTTTTTAAATAAATCTTAAATAGAATCTAATTCTATTTTAATATCTAAAATAAATAATTATCTAACTCTTATATAATTAATTAGGATTAGTTATTTCAAATCCTACTCCAATAAGATAACTATCTTATTTAAATAAATTTGTACAAATCCAAATCTAATTAGGATTTCTACAAAATACCTCCTTTTTGATGTATTTATCCAACTCTTGGATAATTTAGCAATTAAATAAAACTCTTTTATTCAAATTGCTTGCCTCCCAAATAATTCAATTTTGACGAGAAACTATTTTCATGATTCCCTACAAAATTAATTTAAATTAATTTTAACCATTATTTATTTAACAAGTAAATAAATAACTAAAATTATTTATTTATTATCAAATTAAACTATTAATCCGATAAATGTGAGAAAAATATAATTAATCACCATTAATTATTAGAGTATCTCTATCGATCTGATGGAGTCGGTCTGGGGACCATAGACCCAATAATTTAGGCTCCAATAAATACAAATAATTAACTAAAACTCTTTAGTTAAAAATCTGATTTATTAATTCCGAGGTTACTCCACTAAAAATCTAGAATTGCACTCCTGAAATTATTAGAATAATTTACTCGGTGAGTTGTCCATTGATATAATCATTTCATGAGATTCGACCCTCCAGATTGGTTCATGATCTGAGTTGGTGAATTTACCGTTTTACCACTCATATCATATCTTGATCCTTAAGTACCATCGATTCACTAGCGAACAATTCATTTACGATCTTGATCATAAATGTGCGCGCAATTGTTCGGTTCCAGAATCAACACATTAAGGGAACCAATTTGAACTTCCTTTTTATCAGAAGTTGAATTCCATATCTATGAAACCCTATTCCCTAGTGATCATGTTTCGGACCTCCAAAATGCAAGTATTTAGCCCAGATCAATCATGGACCGTAACGAGCAAATCAAAAGGCCCGTAAACGTAACCTAAGGGTTTGTGGCCACTCAGGATTGAGATCGATTCTCATATGATCATCTTATGACTTCGAGACGAGTATCGTAACGGTACTTAAACGACACTTCAGAATCGAGTCGGTCCATGTCCTATATAATCTAATTATATAGAATGCTTCCACTTAATATCACCACACCGACAGCCCGGATAAGGTTATCGCATCCAATATGTCAGTGGACTGCATATGTGATTTCGGATCAAGTCACCTACTCTTGATCAATCACGGACTCATTTAAACATATTAACCAAAATTCTAATCCTTTGTATATAACAAACTTATATTTTAGAATTTTAGTTGCATAATATATTAAGGATATTGATGAATATTCATAAATGATATAAAGTCTCAAATAATTCATGAAAAAATTCTACTTATTTTATTAATCAGCAAATTCAAAATAACAAAACTAGTCTCCTTTTTGGGCAATACTCTAACAATCTCCCACTTGCCCTAAAGGAGATGAGACATTTCTCTCAGACCTATTCCCTCTAAGTGTTTATTGAACTGCTTCTCGGTAGAGTTTTGGTGAAAGGATCTGCTAGGTTGTCTAACGTCGAGATCTTCGTGACGGCGACATCTCCTCAGTGCACGATCTCTCGAATGAGGTGGTACTCCCTCTCTATATAGTTTCCTCTTTTGTGGCTGCGAGGTTCTTTGGCATTTGTCACAACGCCACTGTTATCACAGAAAAGTGTGATTAGTTTATCCATACCTAGAACGACTTCCAGATCAGTCAAAAACTTCTTAAGCCAGACTGCCTCTTTAGCTGCTTCACAAGCGGCTATATATTCAGCCTCCATAGTAGAATCAGCAATGCTAGATTGTTTGATACTTCTCCAAACTACTGCTCCACCACCAAGAGTAAACACTGAACCGGACGTCGACTTTCAAGAGTCCTTATCCGATTAGAAATCGGAATCAATGTATCCTAGTAAATTTAGGTCACCACCTGAATAAACCAGCATATAGTCTCTTGTTCTCCTTAGATACTTAAGAACATATTTTACCGCAATCCAATGTTCTTGTCCCGGATTTGACTGGTACTGACTAACAACTCCCACTGCATAGCAGATGTTGGGTCTAGTGCATAGCATTGCATACATTAGACTTCCAACTGCAGATGCATATGGAATTCGTCTCATATCCTCTTCTTCCTGCGGTGTCTTAGGACACTGCTGTTTAGAGAGAGAAATTCCATGATGGATCGGCAAGAGACCTTTCTCAGAATTTTGCATCGAAAAACGAGCAAGCACCTTATCTATGCCTAAGACAGTGCTAGTAGCCTATTTTTTCTATCCCTTATTATTTGGATACCAAGAACATAGCTAGCATCTCCCAAATCGTTCATTTGGAACTGCTCGGCCAGCCAGTTCTTTACGTCTGTTAGCACTTTTATATTATTCCCAATAAGTAAAATGTCATCAACATAAAGAACTAAAAAAACCACAGTCTGTTCATTGATGAGTTTGTACACACAAGGCTCATCAATATTTTGTTCGAAACCATAGGTCTTGATGATTTCATCAAACCGTAGGTTCCAGGACCTAGAAGCTTGCTTGAGTCCATAAATGGACTTAAGCAATTTACAGACTTTCTGTTCTTGGCCCGTTTCCACGAATCCGTCTGGTTGTGACATATAAATGACCTCATTAAGATAGCCATTAAGAAAAGCCATCTTGACATCCATTTGTCATATCTCGTAATCGAGACTAGCAGCTATGGATAAGAGAATCCGAATGGATTTGAGCATGGCAACAGGAGAAAAAATTTCCTCATAGTCAATCCCTTCCTTCTGGGTATAACCCTTTGCCACAAGTCTAGCTTTATAAGTTTCGACTTGTCCATTTGCTCCTCTCTTTTTCTTATCGATCCACTTGCATCCAATGGTCCTGATATCCCAGGCAGATCTACAAGTTCCCAGATTGAGTTATAGTACATTGACTCCATCTCTTGATTCATGGTTTCTTGCCATTTCTCCTCATCAGGATCATCCATTGCCTCTCTAAAAGACATTGGATTGTCATCGTTTGTGTCAGAAACAATGACATTCGCCTCAGTACGGTAGCGGACGGGTAATCTTATTTCCTTCCCACTACGTCTAGGTACTATAGCGTCCTGATTAAGAACTGTGGTTTCTTCTTCTTCTCTCAACTCAACAACTCTTGTTGGTTGAAAAGTAGAAGCGGGTGCTAACATTTCCTCGAGCACAACCTTACTTTGAGGTTTATAATTTCTTATATAATCGTTTTCAAAAAAAGTGGCATGCGTCGACACGAATACCTTCTTTTCTTTAAGACTATAAAACAAACCTCCTCTCGTGCCTTTTGGATAACCAATGAACAGACACACTTCTGTTCTTGACTCCAATTTGCTTGTTTTGTTTTTCAGCACGTGTGCCGGACACCCCCATATGCGATAATGACGTAAACTAGGTTTACGACCATTCCACAACTCTAAAGGCGTTTTAGAAACAGATTTAGACGGAACGACATTTAGAATATCGACAGCCGTCTTGATAGCATAGCCCCGGAATGATACTAGAAGTGAAGAGTAGCTTATCATGGATCTCACCATGTCAAACAAGGTTATGTTCCTTCGTTCTGCAACACCATTTTGTTGCGGATCACCAGGAGCCGAGAGTTGCGACAAGATCCCATTATCAATTCAATGGTCGGTAAACTCAGTATCAAGATACTCACCTCCTCGATCTGATCGAAGAGTCTTAAGTGATTTACCCAATTGCTTTTCAGCCTCAGCACGAAATTCCTAATAATTCTGAAAAGTTTCAGATTTTCGTTGCATTAGATAAATGTAACTATATCTAGAGTAATCGTCAATAAAATTGACGAAATACTCATAACCACCTCTAGCTTGAACATTCAAAGGTCCGCATACATCTGTATGAACAAGCTCAAGTTATTCTTTGACTCTTTCTCCTTTAGCCGAAAAGGATCTTTTAGTCTTTTTGCCCTCTAAACATGATTCACAGACAGGTAGAGAACCAACTCTTAGTTCTCTCAAAGGACAATCCTTTGTTAGTCTATTAATCCTATCTAGACTAGTATGACCAAGTCTAAGACGCCATAGATATGTTTCACTATCACTTGATACTTTAGGTTTCTTGCTAGGTTTAGGATTTACTACTCTAAATATTTCAGTGCTTAAGCTGAAAGATTCCATTGGTCTTAAAATATAAAGCGCATATTCCATGTTTGCTAAACAAATTTCTAAACCATTTCGCAAAATAATAATCGAATTATTATTAAAAGATATTGAAAATGAATGTTTACAAAGTTTTGAAATTGAAATCAAATTTCGACTAAAACATGGAATGAAATAAACTGATTCTGAAACTAAAAATTTATTTCCAAAGGTGAGGCGAGCTTCTCCCACTGCTTTGGCTGTAACGGACTCTCCATTGCCAACCTTCAGTGTAAGATCTCCATCTTTAAGCTCTCTCCAAGAGCTAAGCAATTGCAAAGAAGAACAAACATGATTAGTTGCACCTGAATCAACTATCCAGGTTGAGGAAGTGTCCTCAGCATAAAATGCTTCTAATACATATAAATCGGTCATACCGATGTTCTTCTTTTTCTTGGCTAGTTCAGCAAGGTAGACTGGATAGTTTCTCTTCTAGTGTCCCCCACCGTCGCAATGGAAACACTTTCCTTTGCTATTTTTGCTATGCTTTCGCTCTTTTGCCTTCTTGGGCTTTTTGGAATCTTTTTCTTTGGGCTTACTTGTGTCCTTATTGGAACTCTTCCATTTGGACAAGTTGTCCCAGTTAGTACATCTTTGGACAATAACACGGTAATACGGTTTTCCAACGACATATTAAAAATGCTGATA
Organism: Boehmeria nivea var. tenacissima; assembly: GCA_018132145.1. NCBI lineage: Eukaryota > Viridiplantae > Streptophyta > Magnoliopsida > Rosales > Urticaceae > Boehmeria > Boehmeria nivea. The sequence goes on along the minus strand of CM030874.1, from coordinate 2,257,634 downwards.
ATAAAAATAAATAGAAATTAGAAAAGTTTGAGACAAAACATTCATCATGATTTCGAGAATAATAAACGTGTATGCATGAATGCAACGGGAAAAATACTAAAATCTTTAAGTTATTATTCCCTCGATAATTTAGTTACCCATAAATAAAGTGCCGCCGTAGGGTAGGTCAATTATTCACTTAACCAAACCGAGACTCTTCTTGATTAATAAGCACGACCAAAATAACTCTTATTTCCATGTCTATTAAATGCCGAAGTGGGAAAGTTTGGCCAAACAAGTCAACATTTGATTTGTCTTGTGAGTTAACCCATCGTTTCGACTTCTCAGACTTAACTCAAGATGTGCCGCCGTAGGGTAGGTCATACTTGAAATACGTCCAAAAAATCTATCATACGAGACTTAGCCTTGGTATTGAGTCAAGCGGACACCACTCGTAGGGGGACGAAATCGAAGCGCCTCGAGGCGCCACTTGACCCTCACGGGGCTAAATCAACGATGGAGACCATAAACTCACTATTAATGTAGTATTTTATTAAACCTATGTTAACATTTAACTAGGTGAAATTGATTTTAGGTTTATAATATAACTATTAACCTAAAAAGTGTAGAATTAAATTCTACGTGATTCTAAGCTACCCATTTAAAATCCTTTTAAATATGCGTAGAATATGTCTTTTCGTGACGTACTATTCTTTGGTTTATAAAGCATCTCATGTTTAATTAAACCTAATTAGTACTACGTGAAATTATAACATATAGTTTCACTTCACGTAAAGAACTTCCAAGTAAGAAGGGGGGTCACAATGGTCCGCTTAAATCCCTCCAAACCTTAGACCTCTTATCGGTCTTTTGACAAAGTCTTTTCGCTCCGCTCCACTTATTCATTAAAATCTACTCCTAACAACCTACATAATTTTAATTGAATAAGTCCCAAATTGTGTTGGTCAAATTTTAAACACTTTTAAAATAAGCAATCCATCATTTAATCATATTACATATTAATCACATTAACAATATGAATAAATGATGCAAGCGGAACATAATATTGAATGGCACTTCTAAACTATATGACATGTGACGTGCATGACATAATATAAAAACATAGTATAAAAATAAAACATTGGAATTGACCGAGTTCTCTTGGTTTATTAATAAATAAATAAAATAAAATAAAACTAATCTAACGGGCCTCCTCTTCACGGGCTTCGTCTCCAAGTCCATCTCCGGGTTCATCATTGTGGATTTGACTTAAAATTAAAACACTTTTATTTTGGGTCGGGCCAACATGGGTTTCACAAATCTATGGGCCTGCTATAATGGGCCGGGCAACCTAGGGTTTGAAAACCCTAGGTTTATCGTCCATCATTGGCCAATCAACCCTAGACTCTTACCCTAGGGTTTCGGCCTGTTTTGGTAGTGGCTATCCTAGGGTCAAAATCCTAGAATTTTGGCCACCAAAATTCCACCACTTAGGGTTTCACCAAACACGAAGTTTTTGTCTTTCAAAGTCTTCTTGAATTTGATTTGACGATCATTGTGAAATTTATATAATTTTATAAATTTACATAATGTAAAATAAAATAAAATTTACAAAATTCCTAACCCAAATTAAGGGCGAACATCAAATCTAATTGAACCAAAAGAACCATTTAATTAACGACCAATTCCAAAAGTAGATTCATTCATCAACATGACAATCAAACATAACATACATCTCATGTATCAATAATTATATTCCATTCAATAATGCAATTAGAATCACATTCTAAATTAATTGATTTTCTAATAAAATTAAGACCACTCTGATACCAATTGTTGGAAAAGATTTACAATAATAAACAAAAGTTCTATGTAAGGCAGAAACATGGTATTCTAAAATTTATAATCAAACACATTGATCAAACCATCAAGAACATAAAATAAGGATCTTTTCATAATTTTATTAGAAAAGCAAACAAGCATACAAATATGCACAAAATTTATTTCATAAATAAATTATAGTGATCAAGAATTTTACCAAGAAGATTCTAGTAATTGACTTCTTCTCTTCACGCCGTGCGTTTCGAGATCGCCAAGGTTGGGCTAAGAGAACGCTCGAAACGAACTTATCGGCCTTAGGGATCCTCGCTTTGCCGATACCACAATTTTCCAAACCGTGCCTCCGAATCGGGAAGAGACGAGAGTGTGGGCTCACTCTAATTTCTCACACACACTACTTTAGTGTATAATTAGACTATAGGAATAGCTATAGGGGCTGGCAATTGAGGGAGTTTTTCTCTCTCTAAAAATTCTCTCAAAGAGCTTATGAGCTTGTTTGCTTGGTGTAACAAAAATTAGGTTTTTCTCTCTAGAATAAGGTCCTATTTATAGAGAGATTAAGAAGATGTTTAATAGGTATACTCTAAGTCCTGCTTGGATTCAAACTAATACCTATTATTATTTATTTTGGATATATCAAAATATCTAATATTTTAATTATATATGTATTATATATATAATCGTATATATGTATATCCGATTTTGGGTTCGGCAACTTTCTCTAGAAAGCCGAATTGGATTTGTATTTTATATACATTAAAATATCATTAATTATATATATACATATATATATATATTCGAATTTAAAACAGAAAAATTCGTCAACTTCTTTTGAAAACCAATTGCGGTTTTGTTTAAATATATAACTATATATATATAATGCACAAGACAAGTTGCCGAACTTAGGCTTTTTCATATCCAATTGTGTATTGGATTGAAACACATATTTAATATATATATATATATATATATCTATCTCGTAAACCTTTTTTTTCAAATAAATCTTAAATAGAATCTAATTCTATTTTAATATCCAAAATAAATAATTATCTAAATCTTATATAATTAATTAGAATTAGTTATTTCAAATCCTACTCTAAAAGGATAACTATCCTATTTAAATAAATTTGTACAAATCCAAATCTAATTAGGATTTCTACAAAATACCTCCTTTTTAATGTATTTATCCAACTCTTGGATAATTTAGCAATTAAATAAAACTCTTTTATTCAAATTGCTTGCCTCCCAAACAATTCAATTTTGGCGAGAAACTATTTTCATAATTCCCTCCAAAATTAATTTAAATTAATTTTAACCATTATTTATTTAACAAGTAAATAAAAAACTAAAATTAATTATTTATTATCGAATTAAACTATTAATTCGATAAATGTGAGAAAAATATAATTAATCACCATTAATTATTAGAGTATCTCTATCGATCTTGTTGTTAGTAAACTTTCGCCAGTGTCAGTGATTTTTCGCCAGTCGATAGGTCCAGGGGCGAAGTCTCCAGGGCACACTTGAGGAAGCACGAGTCCCCGACTCCACCAAACCAAGCGATGTCGCAACATCATTTCCCAGGATAAAGACGGACAAGGATCACCGGAGATGATCCTCGATCCTACATCCCCGAATGTAACCAAGAGTATCGACAGAAAACACTGAGATTCTGAGAAGCCCCTCGAAGAGGAATTGACAAATAAAAAGGTCTAAGGACCCCCGAAGATGATCCACCCCCGAGGAAGTCGCAACGAACGAGAAATCACTCGAAATAGTCTCGGTCCTCGAAGCTAGCGACCCGCCCGATGGTATAACGTTCGCGGTAACTCAGACCTTAATTATTCTCCCGCTTTTCTTTAAACAAGGGATTCACTGTTTTCTCCTGCCAAGTTCAGGATAACTGCTCTCTGTAGAAGTGCAGCTTTATTAGGTGACCCAAACCCGTGAATTAAGGGATGGGATGTTTTGTATCATTGTGACTGTAGCTTTCTTCTTCGTCTATAAAGAGGAGGAGGACAGGAACAATAAAAAGAAAAAAGGAAAAAGGAAAAAAAAAGGAGGGAGAGGAAGAAATTACTCTGTTAAATCCCTCATAAATAATTCCATAAACAAGTGGGCGTAGGCTATTACTCCTTAGGAGGGCCGAACCACTTTAAAAATTTCAATATGTCAATATTCCGTTCAAATTTTTCTCTTTTCATTGCCGCATCACACCCTAGAGATGCGGATCTCGTCGTTGGTTCAAATTCCACACCAACAGAATGGCGCTAGAAGGAGGGCCTGAATGGCTCTCTCTTTCCAGTTTTTCGTTTCAAGCCTTTCCTCCGGAAGCTCTGTAGTCACCCATGGTCAGAGACCCATGGCACCGGCAACCGAGCAAACGAAAGGAATTCCTATAGCCGCCGAGCAGGATCGGCTCAAGCTAGAGACGAAGCATGTACGACACTCTACGTCACAGATGAACAGCATGGTGAAGATCTCGGATCAGAACCAGAGACAGCCGTAGTTCATCACCGGCAAGAAATAAACAGAGAAGATCTGGGCACGGCTACAAGCGGGGCTAAAGAAAGCCGCAGCTGAGGTGGCTGCCGGAGGCATTACCGAGGCCAACCTGGAGCAGGCAGCAGCTAGCAAATCAGACACTCTGGCTTACCACCACATCAGCCGAAGGACTATGACGGGACACAGCCCAGGAACCCACACCGTAGGTGTGCGGTCTCTAATGATCCGAGCCAGAGGCTTGCGACCAGCCACCAATATAGCCAACGGTCCAGCCCGCATTGGAGACGCGCGGCCGCTAGTTATCCAGGCAGGAAGGTCACGACCAGCCGCTGACGAGCAAGAGAGATCAACTCTTTTCAGGTCAAACGAACCGGGCCCCTACCTGCGAAAATCACCGAGGCATGCTCCGCGCAGTCCGAGGACCGCCTCGGAGGGGCGCGACATCCGGTGATGATTCGATCTCGCGAAGGATTGCAGTCCGAAGGACAGTGGGCGTCAGCCTCACCGCTCTCGCTTCCTCTCTGCCCCCGTCTCCTATATTCCCCGAGGCTCTCGCCCATCATTGATCGCAGATCAGATGCGCAGAAGACGTAGCTCGGTGGAAAGAAGCCTGTGGTCTCTACTCACAGCCAACCTAGACCTAAAACGGTTCTAGTCCATAAGCAAAGGTGGTCACCACCTCTTGCCAGCACGGAGCGTCTTAGTATGCTCCAAGCACGGCTCCAAGCGGGCCAAAAGCAAGTCAGCGTCGTAGTAGCCTTCACGGGCATCACTAAGGCCGAATAAGGAGATACACCTATTACCAAGACAAACGGCCAGACCCGCGAATCACGCCCGAGAAGCCGTCGGCTGTCCTCGAAAGGTCGGGACGACGGCCGGACTCAAGGTCCACACCGAAGGGGTGCAGCCACAGGTTACTCGCGTAGTCGGAGCGGCCGCTGTCAGCTCAAGGGTCGACTCGGTCGCCCTCTGGCCAAGATGGACCCCCCTAGGAGGAACGCGGCAGAGCACGTCTCCACATAATCTGGGCCGATGGCGCAAAGGCAAAACCCTTGGTCGAAAGATATCTCCTGGGACGGTCCACATTGCCTCCAGTACGCAAAATTCGGCAACCTCGAAGTTCTCGCGTATAGAGATCATACTTCTTCTGAAAACAGCCCACGTGCAAGAGCCGCGGTGCGACAGGCATTAACCTGGTCGCTCCCGATCAAGAGAAATCCGAAGTCTGCTAAGTAGATTGAACTCGTTGTATAAAGGACGGAACCGCGAAGCGGATGAATCCTAGAAACACAACCCTCGATGGACTTGTTGACCGCAGAGCGCCCAAGCAGCTGGGGGGCAACCGGGTAACCAGAGAAATAGGAGCGCCCTACAAGTACTTCGAAGGCGTGCGAAGCTAGAACACGTAGGTTCGGAGGGCTTGCGCAGGCTTTAATCGTTAATGCTTCCTACCACACAAAGGTTTATCTTGTCGGGTCTTCCCGTCAGAGAAGGAAACCTGTTCGCGGATTAACTTGGGAAGTCGGGCCAATTGTCTCCTAGAACCATACTACTCTTCGAAGAAGGTAGGAGACCTAGGTACACTCAAAGGAGGAACTCCGAGGCGTAAAAGATGAAATTCCTTCAAAGGAATAACCGTCTAATCGCCAAAGTGTACAAGTCAAGAGGCCCCACCCCATTCAAGATGCACTAGGAACCGCTGCAAGCAATGGGACTCGCAAATTTCGTCGATGAAAGGATTTGGCCGAGAGTTTACCTCCGAAGAAGGAGTCTGGTTCGGGATAATTCATCAAAGAGGGAAGAACCCACAACTAAATAGGAGATCTCTCGGAGGAAAATTTGTTCGGGCTACGGTCTAACCAAATCACCTAATTTGTTTTTTATTATGACCCTCGGAGGGGGTATGATTCAGATGAGTTGTAGTCCTCGTAGAGGACACGACGTGCGGCTGCATGGGTAATCCCTAAGGGACTTGATCCTGTAGTCGGGAGCAACAATGCGAAAAAGGTAGTATTTAAACTCAATGCTTCGCGTAACATGTTTTCATTTTGTAGGTAACTACCACTTTCCACCATAAAAAATGGTCGAAGACGAGCTCTTCGACCCAAGCGAAGTTGGGGTCAGCACCGGTGCCGGCGGAATCAGTACTGGTGGGGCGTCTAGTTCCGAAGGACTCAGACCCCATTTCCCTACTGACAGACCCCATTTCTCTACGGACTCCTCGACTGGAGAGATGTCTTCCTTCGAGGCAACAAGAAGATTCGGCGTAGCTAGTCGCTTCCACAAATGATTTCCCTCGGCGGCAGATGATGCACCCCTAGAAGATTGGCTTCAGCCAAGAAAAATCCCGATCGGCGCGATTCGCACCACCGGGATTAGGGGGCAGAAGTTATCAGTGATTTTTCGCCAGTCGATAGGTCCGGGGGCGAAGTCTCCAGGGCACACTTGAGGAAGCACGAGTCCCCGACTCCACCAAACCAAGCGATGTCGTAACATCATTTCCCAGGATGAAGACGGACAAGGATCACCGGAGATGATCCTCGATCCTACATCCCCGAATGTAACCAAGAGTATCGACAGAAAACGCTTAGATTCTGAGAAGCCCCTCGAAGAGGAATTGGCAAATAAAAAGGTCTACGGACCCCCGAAGATGATCCACCCCCGAGGAAGTTGCAACGAACGAGAAATCACTCGAAATAGTCTCGGTCCTCGAAGCTAGCGACCCCCCGATGATATAACGTTCGCGGTAACTCATACCTCAATTATTCTCCCGCCTTTCTTTAAACAGGGGATTCACTGTTTTCTCCTGCCAAGTTCAGGATAACTGCTCTCTGCAGAAGTGCAGCTTTATTAGGTGACCCAAACCCGTGAATTAAGGGATGGGATGTTTTGTATCATTGTGACTGCAACTTTCTTCTTCGTCTATAAAGAGGAGGAGGACAGGAACAATAAAAAGAAAAAAGGAAAAAGGAAAAAAAAACGAGGGAGAGGAAGAAATTACTCTGTTAAATCCCTCATAAATAATTTCATAAACAAGTGGACGTAGGCTATTACTCCTTAGGAGGGCCGAACCACTTTAAAAATTCCAGTGTGTCTATTTTCCGTTCAAATTTTTCTCTTTTCATTGCCGCATCACATCCTAGAGATGCGGATCTCGTCGTTGGTTCAAATTCCACACCAACAGATCTGATGGAGTCAGTCTGGGGACCATGGACCCAATAATTCAGGCTCCAATAAATACAAATAATTAACTAAAATTCTTTAGTTAAAAATCTGATTTATTAATTCCGAGGTTACTCCACTAAAAATCCAGTATTGCACTCCTGAAATTATTAGAATAATTTACTCGGTGAGTTGTCCATTCATAAAATTATTTCATGATATTCGACCCTCCAGATTGGTTCACGATCTGAGTTGGTGAATTTACCGTGTGACGACTCATATCATATCTTGTTCCTTAAGTACCATCGATTCACTAGTGAACAATTCATTTACGATCTTGATCATAAATGTGCGCGCAATTGTTCGGTTCCAGAATCAACACATTAAGGGAACCAATTTTAACTTCCTTTTTTATCAGAAGCTGGATTCCATATCTATGAAACTCCATTCCCCAGTGATCATGTTTCGGACCTCCAAAATCCAAGTATTTAGCCCAGATCAATCATGGACAGTAACGAACAAATCAAAAGGCCCGTAAACGTAACCTAGGGGTCTGTGGCCACTCAGGATTGAGATCGATTCTCATATGATCATCTTATGACTTCGAGACGAGTATCGTAACGGTACTTAAACGACACTTCAGAATCGAGTCGATCCATGTCCTATATAATCTAATTATATAGAATGCTTCCACTTAGTGTCACCACACCGACAATCCGGATAAGGTTATCGCATCCAATATGTCAGTAGACCGTAAAGGTGAAAAAACGGTTGGCGGATACTGATTAATCCGTTTCCGAGTCCGTTTTTACGCGGAAACGGATTTCCGTATCCGCCAAAAATAGATACGGATTATCCGTATCCTTTTTTTGCGGATACCGTTTCCTAAACGGATTTCCGTATCCGTTTTCTTTTTTTTTTTGCAAATTTTTTTAGCCGTTGGATTTATATCCAACGTCTGTATAAAAAAAAAAAGAAAAAAAAATTTGAACCGACCGTTAGGCAACGGTCGGCAACGCCAAATCCAAAAAAAATTAGGAGCCGTTGCCCCCCTGCCGCGCCTGCCCCCCTGCCGCGCCTGCCTCCCTGCTGCGCCTGCCAGCCGGGCCCCGCGCCCCAGCCCACATGCAACGGTCTTCAAGACCTCAACTCCCCAGCCCCTATATAAACCCCAGCCCCTATTTCCCTCCGCCTCTCACTCTCACTCACTCTCTTCATCTCTCTATCTCTCACTCTCATGCTCTTCATCTCTCCGTCTCTCACTCTCTAAAATTTCAAATTTCAAATTTCAAATAATATATAATATATAATATATAATATATAAATAATATTAATAAGAATAATAAAAATAATATATAATATATTATTTAGTCTTCACCATGTCGGATCAAGGAATGCCAACCTCAAGACGTCGTCAAGTTCGGTTTGATCCGAATATAATTCAGAACTTAAACTTCGCTTTAACGGGTGAAGTTGGCGGTGAAAGTCCGAGCATGTCTGATTTGGCTCGAACGGTAGCTGCTCCTTTTCCTCCGCAGTCTTTTGAGTTCGAAACTGAAACACAAGCTCCTGAAGAGCTCCACGACTCCCAAGCTCCTCAACAAGAGCATGACTCACAACCTCTTGATGAGGAGCACGTCCAGGAGGAACCGGCCGAGGAAAGACAACCACGACCAAGACGAAAGAAGTTAACGTCAGCAGTTTGGCAAGATTTTCACCATTCTTATCAAACGATGGAGGACGGGAGCGAGGTACGGTGGGCGTACTGTAAGATTTGTCGTAGGAAGATTAATGCATCGTCTTCAGGCGGGACTACGCATTTGAAGAATCACGCGGCGATTTGTAAATCAAAGCAAGCAAGCACGGCACAGTCGTCTGGTGGAGATAACCTCCGCGGTGCCCAACCGGAGGCCCAGGTACGTACCTATGATCCATTAGTTGCACGAGAGGCCCTAGCTAGGTTTCTCTGTCATGCCGGCCTCCCAATTAGCATAGGCGAACATCCCGCTCTCGAGCGATACATTAAGACTTTTGTACCTCACTATCAATCTGTTTCTAGGGTAACCATTAGAAGTGATATTGTTGCATTGTTTAACAAAAGAAGACAAGCATTAATAGAAGAGATTAACAATGGCACATTCAATGTTGCCCTTACCTCCGACATATGGAGTGGACGGGCGAAAGAGGACTATCTTAGTGTAGTTATTCATTATATAGATTCGGATTGGGTAATCCAAAAACGTATTATAGGATTTAGACTAGTTGACACTTCGCATACTAGTACTGCTATTTCTGAGCGTATATTGAATGTTTTGATATATTATGACCTTACTGAGCGTGTGATTGCGGTAATGTTAGACAACGCGGCCGCCAATACCCTTGCCATAGACTTTTTAAGGCCGTTGGTGAAAAGGTTTCACGAGGAACTCTTTCACCAACGATGTGCATGTCATATCATAAACTTGATTGTAAATTCAGGTTTGAAACGTATTCAGGAACCAATATAAAAAATTAGAGAATCAATTAAATTTTTAAATGCTAAAAACTCACGAATTCAGTCTTGGGTGCAGACTTGCAAGCATAATTGTGTTCCTCCTCGCCGACTTCAGGGTGACGTTGAAACACGGTGGAACTCGACGTATCTAATGCTGGACAAAGTAATACAGTACAAGGAACTTTTCACAGTGTGGATTAACAACCAATTGAAGACAGAATTTCTAACAGAGGACGATTGGACCGTTGCACAAATAATGAACCATTTTCTTAGTACTTTTTACATGGAAATTGTATCTTTATCCGCAGTTTATAAACAAACTAGTAACTTAGTTTTACATTCTATTTGTTCCATCGCTACTTGTTTTAGGCAATATAGGGATCATGAATTATTAAAACCAGTGGTGGAGAAGATGGAAGCAAAATTCAACAAGTATTAGTCAACAATACCATACTTGTATACTTTTGCATTCATCTTGGACCCGCGTATGAGAACGAATGGCTTGTTCGACATATTAACATTGATCGGTGGCCATATGGGTAAGAACTATATACAAACCTGTTATAACGATGCTCAAAAGCGTTTTGCTACTGTTTACAGGTCGTACGAAGAGGAATTCCAATCCGACGAAACGCAACCGCCCGATGTGTACCCAACAACGCTTGAGTCGCCGGTAAAGAGGACATTTGCTCAAATGGCCAGTATACGGAGTAGCGCAGGCGCAGCCCAAACATCTAGCCACGAAGGAAGTTCGAGCTCACAAAGCAACGAACTAGAGAAATACTTGGCAACAAGTTGGGTGCAGAGGTCTAACACTAACTTAGACGTGCTAAGGTGGTGGAAGGAAAACACTGACACATTCCCAATTTTATCACGTTTTGCACGGGACGTACTTATTGTTCCGGTGTCTACAGTGTCTTCCGAAGCAGCATTCAGCTCTAGCGGACGGATTCTCGATGACCGACGAATGTCTCTTACTTCGGATATGGTCGAGATATTGACAATTGTCCGAGATTGGGAGCAGGCCGAAGAAAGATCTCAAGAATCAGCAAGAAACTTCGAAGAACTGACCGACTTATTTACTAGTTTATATGTAGCACCCGAGGGCCAATCGAGCCGATATGTAATTCTTAGATCACTTATAGATGTAATTGATGTATTTTTCATTAATTATTTAATCAAAGAATTTGAGGTATTTTTCATCATCTCAAACTTAGAATTATAAAGTTACTACTTCAAATCTTAGAATTATAAACTTATAATTATAAACTAAAAATTACAATAAATTAATAATTCTCCACTAAAAATATTTTAATTATCAACTACAAATTATATAATCTCAACTTTAATTAAGTATAATTACTTTTAAATTATGTATAATTATGTAAATTTTAAGTTAAGAATATAATTAATTAATTATAAAAAATTATAAACATTTATTTATTTAAAAACGTTAACGAAAAAAATAAAAAAACAACGGAATCCGTCCAACCCAAACGGAAACGGATTCCCATTTTCAAAAATGGATTTTGAAAAATCCGTATCCGTTTTTAACGGATACGGATTAAAAACGGATACGGATTTTCAAAAATCCGTATCCGTTTTTGGGGCCAAAACGGATCCGAATTTTCTTCAGGATGTCCGTTTTTTCAGCTCTAGTGGACCGCATATGTGATTTCAGATCAAGTCACCTACTCTTGATCAATCACGGACTCATTTAAACATATTAACTAAAATTCTAATTCTTTGTATATAACAAACTTATATACTAGAATTTTAGTTACATAATATATTACGGATATTTATGAATATTCATAAATGAAATAAAGTCTCAAACAATTCATGAAAAAATTCTACTTATTTTATTAACCAGCAAATTCAAAATAACAAAACTAGTTTTCTTTTTGGACACTACTCTAACAGCTACAGCTTGAGAAGATCCATACCGACGAAAATGGTTAAGATATGATGACAAAGGCGTTACCGAAAGAAAAGCTTGTAGTGTGCCAAGAGATTGCAGGTATGGGGGAGCCCTCCTCCACATGGCCGGGAAGGGGAGATTGTTGTGCTAGTCCCTCCCACGTGGCAAGAGGAGGGAAGCGTGTGAAGACTTAAGTTTTTTAGGTTAAGAGAATTGAAAGAAAAAAAATAAAGAATATGGCTTATAGCCATTTACGTGGATTCTGTTGGGCTTTTGGCCCAAAGCCCACATAATCTATATAACCAAAAACAATTGTTTTGGTTTTGCTGAATAAAAAGGTTGCCGCATAAAGTGTTTGTGCGATTAGATCGGAGTGTTGTTCTATTTTGTGAGGAGAGAAAAATCGCAACGGCTACCGTGTGAAGAAAAAAGTGCCGCACGAAGACCGAGGGAGTGAGAGAAAAAGAGAGAGAAAGAGAGAAGATTTGAGGAAAGAAATTAGGGTGTTTTTGTGCTATTTTCTACTTTGAAGAACACAAGATTGTCGGCTAATCTTCGTCTAATCATCACGGGATTTGGGCATCTCATTGGTGGCGATTCGGGTGCCGGAGCTAGTTGTACGAATCGTAGAGTCCTCTCTTTGATCACTTATTTTGGTGAGATTTACCAAACTTTGTGTTTGAGATTACTGTTGATTACCACTAAATTGGCGAGGCTTGATTGTTAATTCCTCTAGGTAATTTCTAGAGAAGAACTTGGTGTACTTATTATTTGATTAGTGGATATTTAAGTGGCTTACGAGTCCCGTAGTTTTTACTCTCTATTTTGAAGGTTTTCCACGCTAAAATTTGGCGTCATATTTTTCGTTAATTGCGTTATTTATTTTCGCCGATTTAATTGTTTGGTTTGCATTGCCTATTTGATTGCACAAAGAGGGAAAAATATTTTGTTTATTCCGCTGTGATTTCTCTGAGACGAGAATTTATTAGCTTTTTCCCAACAGATTGTTGGACCGAATTGGTTTTCGATACATCGTTTGGGTACTAGCATTAAGTTTAGCTCATAATTAGACGTTCGTACATATAGCCCAAGTACGAGATTGTTGGATTATTTAGTCCAACTGTGGGCTTATATGTGTTTTATTATATATTTTTTATCTTTAATATCAGCAAGACGACCCAATATAATATGAGTGATCTATTAAGGTTTGTAATTAATGAGCTTTTATATATCAGGTTAAAATGTGACTCTTTTATATGTGCGAGACGTTGTGTAATTTAAGGACTGAAATAGAAATAATAAAAATATATGACATAGTAGATAATTGTTTTAAGGGTTTTAGACGTACGTTCATTTTCTTCAAAGACATCTATTTACTCAGGAAGAAACAAAGAGAGATTAGGGTTTGATCCTATTTTCAGAGTTTGGTGCTAACAGACGTAGCTAGTTAGCAGGCGACATTATTGTTAGGCAATGAGACTAGTGGTTTATGTGCAAACTTATCCAGGTGGGTCGTGAAGGAGGCTTAGGCCAGGTTGATAATATGCTTCTAACTAAGACTGGTTTGGATAAGCATTATAGTAGTTAAATAAAAGCCAAAAAAGTTGGCTTGGCCGTACCATTCAATCAATTCTTATCTCATATCTCCACCACTTATCTATTTGCTCCACCGTTTCCGCGTTAAAAACATCTTATATACATGTTTATTATGAGTGGAGCCTTTAATAAGTACTGCAGTTGTCTGAGTGGGGTCAACGTTGCCTGGTGTTGTGACTTGTGAGATATGACATGAATGGCTATTATTTATATCCAAAATAGGAAAGAATCCCGTAAAAAACCTGTATATATCTCTGCTAAACTTATTTGTTTGATAGTTATAATTTGATAAGGCCGGGTAAAAGAAAGAAATAAACCTTTTTATTTTTTATTTTTTTGTTTACACTATTAAATGGTGTTGTAATCCCTGGGAACATTACAACACCACCCTATTTTCTTCATTTCTTCCATGCATTTCTCATGTAAAACATTTTTTCTTCTCTCTCGTGTGCTGCTCTTCCCTATAAGCTAGTAGTAAAGTACTCTTTACCTTATATAATATAGTCTCTTGCAACTAAAGTCGACTTAAGTACTACTTATTGTCAATTGGTCATAAAAAATAATGCAAGCCGTGCTCATCTTCTCTAATCCATCAATATCCAGTTTCCTCACCATATCATTGTCCCTTCTTTCCATCTTTCTCATTCGATTGCTCTTTATAAAAAACAAGAAAACAGTCCCTCCTCTTCCGCCGGGTCCTTCCCCGTGGCCAATTCTCGGAAGCGTTCCCGAGATGTGGAGGAACAGACCGGCATACCGGTGGATCCACCGCATCATGGAAGAGCTAGGCACTGAAATTGCGTGCATCCGCCTGGGAAGATCCCAACATTTCGTCACCGTGAGCTCGCCGGAGATGGCAAGAGAATTCTTGAGGAAGCACGATGCGGTGTTTTCCTCGAGGCCCGTCACGATGGCGACTCGGATTCTGAGCCACGGATTCATCACCACAGGGGTTGTGCCGCAAGGAGAGCAGTGGAAGAAGATGAGAAGAGTTATTGTCTCTGATGTCTTCAACAACTCCAGAGTCCGATGGCTTCTTGACAAGAGAACCCAGGAAGCTGACAACCTCATTCGCTTTCTTTACAACCAGTGCTCTGCCAGATCGGAAGGTGAAACGAAAGAATATACATATTACAGTGCCATATATATACTGGATTGTTAGATTCCTGCTAGAGGTAATTAAATTTCAGGACATAGTATGGTGTCGTGGTCATTGGTAGGTAGGGGCGGAATCAGAAAATGTTTTTAGTGTGGGCATTATGTGAAAAAAAAAAAAAAAAAACAAGCAAACAAAAACGTTAAAATTATGCAATAACAAAATTACGCATAAAATTTGCTATAAGAAAGTTTTTACACGTGAAGAAATTTCTAAACTTGCTATTTTCTTAATTTCTTGAAATTGTGGCTTTCTAAAATATGAATATTTTCTTAAAATTTCCTTATTGTTGTGTAAATTTTGGGTAATTTCATACTTCACCTTTAAAAACGATTATAATTTTACTGAAATCGAGCATAATCTATTTTTATAATTCTCACTTAAAAAAATTATGAAAAAAATCTATAATAAAAATCCATAAACATTTAATTCACTACAAGAAATTGCGTTATCAGCGACCAAAATTTTGGTCGCGAAAAATCTATTTTTGGTCGCCGATAACTATCGGCGACCAAAATTTTGATCGCCGATCTTCGTCGCCGATAATTATCGGCGACCAAAATTTTTGGTCGCTATTTATCCGCGACCAAAATTGTGGTCGCATATTTGGTCGCTATTTTTTGCCGAAATTTTATAATTTTTTGAATTCAAAAATTATCGGCGACCAAAAATTTCAAAATTTGGTCGCCGATAATCAGTATCAGCGACCAAAATTGGTCGCTGATTCCTTTTTCTGCGACCAAACTTGGTCGCTGATTGTGAGTATCAGCGACCAAATTTGGTCGCGGATGCTGCCGATATTTCTTATTATCGGCGACCAAATTTGGTCGCCGATAGTCCCAGTTATTTTTTTTAATATAAAAACAAAAAAAAACAAAATTCATGTGTTTTGATATATTTAAAAATACGTAATTCTGCTGAAAATGCATAAATAATAATCATATAAGTTAATATCCAAAATAGCATATTAAGAGAAATATTTACATAAATATGTCACTAATATATATATATATATATAAGTATATAATGTGCATAAATACCATAATAAATATAATATGCCAATAACTAGTCGCCTAAGTTTGCATCCTCTTGATCCTCTTCTTCCTCGTCCTCGTCATCATCATTAACTTCTACGGTCCGAGGAAATCGTCGAAGTCCTGAAGTAGACATAGTCGGTGGTGACGGGATCTGGCGACCTTCAACTGACTGTGGATAATGCTCTGCCATATATCTGAAGAAGTGCACATAATAAGCCTTCATACTTGCAACTTCCGCATGCAGCGCGTCAAGTTCGGTCTTCGAAGCCGGCTGCTCGGAAGAGGACTGTTGTGACGAGCTACCACGTTGGTCAATAACGGACTTCCGAAGGGTCGGTCCGATGCCAGTGATGTGATGACCTGCAGACTTGACAACTTCAGACATTATCTCCTTATCGGACTTTTGGTTAGCCAGGTCCTGTGTTGCCTGTGACTGTCGAGTTTGTGACATCTTCTCCTGTATAAAAACACGAGCAAATTAAAGATGTTTAGCGAGATTTGTTTTCATAAAACATAATCTAAATTCATATATAAAAGACAACATATTGAATACAATACTTACAAATCGAGTCTTCGCTACCTCCGTAGTCCACTTGTCCTTATTTGTGTGCCTTTCTTGATAGTTGTCCATAGGACTTTGAAGTTGGCCCTGCGTGTCCCTCTGCAATATTTAAATATTTTTGAAATTAAAAATTATATAATGTTCATTTAATACATATAATTGTATATAATAAAATATAAATACCTTCTGAAAACGATAAGCGGCAAAGGACCTAGCACCGTGTCTTGGCTTCGTTTGCTTCTTCTCGTAGTTGGACTTGTTCTTCTTAGATAATCTCTGCATTTCATTTTTTACTATTTACATTAGCAAAATGAGAAATTATAGAATGAAAATACTATTAATTTTACCTCAAATCGTTCAGAGTGTATGTGTGTGATATAACGCTGCCAAGTCTCGAGGTCACAACTGTGATGGCGAAGGTTCTTCGCCGCCTCTTCGCCATGCTCGTCAACCATGTCTCGTGGCCATATACAGTCACGATCCTCATTGGACTGGTCGGTCCACTGGAAAAGGTACGGCTTCAGTAGACCGCGAACGATCATGCCGATGGCGTTGTTGAAGTGCGGTGCCTCGTCGCCGACAGCTTTGAATGTGTCAGCCTCATCAAACTCCACCTGAACTTTGCCGCCGTCTTTTTGTATGCGGGACTGCTCTAATGTCAATAGCTTGTTTGCTTTCCTTCCTTTTCACTTTTTAATGCCTGTAGTCGTCCCTGTTATTTATTATGATACAAAAATTAGATAAAATAATTATGATCCAAATATAACATTTAAAAGTCTAAGTTGGGTTTATTTTAGAGAATAATACCAGACTCATCGCACTGTGATGGAATTCGACGGGGGCGATCAGGATCTTCGCCTCCTGCATCACCGCCATGAGAAGTCGCACTGGACCGAGAAGCAGGGGCAACGGTGGTCATCACAAATAAAACTACCTGCAAGACATTATAGAATATGATCAGTATAAAACGTAAAGATATTTGATAACACAATGTTAATATAAGTTGTAATATAGTCGTTAGGTTATTGCGCAACTAATCATTATCTAAAGTGTCTGAGTTGTTATGAGTGTCTGAGTTGTGATCAGTGTCACCGTCTGTGTTGTCACTACTATCGTCATCAAACTCTGCTTCTTCTTCTTCGTCAAGATAATTCGCTTGTGTGTCGTCAATGTCATCATCATCGTTAAATTCTTCATCAGTCTCTACGAGAGAAATGAAATTATCGTCCAAGACAGGTACCGGCTGTGCCTCTGATCGATGATACTCAATATTTTTGAGTGGTGGTAGATCCACAACCAACTCAAATTGCCCCGAGTATGTTTCCACATGCTCTGACACTAGCTCGCTATCTGAAGGAAAATCCCACACATTTCTTGGGTCGAAAATGTGAGCAACTCTCCAATGTGGGCCGTTCATTAAGTCTTCAGTGTAAAAGACTTGGTGTGCTTGGGTTGAGAGAATAAAAGGATCATCCTTATACCACTCCGTATTTACGTAAATGCTAGTGATATTATTGACTACCTTCAATCTCTTTTTTCTACTATCTGTATCATACCATTTGCACCGCATTATAATAGCATTACAACCATATACATATTGTATTACCAACACCTCTTCTAATACACCATAGAAAGGTGTGGCCTCTGACCCTGGGACAAACACACTCGAATTTTGCGTCTTCCTATTGGCATCACGTTCACGACAAACATATTTAACTCCATTGACCGCGCATGCCGAGTATGACAAGGCTGTAGGCATCGATCCCGTTGCCAATGCGAATAACTCGTCAGTCATCTCAGGTGCTCCTTGTTGACCCATTTCAAATGCTTTCTTAACGAACCAAGCTGGAAAATTGTCTACGTGTGCCTTATCAACATCTCGCGCGCCAATAATTCTAAGTTCCAACTTATGTGCCCTGTGCAAAACATAAAATATGTCATTAATATCATAACCATCGTTTACATAACTAAAGTGAAGTTGACATGTGAGAAATAAAACTTAAACACTTACTCCTTATACTTGTCAACTTCATCGCAGTTGTTAAGTATATACCATTGTGCTTTTCTGCACAAAGCTTCGTGGAGCAGTATAGCAGTGCCTTTGCCAATGTGACGCGTGCAATGGTTGAACACAGATAACGTCTTCGATTCAGTTGTATCGTTCCTACCTTGATGACGCTCAGGTCTATTATGTGCAGTCTCAATGTCACGAAAATACATGGAACAAAATGTCAACGCTTCATTAACAATATATCCTTCAGCTATTGACCCTTCTGGAATTGCACGATTTTTGACATATTGTTTAAGCATACCAATATAATGCTCAAAAGGATACATCCAACGACTGTGGACAGGGCCTCCTTGAATAGCTTCTTCAGGCAAATGCATAACCAAATGAACCATTATGTCGAAGAATGCTGGGGGAAAAATCAACTCCAACTTACAAAGAATCAAATATACATTCTTTTGCGCTTTTCGCAACTCGTCGACTTTAAGTGTCCGGGAACATATTAATTTGAAGAAACTGCACAACTGGGCTATGGTGTCGCTGACTTCCTTGGGAAGATATTTTCTGATTCCAAGGATAAGCTGACGCTGCATTATGACATGACATTCATGCGATTTTGAACCAGTAATCTTCCCGTCATGATCGTTCACGTTCTTCGTCAAATTGGAAGCAAAACCGTCAGGAAATTTCACCGACTTCATGTACTTGCCAAATTCCCTACGTTCTTCTAAAGTAAGTGCAAAACTAGGGTGGGGCTTCATCCAACGGTTGCCTTCTTTGTAAAGGTGAAGTTCCGATCTAATTCCCAAACCATTAGATCAAGTCTCGCTTTGTCAGTGTCTTTGGACTTGCCATTGATATTCAATATTGTGCCAAGGAGACTGTCACAAACATTTCTCTCAATATGCATCACGTCAAGATTATGCTTGAACACTTGATGAGGCCAGTACGACAATTCGAAGAAAATGCTCTTTTTAGACCAGTTCAACAAAGTAGCATCTTTTTTGCGTTTCTTACCTCCAAACTCTTGATGCTTACCAGAGACAGCATCAGGGACACGAGATAACTGTGTGAGAATATCCGTTGTACTAAACTGACGAGGCGGCTTTGCTTTTTCATGTTGGC
Source organism: Boehmeria nivea var. tenacissima (assembly GCA_018132145.1). Taxonomy (NCBI): domain Eukaryota; kingdom Viridiplantae; phylum Streptophyta; class Magnoliopsida; order Rosales; family Urticaceae; genus Boehmeria; species Boehmeria nivea. Next base: position 2,238,250 of record CM030874.1, on the reverse strand, counting down.
CGTTAAAGCGCAAATTTGTTCTGAACGGGTGTGATGTAGGCAACCACCGATGATGACCGACATAAGCAGTCTTGCTTCGACATCTTACACTAGGAGTGTCATCATTACAAGTTGGGCAAGCTTTGTAACCCTGTCCAGTCCACCCAGATAAACTACTTCGTGCTGGAAAGTCATTAATCATCCATAGTAAGGCAGCGTGCAACTTGAAGTTATTCCTTGAAACTGCATCTCTCACCACAACTCCATCGTCCCAAAGTTGCTTTAACTCCTCCATCAACGGACGTAAGAATACATCCATGTCTTTCGCAGGTGCAGATGGTCCAGGTATAAGTAACGTCAACATCAATTACGGGACCTTCAAACACAACCAAGGAGGTAAGTTGTAAGTGGTCAATACCACTGGCCACATACTATATGGAATTGCCATATTGCCAAATGGATTAAAACCATCGACTGCCAACCCAAGTCGAACATTACGCGGGTCTGTTGCAAATTGTGGATAGCGACTGTCGAAATCTTTCCATGCCTGACCGTCTACAGGGTGACGCATTACGTTTGGATCATTACTCCTTCCCATTTGGTGCCACCTCATGGCACTAGCAGTATGTCTCGAACTGTATAATCGTCGTAAACGCGCCTTAATTGGAAAGTACCTTAAAACTTTGTGCGGAACTTTCTTACCCTTTCCTATTCGTGGAACCCACCGACTAGTTTTACAAACTGGACAAATTTCAGCCAGAGCATTCTCTTTCCAAAAGAGTGCACAATCATACTTGCATATATGAATTGACTCGTATCCGAGTCCAATAGCACGCAACTTTCGTCTAGCATCATAGTGTGAATCTGGAACTTTATTTCCTTCCGGGTGTGAAATCTTCAACAATTGGCACAACATGTCGAACGACCGATTTGTCCACTTATGCATGACCTTCAAATGCATCAATTTCACAAGGAAGTTCAATGAAGGCATCGTTTTGCAACCTGGCCACAACTCCGACTTCAGCTCCTCGAAATTCTCGTCGTACGACATTGCCTCTTCGTCCAACTCTTCAATCCCTTCATCTGCACCTCCCATTTAAAAGTTCATTTCTTAGCCAAGTCCAAAAGAACGTCCGTCAATTCATCTCTAATAACATTAGCACTAGTAGTAGCACCAACAGTTGGAATCACCTGTTGAGGGACCACGTCCTTCTCACCGTGATAAACCCAGACAGTGTAATTAGGGTTGAAGCCGTTGTCAATAATATGAGCCTCAACTCTATTCAACTTCAACCATTCTTGATTGACGCACCGTCTACACGGGCATCTTATTTCCCCTTCTGAGTTTACGTGACGAGCAGCAACCATTCTTGATTGACGCACCGTCACACGCCAGTATTCATCACACAAGCAATTACTTAAATTTATCCAACTCTTATCCATCGACGAATAATTGACAGAATCTGATAAAGATGAATGATCAACTACGAACTCAAATTGTAATTGTCTTACATATTGATTAGTAAATATTAGTTTTTGATATCATGCCTCTTATTTAGTTACAAATTATTAATTCAACAAAACTTTGCTACTTATAATAATAGTTTGCTACAAATTTTATTCCTTTTCTAACAATACTTAATTAGTTATTAATTTATTCATACCTTAATTAGCTAAACAAATATTTATAATTACTATTTATTAATTATGATGTGTTATAATTACCTAATACTTATTATTTATTATTTACTACAATTATACATTATAATTTTTACTTTAATTTTAACACAAATCACTCTCTTTTAAACATTTAGTTTGTTTTCTACATAATTATGTCGTTTTTGACCAAACAGTGTCGTTTTTAATCAAACAGTGTCGTTTTTACCAAACAGTGTCGTTTTTGTCTTAACAATGTCGTTTCTCTCCAAACAGTGTCCTTTTTTTACCAAACAGTGTCGTTTTTGTCCAAACAATATCGTTTTTCACCAAACAGTGTCGTTTTACTACAAACATTGTCATTCCTTTTTCTCTATACTTGGTCATTTCCTAAAAAAAAAAGTGTCGTTTTCCATGTAAATGTGTCGTATTTATACCAAAGACTTCTAAAACGTTGCATCTACTCATCTTCATGTCATCATTTTAATCAAACTTAGCTCCACTATCAAATGAATATTAAAGTGTACCAACATACACTCATTAATTAAAAAAAATTACATTTTACCACATACAGGACACTAAAATACTACACTCACTAACCTAATATATTATTACAAATGACAAAAATTACATTCACTAAACAAACACCAACCACACTCACTAACCTTCACAAAAATCACATTGACTAAAAAAACACCAACCACACTCACTAACCTTCACAAAAACCACATTAAGGAAACAAACAACAACCACATGCACTCATTAACATTCACAAAAATCACATTCACTAAACAAACACCAACACAATCAAATTTCACTAAACAAACACCAACACAATCAAATTTCACTAAACAAACACCAACACAATCACTAACCTTCACAAAAATCACATTCACTAAAGGGACATCAACTACAATATCCACAAATAATTAAAATATTAATATATATTCTATCAATATATTTTTGGCATAAATGCAAGACCTTAAGCAGTAGGTATTTACTGGCAAAAGAGGGGGCAGCGGTAGGAGGCGGGCGACTCGCAATGGGCACCGGGCAGCTGGCGGCAAAAGACGGAAGGATATGGGCCGGGGCTGAGGGGTGGCAGTAGGAAGAAAGGACCAAAAAAAAAAAAAAACCCCATTATAACATAAAAATAAAAATAAAAAACTAAAACAGAAAAAAAAACAAAAAAAAAACAAAATAAACCCGTAATTTATCGGCGGACAAAGTGGGTACGGCCGGCGGAGACGAGTAACTAGCAGCAAGATACGGCCGGAGGGGGAGGCGGGGCTGGCAGTAGGAAGAAAATATAAAACCAAATAATGAAAAAAAAAAACAAAAACGAAAAGAAAAACACAACTTACCGTGAGGGGGGGGGGGGGGGGGGGGATCACTGGGGAGGCGCACGGCCGGAGGGGGGGTGGGGCGGCAAGATCTCACCGCCGGCGGCGGGCTAGGGCGGAGTGGAGCTGGCGCCGGCAAATGTAATAAATTTAAAAGAATAATATAAAAAAACAGAAAAAGAACAAAAAAACAAAAAAAAAAAAAAGAAAAACACAACTTACTGTGAAGGGGGGGGGGGATCACTGCCGGGAGGCGCACGGCCGAAGGGGGGGCGGGGCGGCAAGATCTCACCGCCGGCGGCGGGCTAGGACGGAGTGGAGCTGGTGCCGGCGATTATAATAAATTTAAAAGAATAATATAAAAAGACAGAAAAAAAAAAAACAAACTTACCATTGAATAATTAGGCGGCACAGGGCGGCGGCCGACGGCGACAGGGCGCGGCGGCCCACGTCGATATACACAGGGCGGCGGCCAGAGATTCGAACGAGCGAGCTAGAAGGGGTCAGACCGAAGCACGAGCGGAGGGAGCGAAGGATGAAATAAGAGCGATTTAGGGATTGTTATAAAAGGGGCCCAATATCGGCGACCAAAAAAACAAAATATGCTCGCTGATTCTTCACTATCGGCGACTACTTTTGGTCGCTGATTTTTTTTCATATGCGCGCGAAGTTTTCCGCCGCATTTTATCAGCGACCAAAGTTGGTACTTGGTCGCCGATAACGTTTCATTCGCGCGAAAAAGTTTTTACGTGTTATTTTATCCGCGACCAAATTTGGTCGCCGATATGTAAATTTCGGCGGTAAACTTTTGTAATTAATTATCGGCGATCAAATTTGGTCGCTGATAAATTTCATTTGAGCGGGAAAACCTTCAAAAAAATATCAGCGACCACAATTTGGTCGTCGATAAAATTTTAGACGCGGGAAAATAATCACGCCAAGACTTGGTTGTATAAACCATTTTCAGCGACTAACTTTGGTCGCTGATAACTAATTATCAGCGACCAAATTTAGTCGCTGATATTTTTCTACATGAAATTAATACAAATAATATCGGCGACTAAAATTTAATCGCTGATATTATTATCAGCGACTAAAATATTTTGGTCGCTGATACTTTAGTCGCTGATAACCTTTTTTCTTGTAGTGAAATTAGTAGAAGATATCGTATCAACCAAAATATAATTTATGATTATATAATATGATCTAAAATATATTTTATAATCTGTAAGTTTGTGAGACAGAATAGTAAAATTAAAATAGAGTTTTTTAGGTATTTAACCAAATTTTTGGGTAATTTTTAAGGATTTAGCCATAATATGTAACATTTTATGTTACATGTAACATATATACATGTAAAAGTGTAACATTACATGTAATGTTACATGTTTAAAATGACTAATTGATTAGCTGACCAATCAAATAACTACGTAAAAACAATAAAAGACATAAATTTATATTAGATTATGTAACGAGTTATCCAAAAATATATTTTATAATCTCAACCTAAACTTGTGACAAATCAAAATTCTTAAAAATCAAAACAAGAAATGACATAAACTTAATTTAGATTAAAACGAATAATCCGAAATATAATTTATAATCTAGATATAAAAAGCGGTATTTTTTTTAGGGAAATGAAATAAGTTTGAAAAATCAAGCATTTATAGAAACTAAAAGAAAATAGATTATTCAGATAAAAAAATACCTTTAAAAATCGGTTCATATAAATATGGGTTATAAAAAGAATAAAAGAATAAAATTGTCCATAAATTTAGACACATGTGCATATTGTATATATGTAAATATCTAAAAATATATATTCCAATATTCCTTCTTCTACCCAACTGCATCATATATATATATATATATATATATAGATATATATATATATATAAGGCTTGAGCTTAGTTTAAATATGAAAAGAAAAATAAAAAAAAATTCTAACTTATGGGTATAAATCTCTAAAATAAATTTAAAAGTTAAATTTGAAATTTTTAATACACAATCTGATATCAATAATTGTTGGTGGTGTATCAAATCTTCTATTAAAATTTCAGGACATAATATGGTGTATGGTGTCGTGGTCATTTGTAGGTAGGGGCGGAATCAGAAAACGTTTTTAGTGTCGTGGTCTTGTATATATATATATATATATATATATATATAACTATATATATATATATATATATATTTGATTAAAGATTTGAAATTTTTTCAAATCTCAAACAAAAATATTATTCGTTATTTAAGGGAATTCTAATCCCTTTTTATTCTCATTCTTCCAATAAATAAATAATTAAATGTCTTTAAATATCTAATATTTATATTTTAATTAATTAAATTAACTAATTTGATATTTATCACATATGATATTTTTAATAATTTAATTATTTAAAATTCTTTTTTCTCTTTTAATAATCTCAAGTGGCATGCACCCACATCATAAGAATTTTACTCTCATGGTATTCCCTCAATTGTATTATTATTATTATATGATTTTTTAGACAATTTAAAATTCATATATTAAACCATTTAATTAAATAATAATACTAAGTGCAAGAAATTAAATAATTAATCAAATTAATTATTAATAATTTTCAATTCTCAATACTCAAAGAAGAATTGGGAACCATGGACCTATAATTTCAAGCTCTAATAAATTGAACAAAATAAATATTCAATTATTAATCCCGAAATTATTCCACTATAAAAATACGGGGTTGAACTCTTGAAATTACACTGCATTTTACTCAAAATATCATGTAGGTCAACCCTCCATAATGATCCATAATTAGAGCTACCGTTTTACCAATCTAATTATTTCTCGATCCTTAAGTACTATCGCGTCCACTAGTGAACGGCTAATTTATAACTTATTATAAATTAGAGTGCTCAAGTCGTTCAATTCCAGAAACCGACACTTAAGGGGATCATTTAATCTTTCTCTTTGAGAAAGTTATGGAATCCGTATCTGTAAAACACATTCTCAACTATTTTTATTTCCGAGCCTTCGAAATACAAGTATTAGGCCTGTTGGTATGAAATTTGAACCAACGCCGTGATCCGCACCTCTAGGTTATGGTGCGGCGATGAAACAGGAAGAATTAGCTGGAAATGTTGATAACACAGTGAATTTAGAGTGGTTCGGCCCCCCCACCGGGGTAATAGCCTACGTCGACTTGTTTCTGGTATTTCTAGTACTGTTTTACAGAAAATTCCGAGTAAAAATTCTTCCAACCCCTTCTCCTTTCTCCTTCCCATCCTTTTATAGGCTAGCCGGAGGAGAGAGGGGAAGGTTACATTAATGAGAGCTGACAACCCATCCCTTAATTCTAAGGATTAGGTGACCTTAACACACAGTCAATTATACCCTTCCTGAATTATGGGAGTGGGTTACCAACTAACCACCGACGTACACTGGGAACGGGATGTCTACAGTACCTGTCAGACATCCCTACAATCGGAGCTGATCAATCACCACAATCGGAGCTGACCAGACCTTTCCTTGTCTCCGCGGGCCATGTTATAAGACGGGCCCCACCGACCATCCTCTCAGGTGCTGGAGTGAAGGCGATCTTTGACAACCCCAGCTCCCGTCTCCCCTGATGATTGCTTCCTCGATGACGTGGCGACGCTGCGCAGACATGGGGCGCTCTTCCTCGCAGTTTCTGCTTTTCCAGGGCTTTCGCCCCCGAAGTCACAACCTCGGATGAAAATCCACCTACAACAAGGCCCAATATCCAAACGGGCTTAAACGATCAAATCAAAAGATTCATCGACACAAAGAAAGAGTTTGTGAATACTCAGAATTAAGGTTGATATTCATATGATCATCTTGTGATGCACATCTAGGTCTTGATTAAGGTACTTACTAAAAGACCTTGAAATAACGTATGGTCATGTTCTATATAATCAAATTATATAAAAATATATCCACTAAGTGTCTCAACACTAAAAATCAAGATAAAACTTTCACATTCATTGTGTAAGTGGATCATATTTGTGATTACTAGTCAAGTTGTCCATTTCTTGACTTAATTACGGGCATCTTTAAATATATTATCCATAATATTAATCTTCTTTTGCATAATACACTTATACAATAATATTATGGTTTATATAATATATTATGGACTATGAATATTTATTTTTTATCAAGCATAAAACACTAAAACTAGAAAATAAATACTTCTTTTACTAATTTCAGCAAATACGTACAAAAATAAAATAAAACATTACGATAATGCTTTAAGGGCACATTCCCAACACTTAATAAATAAAAAAAGCAACATCACAAATATAAAAAGGTCAGTTAAGGATTTAGCCATTTTGTAATATATGTTTTAAAGATTTAGCCCACGTTTTAAAATATTAGCAAAATAGCCATCAGGTCAACATCTAAAAATCCATAACTAAAGAAATAAAATTTGTGACTAAATAAATAAAATACACAGTCATAAAATTTTGTGACTATAGTCACAAAATTTCAGAAAATTTGAAATAAACACAATAAAAATTTAAACATCCATTAACAAAATAACCAACTCACAAATAAATGATTGCATATACAACTAATTTCATAATTCTTATTACTAACTATAAAATATCTTATAAATAACAAAAAAAATATATGCAACCAAAGAAGTCACAAATTTCATGACTAGAGACACAAAATTTTAGACAATATTATATGCAACAAACAACAAAAACAGAATTTAAAAAATTCATTACCGCAGTCTCAAAAATCTAAATACGAATGTATGGCCGTTTTCCTAATAAAAGCAAACATAGGCTAATTGTTAAAAAATAGTTATTTATTTAAAAAACCGAATATAAAATGATAATATAGATTTGTTATGAAAGTTTGAAATATTTGTTATAAAACGGGCGGGAGTCAACTATAATTACATTTTTTTTGTTATAAATTTGGCTTAATTAGTAACAAATTCCCCAAACTTTAGAAGATTAATTAAAAAAAACGTTAAAAGATGGGTAATGTATTTCATAAGATATTAAAAAATTGATATCTTGTTCCCCTCCATTATCATATGACCTTTTTTTTAATATACAAATCATCTGTTCAAAATTGAAAGAATAAACAATCAATCAAGAGTTGGTATCATATCCTTTACTCGTACGATTTTTCTAAGAAAAAAAATACAAGATATTCTAATATTTGGAAATATACAAACAAAATAATAAATTAAAATTTCAAAATGATATGCGAAATTGACTAAAAGAAACGTTAATATTCTTTACGCAATTTCCTTTCTTAATATTATTATTATTATTATTTTTTTTTTATTATGACTATAGATAATTTTAGATTAATTAGTTCACAAATCCCTCAATTTAAGTGCTGCATTTCACGAAAAAAAAAAACGTAAAAATTAATCTTTTCATCGGGCCAACAATATGGGTTCACAGTCTGTGTACATTAAGGTTAGAATTGGCATCTAAAAGATGCCACATACGCACAATGATCATATTTAATATTATAATGATGATGTAAAAAGGTAAAGGTTTGTTTGTGTTGGATAAAATTTAGGGGTAATAATAATAATAGAGACTGAACTTAAAAACTTGAATTGACAAGATAATCAAAATTACTTATGATTAAAATTACAATGAATTTGTAATAATAAAAAGAAGATAGCAAACCGAAATACGGTACGACGAAGACGACGACGAAACGGTTTGACGACTAGTCAAGGCACATGTATCACAGGTTTTCTTTAAAACAGATTCACCCCTTCACTTGACGTGCTCAAGGTTTTCGCGGCGTCTGTCTCCTAGGATACAATGATTACAAGCGATTATTTGAGCACGTAAATATGGCTTTCAACGAACTTGAATTGTGACCAAAACTCTATCACCAATCAAAACCAACAAAAAAATAATAGAAAAAACATGAGAAAACTCTTATTCTCGGAATATTTTCTTTCTCCGTATATTCTCTTCTCTACACAATAAGACTTGAGAATATATCGGAAGCAAAACAACCGTTTGCTAGATTTATTAGAAACAATAAAAAAGTAGAAAATAAACGTTTCCTAAAGTTTATGAGCAAATAAACTTTAATCACCATGGCTATTAAAGCCGATTCGGTGAGCACAAAAGCCAAACGTTTTACGAGAAAACGTCACAAGAGAGCCAAATAATTGATGAGCCAATCCAATGCCAATAGTTACAATAATATTAGACTGTTTAATACCTCTTATTCTATATATATATATATATATATATATATATATATTTAATAATATCTTAAAGGAAATAAAACGGTATTAACTTTGATTCTCCAACATAAAAAGGGTACTTCTGTAACGGATTTTTTTTATGGTGGGAAATAATTCTGGACCGTCAGATTCACTTTTTTGGTGAGTCCCGCATCTTAAAAATGTGAATCTTACCATTCAAAATTATTTCTCACCACAAAAAAAACCCACTACAGAATTTCCCCATAAAAATACACACGCATAAAATCTTGAAGTAATTCTTTTTTTTAATACTAGGTAGCATTCAACATTATATATTTCTGACCATTTCTTTAATATTTTTATAATAAGCACGTGTTGCTAGTTCCATATTTTCAATATGAATTTCTACACGAAGCATATATATGCATATACAAATTTATTTTGATATCATTTTTTTTTTAATTTTGAAACATAAGATACATTTCAATGTGTATTATTATATTAATTCTAAAATATCATATTATATTATATATAATTTTTAATATCCAGTTTCAATGTATCAATAGTTTGATAACTTTTTATTCATTGTTTCTCTTTATATTTGTTTTTTTTCCCCCCTTACGCATTGCATTGGTAGACAAAATCCGATATTTGAATTCAAAAAATCAAAATTGAGAAAGCAATGGCGAAAGAAGTGGGATTACAATTATTTCATTTCATAAATTAAGAAGAATAAAAAAAGAGAGAAACGTATAGATTAGAGAAATTTGGGTCGGATCCTCAATGAATGGTATTTTTGGAAGAAAAATTATAACACATGTTCAAAATGAATAAATTTAATACTAACTTACGTGTTGGTAAATCCATGTAATAATTGGTCAAATTTTGAACGATTTTGTAAATTCGCCTTAAATATGTATCAAACTTCTAGATAATTTATAAATTGTCTCGTCCTCCAGGTGGGCCCCACTTTTATTATTATTTTTTTCCCTTTTTTAACATGCTCCACACTGTTGTTAGGCATTATATAGCATCCAAGCGGGCTATAAAACCGTTAGTATCCCTGGGAACATTACAACACCACCCTATTTTCTTCATTTCTATTTTCTTCCATGCATTTCTCATGTAAAACATTTTTTCTTCTCTCTCGTGTGCTGCTCTTCCCTATAAGCTAGTAGTAAAGTACTC
>CM030874.1:2190429-2227858 GCA_018132145.1 Boehmeria nivea var. tenacissima | reverse complement strand
TTCCAGCCTGCTGTGTGTGCAGGCAAGGGAGTGGGTATCATATCTAGAGCCTTGATACCTCGACAATGAGATGGAAGGACAAGAATCTGAAACAAGCCTCAATCCTCCGATAGGAGTCGATAAGAGGTAAACGTATACAATCTAAATATTGAAACAATTAAAGTCGATACCACCAGGCTCCAAATGAAGAGAGAGCCCTGGCTCTGAGAGAAAGAGCCTTGCTCCATGAGGGTGAGCTTAGTTCTCACACGAAGCTGACCAGTTGAGTATGAGATGGAGTCTGAAGGACTGCTGGGAGATAGGACGTCTCTCTGCTTACGCACTAGAGAAATCGCGGTGACCATCAAAGGATCCCAGACTTGACAAAGATGTTGAGCTTGATTAGATAAGTAACGAATTGATTGCTGTGTGTAACCATCAAGTCCGAAGTGAGTCTAACAAGACGTATCCTCTAGAAGGACTATAGAGAAGCGTGGTGGGTCCATAACCGATCATGAGGCCTTGTAGATGCGAGGAGCGATGCTGTGTGTAGGAGACTCGCCAGAGTAGCCGAGTTGTCTCATCAGAGCAAGGCGAACCAAGGGTATTATACGGGCGTGCTTAGTGCAACGAGATTGAGCTACCTTGCGTAGGAAGCTAGAGTGTGTGAACCGAATACGAAGTACTCGGCTTGAGAATTGAGAGACATGGGAATGCATGAGGGTAATAGGACAACTTAGTTATATCTGCTGTGTAAAGGGTGTTAGTCGATATAGGACGGGTAACCCCTCTCTGTGTGTTTGTTGTAATATGTGAACTTGTGATGCATATCATTTAGGGTAGACTAGTTCGCTCTTACTGAGTTTATCAACTCATAGATGATCGGAGTTGTACGTAAGAAGCCGATGAAGATTGACGAGTAGGAGCTGGCGGAGATGGTGTGTGGCAAACGTTGAAGAAGAATACCCGTGGCAATATTTTCTGCAATTTTTGTTATGTTATAAACAATTTATGTTTTTGATGCCAGGACAAGATCCCGAGGGCTTTAAGACTTGGATATGCAATATATGATGACAATAGACTCCATGTGAGTCGTACCGTATTTCGAGATCCGGACGTGATCCCGAGGACTCCTAAAAAGTATAAGTATCTAATATTGTTATAGCATCTATGCTCCCTTAATCTTATTACGTTATAAGTATTCTCTGTAACAAAGACTTCCGCATTTAAAAAAAAAATACCAAATTTTCGCTTTCAAAGTTTAAAAGTATTTGCGGGAGTATGAAAATGAGTTTGTACTCTCCTGTCGCGGTCGCGGCCGAGCCGGCAGATCGTGACACATTACTATCACTTGCAATTCATATCTCAAGTCTCACTCTCACTCATCGCAATACTAATACTCGTATATAAGTTTATGCAAATATCTCATCATGCTCGATTTTTCTTATTTTGAACTAACATGTGCATGTGAGAGTGTACTTACCTCGATCCGTGTGTAATGAGAAGTCATCGAGGTTAGACGACCGGTGCCGAGACAATCCCGCTATACTCGATGCGATTTTTAAAATTATGTACTCAAAATTTTAGAACGAACAATGCCATTTAGAAAAATTCATAATTTATTCTTTAAGACTCCAAAAATTATGAAACTTATCGCAAATCGAAGAGGACGAAAAACTCTTATCTTTTCACTATTATATGATATATTTTAAAATATAAAAAGTGATAAAACTGACCCAAAATTAGGCACAGTAGAAACGACTTTTAAAAAAATTGACAATTCTTTTGTTCAGTTTTGAAAATTCATAACTCACTCTAGAAATAAGTTTTTTAAGTGATTGCAGTTGCTAAACGACCGTTAATGAGTCTATTTTTCGTACCTAGTATAGTTTTGAAAAATTCCCTTTGAATTATACTTAGTAATCAAAAATATACAAGTAGGTCGTTGAAAAAATACAAAGTTCAACAAATCATAACCCAATCTTCAAACAAAACCCAAAACTTGTGTAAATCCTTTCAACATTTAAAATCACAAAAACATATTTATAATCATTACAAAATATTCATAAACATCAAACACATCAATAATTTTTTTCAATATTGCATCAAAATCATAACTTTTGAACAACTTTTCTCAAAACTCCAAAAACATGAAAAACATTGGCAAGTCCCCCTCTAATTCCGACCTAACTACTTGCACAAGCAACAAAATACATTTCTAATGTTTCTCATATGCTTATAATCCTCATAACAGGCATAGTCCTCATTAATTTGACCAAAATCTATCAAGAACACAAATCTTAAATTTTTTAAAACCAAATCCTTAACCGGATTTAAATCTAATCAAACTAGAAATCAAGATCATCAATCTTAAATACATGCTTACTTAGACTCAAGAGGAATTGTTAGATCACTTAGGGTCACCGGAGTCTCGTCAGAATCTCGTTGGTAAAGGGAGGTGGAGAGAAAAAAATGATGTCTGGTAGGTTGGCATATCGTTGCACACATCGTTTGCACCTACCTCTATCGCGTCCAAGTCCTCGTCCTCGTCCTGGTAGGGTCTCCATATCTTGTCACTGCCTGTAAGCCAAATTTATGTGAAACTTCATAGAACAATAATGTTAGGAATAAATTACTTATCCTAAAACATATAAATATCCAAGACTTAAAAGATACTGCTGCCTCTAATAGTTCATAATCTACTGAAAGGGTAAAAGATATGCTTATTTGGAGGTTGCTTTGACGATGTGCAGTGGTGTCATGGTGGAGTTTCGAGAAACCTGGCCCTGATGGCTGATACCATATCTATAACAACTCTAATTAGAGGATATTACAGTACTTTACTATATATGTGTAATATATTTATAAGACTTTAATAAATAGAAAACCTCGTATTAAATTTTTCTTTGGTTTTAAAAGTTTTCCAACATAGCTTTCTAATTGGCGAATCTCGACTTAAAAAATAATAACATTTTTCTAATACTAAAGCGAGATTTTTAAGTTTTTCCCAAAAAATATCTAAAACGGGATTGGCCTCGAGAACCCATCAATACCACCTGTCACTCAAATTGTCGTAGCAAGCCTCAACGTCAAGTATGGGCCTTACCCCTCGAATCTGCACATGTGAGAAACTCATAAGCAAAATGCTTAGTAAGACACATTATTCTCACAAAACTCATCCCAACTAAAATGTGATAATCAATAACAATATCACTCATAACTTAAATAATATTTGATTTTCACGAACGACATAACTCAACAATATACTCATCATATTTATCATTTTTAGCTTATTGTCAAAATTAACTCAAAACTATCTCAACTCAAATTTACTCTTTTTTTTTTTGGCCCTATTGTAATGTACCAATGCGCGCAATCGTGTAGACGCTCAGGAGCTAACTGTAACATGAAACTCGGCAACTCACTCATGTGGTAACTAGCACTGACAGTCCAACCCAGATACACGCAACTGTTATTCTCTTTAACCATTTAGGAAGAATATAAAATAAATAACCTAGCCGGGACATGCATATTTTAAACAACATTATACTCAACGAGCTCATATCAATCAACACATCAACATGAAATCCTCTATCCCATCAAATAATAAACATGCTCACCAGGCACATGATTATAAAGCATTACTATCAACTTGAAATTCATATCTCAATTCTCAAGCATTGCAATACTAATATTCATAGATAAAGTTATTCAAATATCTCATAATGCTCGATTTTTCTCAATTTGAACTAACATGTGAAGGTAAGAGTGTACTTATCTCGATCTGTGTGTAATAAGAAGTCGTCGAGGTTAGGTAACCAGTGTCGAGACAATCCCGCTATGTTCGATTCGATTTTTAAAATCATGTACTCAAAATTTCATAACGAACATAGAAAATTCATAATTTATTTTGTAAGTCTCCGAAAATTATGAAACTTAAGAGGACAGAAAATTATCTTTTACACTATTATATGATATATTTATAAAATATAAAGAGTGCTAAAATTGACTCGAAATCAAGCACATCAGAAAAGTTTTTTAGAAAAAATAACAGATTTTTTATTCAAGTTTAAAAGTTATCACTCTAAAAATAAGAGTTTTGAGCGATTCCAGTTGCTAAACAACTCTGATGAGTCTATTTTATGCACCTCAAATAATTTTGACAAATTCAATTCTAATCATTCCAAGTAGTTAAAAATATACTTGTAATTCGTTGAGAAAATACTAAAATTTAACAAATATTAAACCAACCAACAAATAAAATCTAAAACTTGCACAAATCCTTTTCAACATTTTGAAATCACAAAAACATATTTGGAATTATTACAAAATATTCATAAACGTTAAAAAAATATATCAATAAATTCGTTCAATATTGAAGCAAAAATCAAAACTCTTCAGCACTTTTGCTTCAAACTCAAAAAACATGAAAAACATGGAAAAATCCCACCTATATATCGAACCTAACTACTTGGACAATCTTAAAAGTATATTTCTAATGTTTCTCGTATGTTTATAATTCTCAAAAGAAACAATGTCCTCAGTAAAGTTGACCATAATCTATAAAGAGCACAAAATCCCAAAAAATTTTACACAAAATCATTAACTGGGATTAGCTCTAATCGAACTACAAATCAAGCTCATCAATTTTAAACCCGTTCTTACCTAGACTTATGATAAAATGTTTGGCCACTTAGGATCGCCAGAGTATTGTCAGAATCTCGCTGGAGAAGGAAGGTGGAGAGAAAAGAAGAGCTTTGCTCTTGTTTTTGGTTTGGAGAAAAAGATGAAGCGAAGAGGTTGGTGATTGCAAAGTGAAATATTTAGATTTTAAAAAGATACCCTATAGATTTCAATCCTAGGGTAAAAAAGAGTTTGGGCTGAGAATGGGTCCTAAACTCGTTTTTGGGCCCAAATGGGTATTTAAAAACGCTCTCGGAATTATAACTTTTGACTTGGAACACTGTTATTAAAGTTCTTTGGGTCGTTGGAAAGCTTATGAAAAGATCTACCAAGAAAATTCATAAAAATCATTTTTCACTCTTTTACTCAAAATCTTAATTATCGAGCATAGCCAGTTATCGTCGCAGCGTCACCTATCAAAATACTCAAATTGTGCATATAAGAAAAAATCTTGCTCATAAAAATCATATAATCTTGTCATATAGTAAAATAACTAAATCATAAATAAACTCATAAAAATGGTAAATTTGAAATACCAAAACAACGGGCGTTACACTTGATGAAACACCTGTACAGATTTCTTCAAAGCATAATATCTTATTATGTGATTGACGTTTGAATATCATAATTAACTAAAAAATCATGTCAAAATATGTTTTTACAAAAATAAATGTTAACTCTTAAATACACTAACATACTCCTTACCATACTCACGTACAAGCCATTTGCTCACATTCTATTTTAAACCATTCAAGTCTCATATCTACTAACCACGTGGGACATTTGGTTTTTCAATATCTTTTAACATTCCACTAACAAACCAAATGCTACAATCTAACACTAACAATTTCATAATGCAACTGATTATTGCATTTCATGCATTAGTTTTTTAACGTTTGCTTGCATGGGTTTTTAGTACATTAGTATTCAATGTATTAGCTTTTGGTCTAGCTAAAAGGTAGACGATTTTATAGCCTAATTGATGGCTATAATAAATGTCCAATAATTCTAATAATTAAGCAAACATTTTATTTATTTTATTTGTGAGTGTATATATAGCCATGATCTCTTTTGTTATTGTAATATATAGACGAAAGGGATTGGAGTAGAAAAATATACACAAGAAAGATAAAAATGTTCTTCAAGTTTTGTATTTTGTTTAGAACCTTCGGCCTCTCTTTGTGATTTTTTGGTGATAGTGATTAGGTCATAAATCAAATTCGTCGGAGACGCTACTTCATTGTGCTCGAATTTACTGTCAATAGTCATTGTATCCTGAGAAACAAATGTCGTAGAAACTTTGAGTACTGATGGTGAGGAGTAAAACATGTTTTAAGAAAAGTATGTGATACACGTACCTCGACTTGTCACCAAACTGCTCCATCGTTGTCGCTTTTACCATATTTTGTTTGCGCTCAACTTTATCTTTACAATTTCGTTGTAATTTTCTCATTTATGATTTTGATTATATTAATTTCAGTTTTTGTTCAGTCTCTATTATTATACCAAACTTTTACCTAACTATCTTAAAACATAATATGTTTTAGATTTTCGGCTAACATAGAGTGTCATCCCAACAAGCATTGTATTAATTATTTAAGTACCACAATTCATAATATTTAATTATTTGAATTACCGATTATATAATTAAATGAAAATATAAACTTGAATAAACTAAAAAATAAATAAAACAAGTATAAGGATGGATTTCACTGCAGTTGATCATATTTGGGTGTACTATTGAACAAGTAATGTGTATTCCCATTATCGATAGACAAATTTCGTGGCATACCATTTACGTGTGTCAGTTTGTTATTAAATGATGTCTCCCTGAGTCTTTTGGATTCATATAACTGTTTGTTGAACTGGCTACTAATATTCTGCAAACGGAATGCCATTTCAGTGAGAGATGATATCTATGTAGGCCATTGGTTTCCATTGTATTGAATATCATCCCTTACTCAATATTTACATAGTATTCAAGTCCTAAGAAAATAATTCAAAAATTACAAGAATAAAACCGAAACATATATCGGCATTCAATCCTTATTGTCCGCCTACGCGTATCTTGCTTTTGAATTGAGTACTTCCGTATTTTAAATTTTAAATAAAAAATTCAAACGTTTCATAACAAAAACCATATATTTTCTTTGGATGTCTCAAATGTAAACCAAAATTAAAAAGATAAAGATTTTCGGAAAAAAACATCCAAAATCTTAGTAGATTTCAAAACTCCATTAATTTTATCCAAAATAATCAAATTATTTTATGCATATAAATATTTTGTAAAAACCATACAGTTTTAAAATTTAGATTATGCAAAATTGCACAATCCAAGACTTGAGAGGCTTGAGATGCGCCTAAGGGTCCGGATGAAGTTTGGGTACGCTCCCAGACATGTGCAAGCCACAACCTATAGCTTGCGCCTTATGCTCACAATGATAACTTTATGCAATTAGAATTAGGGTAAAGCGGGAGATTACTAAAAGTTTATATAACAATAAAAATAAATACTCAAATTTTTGAGGTAATCGAGTAACTAATCCATTCATTAATAACTTACACATGCAATTGAATCACTTGGGTACTTTGTTATATTTTTCAAAAATTTGATATTTATTTAAATTAAGTGTTCAAAATTAGATATTCAATATAATTTCTCTTAGAACTAGTTGAGTGAATTTGTATTTTGTACTTAATTTTGTTTAATCTTTCAGATTTTTGATTAATTTATAAGCTAAATTACTGTTTTAGTTATTCTTCTTTTGTTTTATTAATTAATATATTTGGTTTATTTCTATTATTTTATCACCTAATTTGAATTATTTCATGCTTGTTAATTTTGTGGGAAAATTTAAGGATAATTAAAATAACTGCAAGATCTGTGCGAAATGGGTCATAGATAGTAAAAATGGGGACAAAATAGAAACTAAAAAAATAGAACCAGTACTATCAACTCTACTACTTAGCACCTAACCACTCACAGGCCGTCACATAGTGGTTATGCCTGTACATGGGTTAGGTTGGGCTGAGTTTGTGATATTTACAACCCAACCCAACAAGTTCGGGTTGAAGATTTTCCAACCGAACAAAAAGAAGAAATTATGACAAACCCTTCCAAATAAAAATTAAAATGGGTTATGTTGGGTTGGGTTGGGGTGTCGGGTTGACAATAATAAGTTCAATTTATATTTCATATGTTTGAATACTATTAAGTTTAGAAAAGATCCTCAAAAAATATTTTAAAAATTTAATAAAACAAATAATCTCAATAATAATTGATTAAAAAAATATATTTTACACCTCTAAAATCAAATAAAGAAGAAAAAAAACTAATTAAAGAACAAAATAATGACTTGCAAATGAGAAAAAAAAAACTAATGAAAGAACAAAATATAACTTCTTTCAAACTAAACTCTAAAGAAAATAATGTATTCATATTTTTATATAACATTAACATATATATAAATTTTAGATAAAGATTTTTAAATGTTTGGGTTGGGTTGTTTGGGTTCAAAAGTTAGGAACTTCAACCCAACCCATTATTCATGGGTTCAAACAAAATGAACCTAAGATGAACTTTTTTCACTTTTGAACTCATGTTTTCGGGTTGGGTTGGGTTGGGTCCGCGGGTTGGTCGGATTTTTGTACACCCCTAATAGTGGTCCAATCAGCTCCAATGGCTCCCTCCATTCAACCACTAACGTGACGCCACGCGGACTGCACTAAGTCTAGCCTCCAATAATTTCCTAATTTTGCTTTTTGGTGCTTGTTTTGTGAATTTTATTTAGGAAAAATTTTTAAATAATATATGAGTTTGATCAAAATTCTTTGTCTTTCTGTTTCTCATAATTCTTAAACAATCATTCAGTTGTTCAAATTCGTACAAAATTATCCTTTTGTGTTGACTAATTTCAATTTTGTCTAAAATGAACAAACTACCCTTTGTTAAAAACAAATATGTATCAATTAAAAAAATACAAATTAATACATTGGAACAAAAGGAAAAAAAAAAGATTCTTAACAAAAACAAAAGAAAAAATAAATATATATATAAATACATATATGAATCCACACCCCCGTTGTCTCCGCCCATACTCCAACCAAATCCACGTCGGTGCTGCCATATATCGACAAACCCACTTGTGTGTGGCATCTAATTTATGACCTACACCCTAGTCGAATTCGAAATCCCCCTTCACCGGATCTTAGAACCCATGGTAGAGATTGAATCCATACATATCTAGTACCCCAATCATCTCCGAATAAGCAAGCTCCACCATGCCGCAACACCAAAATAAAAACAAATGAGCATAGATTGATAACATAATAACAATTAAAATCATCAAACATGTAACAATACAGAATAACAAACAACAAACAATTTAACAACAAACAACATACAATTAGGAAGGTCTGAGGTCGCGGAGGGGCTGAGGTGGCTGAGGTTGTATAGTGGCTAGGCCGTAGAGGGAATAAGGTGACTGAGGTTGCGAAGGGGCTGAAGGTGAGGAGAGGCTGAGATCGCAAAGGGGCTGGGCCGCGGAAGGGCTGAGTACGCACGCACGGAGAGGCAATGGGCGAAGGGGTAGACGCTGCAGAGAGGCGGAGTTGGGCCGAGGGGCAGACATCGCACAGAGGCGGAGTGGGGCGGTGGGTCACAGAGAGACAGAGGTGGGCGGAGGGTCGCGATGAAGCAGAGATAGGCGGAGGGTCGCGGAGAGGCTGAGATGGGCAGTGGGTCGCGGAGAGGCAGAGATGAGCGGAGGGTCTCGGCTAGAACTTGAGAGGGGATAGTGGTTAGTTTGGGGATATTTGCATAGAAAATGGGATAAAATTGATCTTTCAAATTAGATTTTTTCTAAATGAGAAAACTACCCTTTATAAAAATTATTAATCCAACCTCTAATATTTTTAAAAATTACAGTTATATGCAATATTTTATTTCTGAAATATTTTTAAAAATTACACTTATACCTACCATTGAGGTATAAATGAACTTTCTAAAAATTTTGGACATTGAATTAATGGTTTTTATAAAGAGTAGTTTTGTTATTTTGAAAATTTTTAAGATTTAGTCAACCCAAAACGATATTTTTAGACCATTTGAAAAATTAAAAAACCATTTCAGAATTACTAGAAACAGAGGAATGAAACTGAATTTTCAATACAACTCAAGGACAACTTTAGAATTTTTCTAAAGAAATGACTTTTGTTTTCTGAAAATAAATATTAGAATATAAAAAAGGGTTATTAGCTCTTATAGTCCCTGAACTTTTGATCGGGTGATAGTTTGGTCCCTGAACTTTTTTTATTAGCAATAGATATCCTTGAACTTTTTATATGTTGCAGACTGTTAATTTTGGCTGATGGACATTAATTTTTTCATCTGTCTCTCACGTGTTCAAACTTAATTTTTTTAATTAAATTTCCAAAAATACCCCAATTGATGGTCAAAATTTAATAAGTGTAATCGAGCCTAAGCCCAAATAAAACTATATCGACCTCGAAAGCCCATAAAAAGCCCAACAAGCTAAGGTAAGTGCCTGATCCATGTCTATCTAGAGATTAAATAATTATGTGTCAATTTTAAGAAAAAAACATGAACATTTTACTAAAATCACATATTTTTGGCATTTTACAAAATAATCAAAGACACATAATTATTTAATCTAAAGACTCAAGCCTCTCAAGGTGTGCTATATTAGGTTTGATAGTGGAAGGCACCAGATAATAAATAGGGCCAATAAATAAAATTATAATTATAATTTGTGAATTTACTGGGAAAAATTCATAAAGATATTTTTAATTGTGATATTATTTAGACGGAATAAGAATAGATAACTTCATTTTATAAAATATTTGGACATCATTTACCAAGCTCAATTTACACCATTTGAACACATTTACTCATTTTTACTAAAAAGGTCTAAAATTAGTCCAAAAATTAATTAGACCCAAGTGGGCCTACCATAAACCCAACCGGCCTTACCTATCCGTCATACATGTCAAATACATGTTTAAAATGAGTTCATGTGGCCAAAATGCCAAGTCACCAAAGTAGGAGAAACTTACACTTTCTTATTTTTTTTTATCAATGACCCATCGGTGCTATAAGTTTTTATTAATTGAGAGTTTTCTTGCTGAAATCTCCGACCATACTAGCCTCAAAACTCCCTTTCATCAACTCCACCATAGTTTAGAGCATAGTTTAGGTGGTCTAGTCACTCGATCTTATCCTTAAGGTGAGAATTACTTAGTCACCATGCATAACCATGGGTGAAATGATAATTTGGCTTTGTTTTACAGCAGCACTCACCTTATTTTGCTAATAAAATGACCTTAGTTAAGTTACTTCTTAACCATGAGTAAATATAGTCATTTTACTCAACCACCACTAGGTTAGTGGAGAAAAACTCTCCCATCTTTTCTTAAATTAGTAAGCTTTTATCCTATAAATAGAGGCACTTCCTAACATTGTGGGCACCCAAAGGCTCTCCAAAACCATCACTCTCTCATTCTCTCTCTTAAAAAATCAAAATCTCTCTTTCTCTCTTTTTCTAACCTTAAAGCTTCCAAGATCCTTTTTGTCTCCAAAAATTTCAGCAACATTCTCTCATCGTTTTCAGCCCATAATCATTTGTTTTGTCTCCCATATAATCCTAACTACCCAAAGCCATCTTTATTCTTCCACATATGTCATCTACACCATTTATTTTACTATGATGATGTCAAAATGCTCATTTTTCAACATAAACAGGTCATTTCTATTCTTATGCTCGATTTAAATATGTACTCACACTCTTTAGCTTAATATTTGTGCTCATTCATATTTATTATGCTTGTCTATATTATAGTTCTATTATTGCATTATTTTTTCTCTATTTATGTAATATTACGCCTAAGTTATTTTTGTGTCATACTTCATGCATTTTTCTATGTCATCGTGATGCCCAAATTTCCTTAGAGCATTTATAGCCAAGAGTTACTCTTTTCAATTTTTCCAAGCCATACCTAAAATATGTCGTTACTCTGTCGAATTTTTTCGAAAAATCCCTAATACTCGACCGTTACTCTGTCAAAATTTTGGTAACCATTTTAGTGTCATCCCCATCATTATGTCACACCATATTTAGTCCTCATTTTGTCAAAATAGAGTAATTGGCACCTGTGGCACCTGAACTTATCGGGCTGCGACACTTTGGCACCTTCTTTTTTTTTTCCTGGCATTAAACCCCTTGAATTTAAGAATCGTTGCACCTTGCCTCAAATTGAAAACGTCCGTTCGAAATTTGACAGAATTGTGCACGTGATTGTCACATGAACGTTTATTTAGGGATATATTTGTCAATTTATAACAAAATTAAAAAAAAATTAAAAGAAAAAGAAAACAATATGCTTGTTTCTTTCATTTCTTCCTGTTCTTCACCTTTCTTCTTCTTCCACTGCCAAATCTCTATAAAAGTCCAAACAACCAATCTCATTCAAGTTTTTAAAAACTAAAATTTCAAAAACAAGAAGAGGTTTGAGATACCCATATTTTCTAGAATTCCAATTTTTTCCAAATCCAAACCGTAGCAAATTTTCCAAATTCAAGCACAAATATATTCCCCAAATTTTCCAAATTTTTCCTCTGCAAGTTATTCAAAAAATATAACAAAAAATAGTGGCTCACTCTCCGAGCTATGCAAGTATTGTGCGGCGGTTAGAATTTGAGCAATGAGTCTTCGCGGCGGTGGCTAGTCTTCGCACTAGCTGACAGCAACGTGGGTCTCTGGGCAATGACAGGCGGTGGTGGCAGGTCTTCGAGGACAGGGAGAGGTGCGAGCGTATAGGGATCTGGTCTGTTTGGGCTCCGGAAGGTTGCACGCGGCGGTAGAGGCACGGCGGCACCCGTAGTGGTCTGGGCTCGCGCAGCACAATGGTCTTCTAATGTGGAGGCTCGCCGGCGTCAGACAACGGCGACGATATGGGTGAAGGTTGGTGTTGGTGGATGAGGACGACAGCAGCGGCGCGGGGGAGCACTGTTGGCGGCAGAGACAGAGGTGCTTGGGTTTTGAGGATATGAAGGGTTTTTTTTTTCTAGCATGGATATGGGTTCTCGGCAAGCGAGTCAGCTTCCTTGACTTGTACGGCATCGGCGGGCGTGAGATTCTCGGCAACGGCGGGCCTAACATTTGATTCACTGCCTGATTTGTCCCATCTCCGTCCAGCTCCAAAACTTGCCCAGAACCGGTTTTGGCATTTGACTTTGCAATCTGCTTTCGGCCTATTAGAAGCTTTATGTGTTTTTTTCTTCACTTGTTTGACGTTGCAGAGCATATGAACACAATTTTGGGGCATTTGGTTATTTGGTAGTGGGTTGAGGAAGAAGATGGTTTTAAAATAACTAAAATACCCTTATAAAAGAGTCATTAGCCTTCAATAAGTCAAATTCCGTCCAATTCTTAAACGGACGTTTACAATTTAGGGTAGAATGTAACAGTTTTTGAATTCAGGGGGTTTAATGCCAGGAAAAAAAAAGGTATCAAAGTGTCGCAACCCGACAAGTCCAGGGGCCACAGGTGCCATTTACTCGTCAAAATATTATTTCGCACTAGTTTTGTCCAACTTTTAGTTTCATTTTTTTAGCCCATTTAGTCCACATAGAAGTGTAATAATCCAAACCTAATTACATATTTACATTACACATAACCCATATGTTCCATATTTGTATTTACCTTTTTTTTTCGAACATTTCAGGTATTTATTTTGCTCAAAAAAAATTATGGATGCAGTCCCGTTTTTTAAGCTTTGGAGTCAATTTTCAACGCCCAAATGACCTCAAAACACGAAATAGACATATACAAATGATAGTCCAATGTCTTATCCACAAAGCCCAATAGTTATTTAGTGCAAATAACTCCATTTAGACCCGCAAACAAGCCCAAAACCGACCCTGCCCACTACTCCGAATTTTTTTTACTTTGTGATGTTTTCAACATGTTTTAGCTTGACATGATTATACGTGTGTCCTAATATTAGGCTCATTATGCTCTTCATTCATATGCTTAAGCAATGTTTTGGGCTCATATGTCTTATTTATTCTATTTTATTTTTTTTGCCACGCAACAAAACTTAAATTGCATTAATCAGCAAAAACAAGGGTTGCATCCTCAGCAGAGAGTATTGGTAGTTTAGAAGGGACAAAGCTACCCGTTAAACGGGTCTCAAAACCTAATTACTCACCTTGTCAGCTACAAGATTAAATTTTCCACTAATCCAAACAAAACTAATAATAATAATCAAAAGCTTCAATCAAATTAAAACTTCAAAATAGACATGCCAAGCACTCCATTACAAAGGAGGTCGTCTATCAGAGATAGCATAACTGCCACTAGGCAATATGAGAAGACCTTACACTTTGTCCATCTTGTCTCCATAGCCATGTGTAGTCCAAGCTTAATTGCCTGCATTTCAGCTTCGAGAGGTGTTGAGATTGAGAACTTCCTGCATTCCGCCATTGTAAGCAAACCTGCATCATTGTAAATTAAGAAAGATACACCAACTTCACTATCTTTGCATGCTACGTCCGTGAATAGAAGACATTGATTCATATGTGAGTAGAAAATCATAGGCCTGACTCTATCTATTCCACGAAAATTGGAAGCACTTCTGGGTTCTACTCTGAGCGGCGAAGATTCCGTTGTATTGAACTCTCTTGATAAATCTTTAACTCGCTGTAAAACTTCTATAGGATTAGGTTGAAACCTTTAACAAGAACATGGTAAGGGCAATGTCATAAGGATTTTGCAAAGCAGCCAACCATAGATGGAAATCCTCTGATTCTTGCTTTCTCTTTAGATCTAGCCACCATGCTCGCAGTTCAATGACGGATTGGCATGTGAGAGTGTCCATCCTGAGAGCCAAAGGGGTGCCATACCAAACACTACTCGTGAATGGGCAATATTTGAATAAATGAAGAGAAGTGTCTTGCCATTCTCCACAAAGAAAGCATTTTCTGGGTTCCGAAAAGATGCAACCAATATTGACTCTAGTTGACAAAGCTTCACTGAGAATTCGCCATAAAATGAGCTTATGTCTTTCATGGATCTTTGACTTCTAGAGAAGTTGCCAAATGGTGTTGTCTTGTAATGGTGTTGGCAAAGGACGCACTTTTAAGATCAGTTGACAAGTGTTGTGATCAAATAGGTTATAGAGGAGGTCACGATTCCAATCCCGAGAGTTTGGTAGGAATAGGTCTGATACCTTCTCTACCGCCACTCGAGGTCTGGCCACCGAATCGCAGGAAGCTCCAGGTTCCCCATAATCAGTGCACAGAGTCCAAGTTTCTGTCCAGATATTGATAGATCTTCCATATCCCACAAGGTAGCCTGATGGTCGAATGATATTCCTAGTATTTAGAATGACTTTCCAGATTGGAGAGTCAGTAGGTTTTGGGGTACAATCCCAAAACGATTTTATTGTGCAGTATTTTGCTTTAAGGATCAAGATCGTCGGGCCCTCTTCACTCGACACCGGCTTCCATACAAACTTGGGTAGAAGGTCTCTGTTGAAGTTTTTATTTTTTCTAATTCCCAAGCCACCATTATGTTTAGGTTGGAAAATACTATCCCAGGATTTGAGTGCCAGATATCTGCTGCCTTCTTGATTCCCTTTCCACCAAAATTTACACAATGCCAAATCCAATTGTTTGCAAATCTTGTTTGGAATGTCAAAAGTACTCATGGAGTAGACCGAAACAAATGCTAAGAAAGAGCGGATTAGAGTAGTTCTCCCCACTCTCGATAAAAGCTTGCTTTTCCATCATGCAATTCTTTTTAGGAATTTTTCCTTTAAAATGGAAAAATCCATGCATCGGCTCTTTGAGAGGAATAAAGGGTTGCCCAAATACATTAATGAGTTTTTTATTTTCACCATTCCAAGAGCTTGCTTTGGTTGCCTTGAGAAATTAGGATGGGTGTTCTTTGAAATAAACATGGCTAATTTTTTATTATTACGACTCTGACCCAAACAACTATAGTAAGTATTGAGGCACGAGTTGATAGATTCCATGTTACTCATATTAGCTCTGCAAAACAGCAATGCAAAATAGCAAAGTATCATCAGCAAACATCAGATGAGATACTGATAGTGCTGATCTTGAGACCTTGACAACATTCATGGATCCTTTATTCTCTTCACGAAGGAGTATCCTTGATAGGACTTCATTACACAGTATGAAGAGATAAGGGGATAAGGGGTCTCCTTGACGAATTCCACGAGAAGGCTGGAAGGTTTGTAATGGGCTGACATTAAGAAGAATCTGGAAGAAGACCGATTTCACACAAAACATCACCAATTTTACAAAATATGGATCGAAACCAAAACGGACGAGCACTCTGTCAATAAAGCTCCATTCCAAGCGGTCATAAGCTTTGCTCACATCAAGTTTGAGTACCATCAGGCCCCCTTTGCCTTTTTTACGCCTGGTGGTATAGATCAATTCTTGAGCTAGGATTGTGCTCTCAATAATTCATCTACTAGGGACAAAAGCTGCTTGAAACAAGGTAATCAACTCTGTCAAGAAAGGATGAAGTCTCTTAGCCAAAAATTTGGATATAATTTTATAAGCAACCTTACATAAGAAAATGGGTCTAAAATGACCAATGATAGTAGGCTCATCCTTTTTTGGAATAAGGGCTAAGAATGTTCTATTTATTCCTTTAACAAATTTGCCTTCTTTGAAAAATTCCTTCACAAAATCTATAACCCGATCACCCACAATAGACGTATGGGATTCATAAAAGCATCCTGACATTCCATCTGGGCCTAGAGCTTTGAGATGATGTATTTCCCAGACAATTTCATCCCTAGAAGGCGGACAAATAAGAGATTCATTCACATTGTCTGGCACCTTCCTAGAAATCAAGCCTTCCAAATCTCCCAGGAAGGAAGAGTTAGAGGATGAGAAAAGATGCTTAGAGTGCGCTATAAATAGGTTGTCAATTTCCCTTCTGGAGTAGACCCAAGTATCCGATAGGCACTGAATTTGGTGAATGTGGTTACGCTTCTGTCTGATAATAGTTGAAGCATGAAAAAATCTGGTGTTACGATCCCCTTCAGAGAGCCGAAATTCACGGGATTTTTGTTTCCAGATAAGTTGTAGCTTTTTTCAGGTTTCTAGAATCTCCAATTGTATACTTGCCTCTTGTTGAAGATTCGATTGTGATGGGAGTTGGTTTTGTAAAGCTTGCAAACTACTGTTGAGAGTCTCTAGACGGTGTTAACTGGAACCAAAAACTTCTCGTTTCCAATGTAGTAGAGCACGTTGGGTGTAGGAGATTTTTGCTTGTAAGCAGAAACTTTGATACTCCGTCCAAACAGAATTCCAAGCACTCTCGATGACTTGTCGACAAGAAGAATCACGATTCCAAGCCTCATGAAAACGAAATGGATATTTCAGATTCTCCGAGTCCTTAAAAAATATAAAGATTGGTGCATGATTAAAATCAATAATAGGTACGTTGAAGACACCCATGTTGGGTAAACAAATGAACCATTTTTAGCTACATATAGCTCTGTCCCATTTGTTACAAATGAGATTTCCTAGAGAGCATTTATTGGCCCCAGAAAACAAATTGCAAAAGCTTCTGATTTCCACCCCGCCCAGAGAAGAGAGGAAGTCATTGAGGATGGCATCTTTAATTGCCTTAAATATTTTACTTCCCACTTTTTCATCCTGTAATATGACCATGTTAAAGTCCCTAAAGCAAAGCCATGGACTATCGTAAGAGTTAATCAATTTGGCCAATCCAACCAAGAATTCAGCCCTTAGACTTTTGTATAAAGGACCATAAACAGCAAAAAAAAAAAAAATTACACTTTTATTGCTAGCATCGTTCACCATTCCACTAATGAGATAAGGGGATAGACAATTGACAAAGATATTCACACCTTTTCTCCAAAAAAGACAAAGACCTCCTGCTAGACCTAAACCCCTTGGAAGAAACCCAAAGATCGCCATACAGATTCCATGACATACTATAAAACTTTTGTCTCCATCAGAAAATAATTTTCGGATTTTTTTTTCTGATGTGGGCTCACAAAGCGAAAACTACTGAGGGCCACGCCAATCCTCGATAGTTCCATGAGAAAAGGATCATTAAGAGATGGAGGGCACGTTATGGGCTGCCTCCCCTCCCTCAATGTTAGAAGAATTGATGAATTCAGTTGAAGTGATAGAAAGCACCTGTTTTCTGAATGAGTTTCCCTCCTCATAAATGCTTTTTAAGCTGGGATCCACTTTTCCTTGAAACGAGCGACGATGAATTTGTTTTGACCCTTGTTGGAACGATGGAGAGTGTGTACCCATAATGAATTTTCCTTTTTCTATTTCCAAGGCTAGAAGGATCTCGTCACATGTCACTGGTGCAGATCTAGCGAGAGATTCCTGAAGAGCCTCACCAGAGAGATAAGAAAGAATCCATGTTGGAACTTAGCATTTTTTTCATTCCCTCAATCTCTTCTTGGATTTCGGTGCAAGAACCTACAACCACAATAGAAGAATGAGATGGATCCAAATGTGAATTAAGCGCATTGCGGACATTATCTAGTCCTTCTTTTTCAATTGGCCACTGGATTTGAATAGACTCTGGGAAGGAATAGGGAATTCTGGAGAAACACACAATGTTATGTGGTATCTCCCAAGACAAGGATGCATTAGGAGCATGATATGGAAACTTCAAGATTTACGACTCCAGATAGACTGGAACAATCTCAATTTTCGGGTGAAGATCATCCTCCGTAATACTGCTCTTTTGCATTTTAGTATCTGGGTGATCCGCGGAGAAAGTAACATTCATCCCCGGATGTAGGCCGACCGCAGGCAGAGGGGAAGATCTAATTCTTGGCTTCAAAAGGCCACACAAAGTAACAACCGCATTATGAAAACAACCTTCCGTATGCTGGAAATCTGGGTTGGGCATTCGCGGTTTGTCTGCTTTGGGGGCATAAGCTCATTTTCGCAAAGGCTTACCCAGCATCTTTAAGAAGGTCCTTGGATAATTTAGAGAACAAGAGGTAATATTAGATTTCGCTCTAATCCAGTAACAATACAACAGCACTGCGATACCCGAAGGGGAAGCAATCATTCTCTGGATGCCTTGCATCCCATGATACGTGTCCTAAGCAGCCATAGTTATAGCGTAGCCCAACAAGTTTCTCATATTTAACAGATACACAAAGTGGCTTACTGTTCCGAATATTAAGGAAGAAGCCT
The DNA here is from genome assembly GCA_018132145.1 of Boehmeria nivea var. tenacissima. NCBI lineage: Eukaryota > Viridiplantae > Streptophyta > Magnoliopsida > Rosales > Urticaceae > Boehmeria > Boehmeria nivea. The sequence continues at coordinate 2,208,936 of CM030874.1, read as the reverse complement.
TTAGGGAAAGGTTAATCTAGAATGACATCAATTCTTATACGAAGGAATCCTTGGCATAATATATCACCCTGTTTTTTATTTTCTATGCCTCTGAAATCCCCAAATTTTGACCCCACCTTTTCAGCATTGGAACTTGAGAGGTAGGGCAATGGCAAACCCACTACTGTTCTCTCAAAAACATACGCGAATTTAACCTCAAGCACACTGATCGTTCAAGTAATAAAGTGGACAGAAGAGTCCGGATACCGTTCCCACGGAGAAATAACTAACCTAATTAACTAAGCACTACGAAAACTAAATGTCTACTTTATCTAGGCTAGCAACTTAGTTGAAGAATGATAAATAAAATAAATGTAAACAAAAATACTATAAATAAAACCTAGGATCGATTAGGTTCCCTCAACGTGTCATCTATTCAATTACTCCTTAACATCTCACCACAATTCTTAATTCTATGATAGTCTAGGAATTTAAGTACTAAGTCGCAGCTCTCGCTTATTGACCTAATCATGTAATCAATTCTAACTCATGCGTCCGCTCGTTAAAATTAAAAACATTCATACACACGATTCCTAAAATCCTAAATTAGTCTCCTCTCGGTACTTACAATTCAGAATTCGACTACCTAGACTACCAATCTCCTATCGGTACTTATGGCGTCTAAGCTGTGATTCTTGTTATTCCCAATTCAATCAAATTGACTTTCTCAAGTTTAACCTAATTGAATCTAGAATTTCTATCCAATCTACCAATTACAAATAGAAATAAATAAACCAACAAGAACATAAACATGAGAATTGAGTAACTGTAGTAATTTATTAATGGAAACTAAAATAATTCGACATTGAGCTCAACTAATACAAGAGAAGATTTAACCTCTTGAAACCAAACAAATAAATATATAAAATAAACTAGGGTTCATAATTACTACAAAAAATACAAGAGAAGAAAATAAAGAGAATAAAAAAAACTCATGTGAGATTCGCAAGCAAATCCATCTTCATCTCCTCTTTGAAGAGCCAATCCTTCTCTTGGTGTTCTTGAGCTTCTTATGGTGTTTCTCTGTGTGTGAAACTCTCTTTTTTCGTCCAAAACATGATATATTTATAGCCCAAGTGATTTGACCTAATTTGCCATCTTGAAACGAAGTTAATTGTCATTTTTGCATCAGCGAAGTTTGGCGGTCGTACGGCTGAGTTTTGTAAACGATCGGCTCATAAAAGTCGATGCTGAAAATTGGCCGGGCTACCGTTCACCCAGATCAGAAGAACGACCGCCCAGCTTGGCGGTCGATCGCCCCAAGTTGGCGAACGACCGCCCCAAGGAGTTTGTTCATGATTCTTCACCCGGGCGGTCGTTCGGCTGGATTTTCGCGAATGACCGGCGATGCCTCGGGTTTTTTCCTTCTTTTTGTCTATTTTGGGCGGTCGTTCGGCCCATGATAGGCGAACGACCGGCTCTTGATCTTTCTCCTTGATTTTGCTTATTTTTTCTTCAAGATTTGTCTATTTTTTCGGGTTTCTTCGTCCCGATTTCTGTGTTTGTTCTCAAATCACCTATAGACTCACAAAACTCATCAAAACACATAAAACTTGAGGAAATTACAACACTTCAAGATATAAAATGTGATTTATGAGTGAGTATATTGCTTACTCATCAACTACAATGACCCAAAAAATGGAGAGGTTGAAAGAGAGTTCTGACCATATTCTTGAAAGTGGCTATTCTTTGAAGTTTTAATGATAACCATTGATTGGCCAAGGTTGATTGAATAACACAAACCTCGCATGGTCTGCCTTTCAAACCATATAGAGAAAGTCAGCGGCCCTAGCTCCTTCAACACCCAAATCTTTTCAAAGGACTAGATTCGTAGCAGGTGGCTTTAGAGATGCCCCAGAGTCATAATGCGCGACCCAAAAATTTTACTCAGGAGGCTCTTATTATGAGTCGGGGCAAAATGGACTCATTTGGATCCAGTTCAATAAAGAGTAGAGGCGGAGGTTTTAGAGAAGATATAGGGACTGACTGTTCTCTATTATGAGAGTCAGGCTCCGGGGGAATGCTTTGTGCTCTGTTTTCTATATATTCTTCCGTAAATTTGTCCATCATGATATAGTGGATAAGGTACCAGGCATAAGAAAGCTGAAATTTGACTCATAGAGGTCCATAAAAGAATAGAAATACCAAACTTAGCAAGAGGCTATAATTGATGGGTCAAAAAGGCAGGGAGGAAATGGGTTATTGAGAGCAAGAAGGTGATGAAAAGTGTGAAAAAGAAATTACAATAACAGGGAACATGGTTGGAATGGTGAATCGGTGACAGGGTAGGGAAATATGACAAAACGCTAGGTCTGTAAGGGTCCCACTAAGGAGAAAGTCGCCACTCTGTCATACTGTACGGAGAGCAAAAATAACTCATCACTCCTCATATGTCTTAATTAGTTTAGGCCTACTTGCTTAACTTGTCCATGTTATAGCTTTTTTAACAAAAAATTTAAAAATAAAGCCATTCTTCATGCCACTTAATAATCTATACCTCAAGTGTTAATTTTGGGGTATAAATTTAAAACGCAATACAAATGTGGCATAAATATCATTATATCAAGAATGGAGCGTTCATCAAAATCCCTCTATATTATTTCACGCTTAGCCCATTCATCACATTCATCATCTTTTATATGCTTTGCATTACATATACATTATATTATGTCATATTATACTATACTATATCTGTGCATTTGGTGTACGGGGTTGGATAGGATTATTAAATTAGATTGGATTGGGTTGGATGGGATGGGATTATATTTAGTACTATCTTATGTTTGGTACAAATTAGACTAAATAATATAAAAATGATCCAATATTGATTGGACATGATTCTTAAAAAAGATTATAGAAAACCTATTGCTAAAAAATAGTAAGATAATTTCTTATACTTTGGGTTAACAAAAAAAAATATAAAAAAAGAAAAAAAAATTCAGTACAAAATTACATTACTTTGAATAAATATGAGTTTAAATTTTATTGACAAATTATTTTAGTTATGAATTAAAATATTTTTTTTGTTCATAAACTCAACCGTTACTTTTTTTTTGTTCTTAAATATAAAATATATTTATATTAAGACAGAACAATTTTTTTTAACAAAAATATTTTTTTTCTAGCTATATACTCTCAATTCTAATATGATATACTGCGTCGGTGAAAATAAAAATAAAAATAAAAATCACAAAATAAGTTTGTTTATATCATATAATTGCATGAGCTATTTAGGAAAAAATAATTACACCAGAGTACATAGGCTTTGCATCATATTGCTAAACAAAAAATTAGCTCATTGACCAAGTTTTACTATTCAAACATATGTAGCTAATATTTGTTTGTATGATTAACCAAAGCTTTAAAAAAATAAAAAGAAACTTGGCTTAGTATTTAATGCATGATGTAAAAACCTCAAAAAGATATGCACGACAACTAGTTGTTGCCATCGCTCTCACGAATGAGAGTCATGACAAAGTTGAACTTCAAACCTATCTTCATAGCTTTCAAGGCAGTGCTATAAAATGATTGTTCAGCAAATATCTTCAACGCCTGAATGCGATCAACAATAGAAAGATCCATTTTGCTAAGCTTATCCCATACAAGCTGATGTTCATCAGCATCTTTGTTTTTCATTTTATCAATTAGAATTTTCATATGGTCGTTCGATTTTTCCATCATCTTATCAAATGTCCTTGTAAGTTTCTTTAGTCCAACAAACACATTGTCAGATGATCTCACTCTCTTTCTTCTACTTCAACGAGTATAATCAGTTTTTTATGCTTGGTTTACAAAAGTTGGTGAATTACTATCTTCTTCAACACCAAGTCCAATTAGATCAAAGTACAATTTCGTATTGCACTCAATCTCATCAACCATGTCAGCCGGTGTTTGAGCTCCTTTTCCAGTAGCACGGTCAGCTCCAAAGATGTTAGCAAGCCTCTCATGAATGAAAATAAAAGCTTATAATCAATAATTGATTATATAAGCTCAAACTTGCATATGTATTTTTCACATTTCGATGTTATCTACCTCAATATATTTGTCAGTATCATTCCAACCGAATCCACTCTTAATAAACATGTCAAACACCAGACTATATTATTTTTTGAGCATCTTCATTTTTGATTCAATATGAGGATTTGTTTTAAGTTCAGAGGTGGGGCATACAGTACCCACGGCCATCTCAATTACTTGTAAATAGCCAGTTTTGAAAGTACCATTATCACAACGATGGCCACGCTCAACTATATCTTCAAGGATGCTTAATAATGCCTCTTCCTCAATCTTGGTCCATACACGTCGAGTGCATTTCTTTTTACTCTCATTGTTGCTTCCACTTTCAATCTCCATTCCTAAACATAGAATAATAAATAAATAAAATGAATATTAACTTGGATTTGACTACATAGTTTAACAACAATAAATACATATGTTCTTGGCTACATACTTAAACAAGAAATAATCATTATATTCATTCATGAAATATAACAATACGGAGAAAAAACAAAGATAGACATTAATTTGCAAACATATAGTAACGAGGTCTAATGTAAACCAAAGCTAATTATAATTGCTTGCAAAATACAAATTTACAAACACCATTTTTTTGTCAAAATAATGAATTAAACATAAGTGTGATAATAGTTTATTTTCCTAATGGATACTTGATCTCTACTCATCAAACATCTGTTTTGCCAAGTCATCCCTCCATGCAGTCCACTGATATGATGATCAATTGAAGCAATATTTTCTTGTTTTGCATATGTTTGACTATTTTCATAAGATTGCTCATTATTAAATTAGTCTTCAATTGGATCAGTTCCAGACAATTCTCTCTTAATTAAATTATGAATAAGACAACAAGCCATTATTATTCGACATTAAGTTTTTATGGGATAAAATGATGGGCCTCTCAAAGCAACAACGCTCTATGAAGTTCCTTGCAGACGAATGCTTCATATTAAAAAATTCTCTCTCATTTGTTGAAAGATGTCGAGCATTCCATTGTGACAAATGATATGTCGTTCCTCTATATGGTGCAAGAAATCCCTCACTATTCGCATAACCATCATCCACGAGATAATAGCGACCTGAAAAAGTTAAATTAAAAAATTGAATATGCATATTACTTTACATATGTATAAAACTAATGAAATTTTAGAATAATTATTTATTTTCACCTGGAGAAACTCTTAAGCCATTTGGTCTACTTATTGCATCACGTAAAATTCTAGAATAGATGCAGAACCCTCCCAACCAGGTAAAAGAAATGTAAACTTCATATTCTAATCACAAGCGACTACGACATTGGTTGTAATCTGATCTTTACGAGTTCGATATCTTGGCTTTTAAGTTTCAAGTACATTTACATCTATGTAGATCCCATCTAAGGCTCCCAAGCAATTCTATTAAAAGGAATTTTTCAAAATTAGTTTTATTGCAAAATAGTATATCAAAACTTCTTATATTTAGTGTTATTTGTAACCATACCTTAAAAAACTTCCACCAATCGTCCTTGCAATCTTTAGAAATCGAAACTGAAGGTTGTAGAAGACTTCCTTGTAAACGTATAACACCGTTTAATATTAAATTAAAATACCTACTAATCGTTTCTCGCGATCGCTTAAACCTATTACATATTGTTCGATTCTTTACATGATCATGATGTGCAAGTATGTGTAAGAAAATGCATACTTGCTCCTCCAAACTAACCAACCCATCTTTTTCTACTTTTGCATCCATTTGAAGTAACTCACATAATATCCCTAAAGTTCTTCGATCCCTTCGGAGTTGGTTGACACACTCTATGTCACTATGGCCTATTATGCTATCTAGATAGCTCAAGCGAGTTTCATGTCGAACAAATGCACGATTCCTAAGCAAATATTTTTTATATTTATTGTGAATGATAAAATACACATTCGCAAACATGATGCACGTAAGGATTCTTTTCAAATACAAATGCATCGCAATTACATATGTCAAAATCCTTCTCTCTTCCATATCTACACACTTGTAAGTTGTAAATCAAAGTAAGAACATATCTATTTTACAAAGAAAATATAAGTAACAAATAAAGGGATGACGACATTTATATATTGAAAAATTCTTTATATAATATAAAGATTAAAAAGAAGAAACAAAAGAAGAAGAAGAAAAAAAAAGCGATGAATTCAAAAGAATTTAGTTAACCCCTTCATTATTTTGATCCAGCTATTGCTATGAATTTTGTATATAATGTAGATAAAGACAATAAAGACATAATGATCTGATCAACCTAAATATAGAAATCCCCATTTGTAATATCAGAGCATAATGCTAAATTAATTTTTAATAGTCTTGAAAATCATTTTTATTGCCATACATATTGACTTGATTTTGGGAATCTTCAACGCCTAGAGAATTTTCAGATATATTGATTTTAAAAGATAATTTTCGTTTGACTTCCTCTTTATGTGGTTTTATCATGATTCTTACCAAATTTACTGCAAGCTTAATCAATAAGTTTATCAAATACAAAAAAGAAAATAAAAATAAAAATAAAAATATAAAATTTCAGCAGAAGTAGTTTGCCATTTTTTTTAATCAAGTTTCATACCTGATGAAGTAGACAATGGCTATTGTTGTGTTAAGGAGATGGTGGAGAAAGTTGTGCATATGTGTGGCTTATTAAATATAAAATGGGCTTAGAAATGTTATATAACTTTGGTAGTGTAAAAGATATTTTGGCGGCACCAAAATATTTTTCGGGGAAACGAAATAGAAAGAATATTCATGGGAATATTCTTTTATCTTGAGTAATCCCATTATTTTACTTGGGATTACTTATCCTTGTGAAGGTGGGACTATTTGGAGAATTGAGATTACATATCCAATCTACTTGTTAGTCCAAACACTAGATATTATTTTTTCCAATCCAATCCCTATCATATCCCACACCCTAAACGCACCCTATATATACATATACAAGCTACATATTGTACCATATTATATTATACTATCTAAATTTATATTTGTACCCCCGACCCTAGGGTTATTTAACCCACTCTATGCCGGGATAAAATTCTCAATAAACAAATTGTATTTTGTAAACTCCGACATTTATTTTTGAATGTCATCTCGAATCATCGAATGAAGTATGAAATTTTATTTTCACTACTCATTTTATCCATTAGGAAATAAGTTTTATGTGATAGAGATCACAAAAGCAAAGTTCGACTTAATTTGTAAAAATTTCACAATAGCTCCTGAACTTTTGAAAAATTATATTTTGGCCAAAATTTCAGAAAAATGACCCTCAACAGTCGTAGAATATTTGTAAGGCTATAAAATAACTTAAAGTTACATAATAGGTCTTAGTTTAAAGTTTGGAGTCATTCCGAGCTAAAACGAAGTCGAAACATGAAGATTTCAGTAAAGTCGGGCTTTTATCGCAAATAAAGAGAAAATTATGAACGGGCTCAAGAACGACCACGAAGAGTTAAACTTAATTTTTAAATTGTTTTATCTAGAGGTTTTTTGAAACAAATAAAAAGACTCGTCAAGTCTCGGGTTCGATAGAATTCAAAATAGAAAAGTCGTTCGCAATTTATCACGAAAGTTACAGTTTAGTCACTGTCGCTTAAAGAACGGGATTTTTCCTAGCAGAGAAACATCCCCGGGTCAGTAGGAAGAAGTTACCATGATTATTAAGCAGTAATTGATATTATTCTTGCCTATTTTCAGTGTCAAAAACTGTAACATACTGTATTAGAAATTAACATTTTCATGGTTCGTGTTTCAAGGATTATCGGTGATAGTCTAAATATTATCAATGTGCATTAAGCATTAACAGTGCAAAATTTAAGTGGAATGGGCTGATTATAATCTCACCAATCAGTGAAGAGATACATGCTAAAGATGAGACAAAAGAAAAGGACAAAAGGAAAAGACAAAATAGAGAAATGAAAGGATTGTTATCGTGATATTAGTCTTACATGTAGTGGACCTTTGGATGAGTAGATTTTTAAACCAAATGGCCAAGAAAATTTGCAGCAAATAAGTAAACATAATAAAGATAAAATTAATGAAATAAAATTTGAGAAAAATGGGCTATAATGGTCGGATTTTGGGGAGAAGAGAGAGAGGGAAAGACAAGAAAAGAAAAAGAAAGATTGAAAGGTAATGAACTAAATGATTATGTCTTGAAAAATCTAGACCATTGGATGAGCTAAAATTCAAATTAAGGGCCAAGATTTGTACAGCCTATTAATGAGTCAATTAGTAAATAAAAAACAAAAATAAAAATTGAGGAAGAGAGAGAGAAAGGGGCGGAGTTATAGAGGGAAGGAGAGAAAGAGAGTTAAAAATTCACGAGCTTGTTTTACAAGCTTTCAAACTTGTCTATAGAAGGAGAACCAATGCTAAAGCTCTCATTTTTGGTCCCATTTATTAAAACTATAGAGAGAAACCATGCTTAGAGTGATAGAAAAGAATAAAGAAATGTTCCAAGAGAAATAGAGAGAGAGGGGCGGATTTTCTCTAGGAAAGGAAGAAGAAAAAGCCTTCAAGTTCAAGCCATTTTTCCAAGCCTAAACCTAAGGTAACTTACCTAGCTTTTCCTAGGGTTTTAGTTTCTTAACAATACCTCTAAAAATTTCCTTTCACCTCTTCCCTAAGGTGTCAAAGGCCACCAAGAAGAATTTTTGGAAGAAAAATCCTAGAGGAAGCCGGCCTAGCACAAGAGAGAACGCCACCCAAAAAGTTCATTGAACTTAGGTATATTTACTAAAACGCATGTGAGATTTTAATTAGTTTTGAGTATAGCTTTCTTTGGTTAATTTTTGCATGTCGGTTTTGCTTGGTGAAAACCCGAGCTTTAGCTTGACGGAAGCTAGAAACCCTAGCTTCCAAAGTTCTGTGTGTGCATGCCGTTCTTGTGCTCGAATGTGTGTATCTCGGCCATGCTTGCCTTTAGGCCTTTCTTAAACTCTTTGCATGCTTTAGATTCTTCTTATTTATGTTTTCATAAAGGAATAGAAATGGTTACAAAAGATTTTTACGAGCACGATGGTTTCTAATGAACCATCATGATAACCGTAAAGAAACTTTTATAAAACGAGAGCTAAATGTAAAATACAACTAAAATAAGTTCTTGATCCTTTTTGAACACTTTGAAATGAAATTATAAATTGATTTTAGGCTCTAATCTCCTCTTCCCTCAAAGTGTTTTAGAAATTAGAAAAGAGAAACGTCAAAAAGAATTTCGTACGGTAATCTTCCAATCAAAATCTCAAATTTACAATAAGTAAGTTTTTGTTCTTGTAAACTTTGAGAACTTGAGCTTAAATGCTCTCAAGCAAAACCATATAGATCACTAGATCCCTTATAATGCCTTATTATACTGTTCTTAAGATGTCTTTGTAATGAAAATAAAGAGGTTTTAAAAAGACAAGACGCTACATGACCGGTTTGAGCAAAACTATGAGTAAACCTAGAAAATGCGTCATTTTAAGAGTTGGAAATTCAAATGAACCTTTAGCGCTTCGATGACGGTTTGATAAAAAAATGAAATCTTTCCTTAAATACCTAGAAGCTACTGTCCAAATACTAAAAGTGAAATTTATGTAAAGATCATAAAGGTTTTGACTTATAATAATGGTTTCAAACGAAACCAAAAATGACTTAAGGAAAACATGTCATTTTAAAGAAAGAACGAAACGAGCTTTCAAAGCTTTGATGAAGGTTGAGTACAAGGACTAAATATGTCCTAAAAGAAAACCTAGAAGCTACTGCCCACCTGGTGTGCTTGGTATTTTTAAAGAAAAGATAATAATTTACGTTAAAATGACATTTTCTAACGAAACTGTAACCGAAAGCTTGGTAAAACCACAACAGTGGTAATTAGAGTTTTAATTGAACAAACATGGACTTTAGAGTGTTTATACCTTTATAAAATAATTTTAGAAATTAAATATTATTGATATTTAATTTCTTTTGGCCAAGACTCGGGTTCATACCCTTAAAATATGATAAGTCAAACCTGAGCCAAGTTAACCGTGATTTTTGAAAAGTAAACTTTTTAAAGCCCTAAAAGGATTTTTATGGTCTTGGATAAATCAAATGGTCTTATAAATTATATTTTAGACCTAACATTGGCCAAGTATGAAATTTAGATAAATTTTCGAACCGTAAATAGTGAGTAACAGAAATCGACCCTCGAGATATCTTGGTAAGCTCCCGAGTCGTTTTAGGAGCACCAATTAGGGTTTGGAATAGTCCCGAACCCAAGTAAGGTTAAATAAACCTTGGTTAATTCTCCTAGGCAGCCCCGCCTTGGTAATAAAATAGTGTAGAAAGTCCTGAGCATTCGAACATTTAAGATAAGAACTAGTTTCTCTCTCGGATAACGAGACAGGCGAACTAACGCAACCTAATTCCTTTTTTATTGAAAGGACTAAAGGACGGCGAAGTGGTCGGAGCTCGGAGCGTTGCTCAAGACAAGCTCAAAGAAACCTTATCACTTACGCAAGGTAAGTGGCAATGCACCTATGACACCAAGTTGTGTGTTTGTGTTTATGTATGCTTGTTTGTTAGGCTTTAACTGCTATTCCCGATAACTGTATTGTGCGAATATATCTATGTATTGTGAAACTAAAAGTAGTAAAAAGCCATATTAAGCCTTATAAAGAAATTAAAGAGGAAGAAAATAAGAAAGAAAGAAAGTGAAAGAAAAAGTAAATAAGTAGAGCTTAGCCTCTAGAATAAAATGTTACTAAGACGTTAAGAAAGCCGGACTATGGCCCGTGCAAGATTTGAAGCCGGGTTTCGAGCCGAGTGAGATTAGGGCTAAAAAGTCAACTAAGCCTTGTTTTTTGTTGAACCTAGAAGGCCGAAGAAATTATTACTGCGGGTCTTAGCACCCCGATACAAGAGGTTAAAATCCTGGGATTCTAGAGGAGCCCGGTTTCATGTGACTTCTCATTGTTAGGGAAACCAACACCTCTTGCCACACCCCAATCCTCCGAGTGAGGTGATGATGGGTCGCAATGTACAAATATAGTAAAACGTACGTTGATGGAACTGCCGGCTCCAAGAGAAAGCTGTATCATTAAATTTTGGGAAGTTTGGCCATTTCTCGTGGCGCACCTCAGTGTTGGGACAGAAGCGATTTCCATCAGTGGATCCTAGACAAAAGATCAAGAGAAAGAGTTAGAATTATCAGTGCCTCAGTTCAGAGGCTGAAATGAGAAAAAAAGAAAGAAGAGTCGACCCCAGAGGTGGTCACTCACAAAAAGAATGCTTTGTTAGGGTTTGATCGTCCGAAGACGAAAAAAACTCTATCTCTTGCATTGATAATTGTTGTTGCATATATGATTCCTTGTTGCATTGCATTGCATCATTAAGATAGATCAGTTTTGCCCGTACCGAGTTTATCGACTCATTAACTTTTCCTTGGTATTATAGTTTATCGACTTATTAGCATTTCTGAGTTTATCTAGGCGTGTGTCACCCCAAGAAGAGAAAGACCCCGTAGCATATATATTTTAATTTCACATTTTGTATTTTGATAACAATGGTGTGATATTGTGACCAAGAATAGGTCCCGAGGCCCCGAACTTAAGATAAAGTGGTGGCTCTTTTCTTGAACTCAAGAGAAGTCAGGAGACAGTATTTTGATTTAGAAAAGTACTTTAACTTCCGCATTCTAAAAAAAAATACGAGCTCTTTATGTCATAAAGTAATTTGTGCTTTATGTTTTAAGTAAGATTAATAGTAGTAAAGATAGAAGAACCCATGTCGCGGCCTCCGGCCGAAAGAGTTGGGTCTTGGCATAATTTTTGGTATCAGAGCTCGGGTTTAGCCGATTTTGAAGTTTCTCCACACACGTCTCCTCGCCAACAAGTAGATAAGTTTTAAAAGAGTAGTTTGTTGCTATACTAGTTAGGACTCATAGTTATATCTTCTTAACATTTATATCCTAACCTTATCTAAAAAAGTAACGATGCAACCTTATCTGAAAAAGTAATGATGGAGGATGTCCGAGGTAGATCAGCCTTCACGCAAGCCGTCAGTGGGCTCGGGCCAGCATAGCGCGGCTGGACCCATCCCAACTGCCAATGGTTTGGCAGATTACATACGCTTGATAACGCCACACGTACCCACTTACTCGGGTGAGGCTGACACTATGCCTTTTTAGGAGTGGGGGCCACAGACTCTAGGATGGATGAGATCTCTTTGCATTCCAGAGAAAGATCGGGTCAACCTAGCTCAGACCTTATTCTGAGGATCCACCCTCTACTGCTGGCATGAGAGAGAGAACCAAGTAGGACACGAATATAGCTGGTTCGTCTATGAGGCCTCCATACATGCCACTTTTCATATGGTCGATGACATGACCACATGGACTCGGAAAGCCGATGGGTTCCGCCAATGCCATTGAGAGACTATCCACTCTTACTCCGATTGCTTTGACCTCGAGATAGTTGAGACATAACCCAACTTTGGCATCAGCGAGCTACTGTGCATGCAAATCTTCTTGCAGGGTATTCGCCCATACTTTCGACCCCCTCGCCTGTATCCCCTTTTTGGCACAATGGGAGCTATGAGGAGGGCATATTTTGCAATCGCAGATAGCATTTACCCTCTGATACTAGGCGGTACCTCGCTTCGCACGTGTTCATTCTGAGCCTGCCCCAGCTGCTCCGGCTCAGGATGTACCACACGATAGTGAGAGTTCGGAGGACGACGTCTCCATGACTAAGTCAGAGATGGATATCGACAGTGGTCATCCTGATTACGACCCACGCCACGATGATTAGACCATTAGGACGACGCGTACATAGGATTAGAATGCTCTGTGAAGCGCCTTTTTGACCATGTCCTAGTTTTTCTCGCTCTATTTGAAGCGACCTACACTTTTGATTATATATGTGACCAAAAAGAGCCATAATGGCTAGTGAATCTCCGTTTTTCCTTTATTCATCATTACCTTTTTTTGGAATCCTATACGATGAACAAAGATATATGTATGGAAGTTAAACAGTGAAATGAAATAGAAATCTTTGCCAGCTATGTCTCATGCAATACAACTAAATTTTTGCTAATTCTACGACCTTACTTGCTTGTTTACTTGTAATAAATCAAATAAAAACGGAATTGATCAAATAGGGAACTCACGAAAGGGGTGTGCTTACAGGATTCAAATTGAAGACAATGAAACCATACCGCCAAGAGCTATTCCAGAGGCTGTGCGCCACGAATTAGATGAGGTACAAAGATTGCTGGAAGAACAACAGAACGTTGCATAACAAAGGGATGAACAGATCCGCACTCAAACTGCAACACTCGAACAATTCTTTCACCGACTAAATGATATTGACATACCATCACCCGTACCTCAAGTACCTACTGCACAAGAAGTGCCAAACCATAGAGCAGCAAACCTTATTGCGCCTAGAGCAGTCGAACAGGTTGGAGAGCCAACCTACGAGCGATTTAGGCGCCAGAAGCCGCCCAAATTCAACGGAACTCGTGATCTCACCACTACTGAAGAGTGGATTAAACGCCTCCAACACGTCTTCGGTTACATGGGCCTTACCGATGAAGAGAAGGTCGCTTATGCCATCAATAAGCTAGACTGAGGATGTCATAGTATTGGCATCTCTGTTTGTCCAACTACTTCCCACCAACACATGGCTCTTTGGGAATATTTTGCCAAGTTGTTCCGCGATAAGTATCTCAGAGAAGCCCGTTTGGCTGGAAAGGTCCGAGAGTTCATAAGCCTCCGCTAAGGAAGAATATCAGTGGCGGAGTATACCGCTAAGTTTGACGAGTTGGCATACTTTGCCCCAACCATAGACCCCATGGACGATGCTAGGAAGATTAAATATATGCATGGGCTAAGGATCAAGATACTGAAACAAGTAGATAACGGCAAGGAAAGGCCAGAATCCTACGCCGATGTTGTGCAAAGAGCTCTGAGAAACGACGGATTGGATCGATAGGAAGACATAACAGGTGGAGAAAGGATAGATCGCCCGTCTGATGGGCAGAACAAGGAGACCAAATACGAGAAGAAGAAACAGTTTCAGTCTCGCACCAGACACTTTTGCAGGAACAACTGCTTCAACTTCAAGAAGCAAGATTTCAGTAAAGATAATCCGGGACAGAGAAATGAAAATAGAAACAGTAGTGGAGAGCCCAAGAAGGGACAAGATAGAATAGAGATGAGAAATGTGAGAGGGCATTGGACGTCCCGTGAAGAAAATGCCTAAGAAAGGACAGCACTGGCCCCTTAATGCCCAAAGTGCCAGAAAATTTACTCCGGAGAATGCCGATTTGGGACCACAAGAGGCTACTATAATCGTGGCCATGAGGGATACATAGCCCGCAACTGCAAGAATAACGCCGCCAAGGCGAGAGAGAGTCAGCCCCTCGTTGTCGCGCAAATACGAGGATGTATAGCTTGAACAATGGAGACATCGAAGCAGGCCCTTCTATTCTAGTCTCTATTCTTAACCTCTTTTCGCTCATCGACTCTGGAGCGACACGTCAAAGCAGGCCCTTCTACATCGACGAGCTGGAAGTTAATAGATGGACCTTTAGTAGTCCTTTTGTTACCGTTACTCCAATAGGAGATGTCTACAAATTTACAACTTAGTTTAAGGATGTGCCAATAAAGATTGGAAATTCCATCATTTACGCGAATTTGGTAGAAATCGAAATGTGTGATTTCGATGTAATCATCGGGATGGATTGGCTTAATGCCCATTATACGATAATATATTATCGTAGAAAGTGAGTACGCTTTAGTCCACCAAATGCGAAGTTATTTGAGTTCCAAGGAACTCTACGCAATCGATTAGCCCCAATAATTTCTGCTCTTCAAGCTAGGAAGTTGCACGATAGCGGATGCCAAGGGTACTTGGCCAATATTGTCGATCAGACGAAAAAGCGAGAGTCAGTGCCAGAAGACGTGCCTATAGTACGACAGTACCTATCATTCTTCCCGGACGATCTTCTAGGGTTGCCACCCGATCGAGGGATCGAGTTCTGCATATAGTTGATTCCTGGGACCGCACCAATCTCCCGAGCCCCGTATCGCTTAGCTCAAGTCGAATTAAAAGAGTTAAAGGCACAAATCAAAGAGTTGACTAAGAAAGGCCTTATCCGACCTAGCCATTCCCGGTGGAGAGCGCCGGTCCTATTTTTTCAGAAGAAAGATGGTTTGCTGAGACTTTGCATAGACTACCGGGAGATCAATAAGGCGACCATTAAGAATAAGTACCTGCTACCGCGAATCGACGACTTATTCGATCAACTAGCCGGGTTTGCAGTATTTTTAAAGATCGATTTAAGATCTGGCTACAATCAGTTGAAAATAAGAGAAGAAGATATTCCAAAGACAGCTTTTCGTACTAGATACGGATACTATGAATTCTTAGTGATGCCGTTTGGCCTCACCAATTCTCCCGCAGCTTTCATGGACTTAATGAACCGGGTATTCGAGGATTTTCTAGACAAGTTTGTCATCGTCTTCATCGACAACACCTTGGTTTATTATAAGAATAAGGAAGAACATGCCCCGCACCTACGATCAGTGTTACAATGACTCTATATGAAAAAGCTTTACGCCAAATTCAACAAGTGTGAATTTTGGCTTGACAAGGTCGTCTTCCTAGGATACACTGTCTCTAAAGAAGGAGTTGCAGTAGACCCCGCCAAGATTGAGGCCGTCATAAGCTAGCAACAGTCGAAGAATGTAACCGATGTGAGGAGTTTTCTGGGATTAGCAGGGTATTACCGTAGATTTGTTGAAGGATTTTCCATAATCGTGAGCCCTTTAATGGCCCTAACCCACAAGGAGCATAAGTATGCATGGAAAAAACCTTGCGAAGGAAGCTTACAAGAGCTGAAGAAATGCCTGACTATCGCTCCTATTCTTGCCATTCGACAAGAAAACGCCGAATTCGGTATCTATTGTGTTGCGTCAAAGTCAGGGTTAGGGGTCGTACTAATGCAAGGTGGAAAAGTAATTGCTTATGCCTAGCGACAATTGAAGGAATACGAGACCAGATACCCCACTCATGATATGGAGTTAGCAGCAGTTGTATTCGCCCTCAAGGCTTGGCGACACTACTTATACGATATGTATTGTGATATCTACACCGATCACAAAATGCTGAAATATCTGTTCACACAGAAGCAATTAAATGTATGTCAAGGACGATGGTTGGAGGTCCTCACTTACTATGGCTTCACTATCCACTTTCATCCATGAAAAAGGAACAAAGTTGCGGACGCACTAAGCCGGAAATCCATAGGGATCCTAGCAATGTTGCAAGGGATTCCAAAGGAATTATTAAAAGAGATCTTGGATTTCGAACTCGTGATAGAATGTGGACGATTAGGAAGTCTCCAGATGTCTCCAGTAATACTGGCCGAGATACGAAAGGTCCAATCTAATGATGAATTCCTGACAGAAATTCAAGAAAGAATAAAGAACAAACCCCAGACGGAGTTTGCTAGTAATCAGGAAGGAATCTTAGCATTTAAAGGACACATTTGCATCCTAAATGGCCCTAATTTCATAGAATAATTACTCGAAGAGGCACATCAAACACCTTACTCAGTGCCCCCTGGAGTCACAAAGATGTATAAAGACCTCAAACGGCTATATTGGTGGCCAAGCATGAAGAAAGATGTGGTTAGATTTGTTAAAAGATACCTCACATGCCAACAAGTCAAGGCCAAAGACCAAAGACCAGTTGGGTGTTACCGCCGCGGGCGATCCCCGAGTGGAAATAAGACCAGGTCACGATGAATTTTGTCACCGGACTACCCAGAACCCAACAAAATCACGATTCTGTTTGGGTCATCGTGGATCGCCTCAGCAAGGCCGCTCACTTCATTCCAGTCAATATGACTTATATGATGGATAAGCTAGCAGAGCTCTACGTTCAAAACATAATAAGACTCCATGGAGTGCCACGATCATTCGTGTCTGCTAGAGACAGCCGCTTCACGTCCAAGTTTTAGAAAAGCCTCTAGACTACGCTTGCCACAAGACTCAAGTTCAGCACCGTATCCACCCTCAAACAGACTATCTAGATATTAGAAGATATGCTTAGAGCTTATGCGTTAGACTTCCATGGAACCTGGGAAAGATTTCTTCCGTTGACTGAGTTCGCATATAACAATAGTTATTAGGCCACTATTGAGATGGCGCTATACGAAGCTCTGTACTGAAGGAAATATTGTTCCGCAGTGCATTGGAATAAAGCGGGAGAAATAAGATACTTGGGTTCCGAACTGGTAGAGCAATCCACTGAAGCAATTAAGAAATTTCGGCAACGGATAAAAATAGCCCAAAGCCGACAGAAGAGCTATGCTGATAAGAAAAGACGCCCGTTGGAGTTTGAAGTGGGAGACAAAGTGTTCCTGAAAACATCTCCAGTCAGAGAAATTACGAGATTTCGTAAGAAGGGCAAACTAAGCCCTTGATACATTGCACCCTTTGAAGTTCTCTAGGAAAGGAAGAAGAAAAAGCCTCCAAGTTCAAGCTATTTTTCCAAGCCTAAACCTAAGGTAACTTAGATAGCTTTTCCTATGGTTTTAGTTTCTTAAAAACACCCCTAAACCTTTCCATTCACCACTGCCATAAGATTTCAAAGGCCACCAAGAAGGATTTTTGGAAGAAAAATCCTAGAGGAAGTCGGCCTAGCACAAGAGAAAACGCCACCCAAAAAGTTCAACCTTGAACTTAGGTATATTTCCTAAAACCCATGTTAGATTTTAATTAGTTTTGTGAATAGCTTTCTTTGGTTAAGTCTTTGGATGTATTTTGTGTTGAAATGTTCTAATAGTATTTATTTGCATGTCGATTTTGCTTGGTGAAAACCCGAGCTTTAGCTTGACGGAAGCTAGAAACCCTAGCTTCCGAAGTTGTGGGTGTGCATGCTGTTTTTGTACTCGAATATGTGTGTCTCGGCCATGTTTGCCTTTAAGCCTTCCTTGAACCCTTGGCATGCTTTAGATTCTTCTTATTTATGTTTTGATAAAGGAATAGAAATGGTTACAAAAGATTTTTACGAGCACGACGGTTTTCAACGAACCATCATGACAACCGTAGAGAAACTTTTATAAAACGTGAGCTAAATGTAAAATCCAATCAAAATGAGTTCTTGAACCTTTTTGAACACTTTGAAATGAAATTATAAATTGATTTTAGGATCCAATAGCCTCTACCCTCAAAGTGTTTTAGAAATTAGGAAAGAGAAATTTCAAAAAGAATTTCGTACGGTAATCTTCCGAGCAAAATCTCAAATTTACGATAAGTAAGTTTTTAGTTTTTGTTAACTTTGAGAACTTGAGCTTAAATGCTCTCAAGAAAAATCATATAGATCACTAGATCCCTTATAATACATTATTATGCTGTTCGTAAGATGTCTTTGTAAAGAAAATAAAGAGGTTTTAAAAAAATGG
>CM030874.1:2143614-2187208 GCA_018132145.1 Boehmeria nivea var. tenacissima | reverse complement strand
AAGCAAAATTAAGAACTACAAACTAAAAAGATAAATGAAAGAAAACTCACTAACAGTCGGGTTGCCTCCTGACAAGCGCTACGTTTAACGTCCAACTTGACTCTATGTCGTCACGCATCTTGAAGAATTGTGGTTGATGTCGGGCCGATTGGTTCGCCCGTGACATATGTCTTGACTCTTTGTCCGTTCACCTTGAATGACTCCCCCTCTTTATTGCTCAATTCTACAGCTCCATGAGGATAAACCTTGATCACGGTGAATGGTCCCGACCATCTTGATTTCAGCTTCCCGGGAAAGAGCTTCAATCTCGAATTGAACAATAGCACCTGTTGTCCCGGTTGTATATCTTTCCTAATGAGATGCTTGTCATGCCATGCCTTTGTCTTTTCTTTGTAGATCTTTGCATTCTCATATGATTCCAAACGAAGTTCCTCCAATTCGTTAAGCTGTAGAGCACGTTGGACTCCTGCGGCCTTTAAGTCCATATTTAGCTTCTTCAATGACCATAGTGCTCGATGCTCGAGTTCCACAGGTAAGTGGCATGCTTTGCCAAAGACAAGACGATACGGGGACATACCTAACGGCGTTTTGAATGCCGTTCGATATGCCCATAAAGCATTATCAAGTCGTCGTGCCCAATCTTTTCGCGAGCAACTCACAGTTCTTTCCAGAATTTGCTTAACCTCTCGGTTTGAAATCTCAGCTTGGCCATTGGACTGCGGGTGATAACCGAGTGCTCTCTTGTGTCGCACACCATACCTTAAGAGGAGAGCTTCAAATTGCTTGTTGCAGAAGTGTGTTCCCTCGTCACTAATAATAGCCCGCGGTGTACCGAACCGTGTGAAAATATGCTTGTGGAGGAACTTGAGTACTACCTTGCCATCGTTTGTAGGAGTCGCAGCTGCTTCTACCCATTTTGAAACATAATCAACCTCGAGGAGGATGTATTTGTTGTTGAACGATGAAGTGAAGGGCCCCATAAAATCAATCCCCCACACGTCAAAAAGCTCGACCTCGATGATGTTCGTTAGCGGCATTTCATTGCGGCGTGAGATGTTACCCGATCGTTGACAACGATCACAAGATAGCACAAAGCGATGGGCGTCCTTGAACAACGTAGGCCAATAAAAACCACATTGAAGTACCTTGGCCGCTGTCCTCTTGCCCCCAAAGTGCCCACCACACTCTAAAGTATGGCAATGGGTCAGAATGCTATGCATTTCTTCTTCTAGAACACAGCGTCTGATGATTTGGTCTGCGCAGTGTCGATAGAGGAGTGGTTCCTCCCAATAGTAATGCTTCACATCGGAGAGGAATTTCTTCTTCTGATGATAAGTGAATTCAGGTGGTGTGCCATGACCTGCAAGATAATTGACGAAATCTGCAAACCACGGTAGGTTTTTCACTGCTAGCAACCGTTCATCCGGGAAGTTGTCATCGATGGGCTGCTCTAAGTCTTTCTTCTCTTCATTCTCAAGTCTTGACAAATGATCGGCCACCAGGTTTTCCGTTCCTTTCTTATCTTTAATCTCCAAGTCGAACTCCTGAAGCAATAGTACCCATCGGATCAACCTTGGTTTAGCATCTTTCTTTTCCAATAAGTACTTGAGTGCCGAGTGGTCCGTAAAGACTATGACTTTGTTGCCAATGAGATAGGGCCGAAATTTGTCAAATGCGAACACCACTGCAAGTAATTCCTTCTCTGTTGTAGCATAATTCAGTTGTGCATCATTGAGGGTTCTGCTTGCATAGTAAATGGTGTGAAACAGCTTGTCCTTCCTCTGCCCCAAAACTGCACCCACTGCAAAATCACTAGCATCACTCATAATCTCGAAAGGCAAAGACAAGTCTGGAGGCATCACTATTGGGGCGGTGACCAACTTTTCCTTCAGAACATTAAATGCTTCCAAGCATTCGTCGGTAAATTCAAAGGTGGCCCCTTTTTCAAGAAGGTTACATAGCGGTCTTGAGATCTTGGAGAAGTCTTTGATGAATCGACGATAAAAACCAGCATGCCCCAAAAAGCTTCGAACTCCCTTCACTGAAGTCGGCGGTGGAAGTTTTTCAATTGTATCCACTTTCGCTCTATCTACCTCAATGCCATTTGAAGAGATCCGATGACCTAGTACAATTCCCTCATTGACCATAAAATGGCACTTCTCCCAGTTAAGAACCAAATTTGTCTCCACACATCTTTCCAGGACCTTTGACAAGTTATTCAAGCAGTGATCGAACGACGAACCAAAAACAGAGAAATCGTCCATGAATACCTCAATGATTCGCTCTACCATATCTGAAAAGATGGCCATCATGCAACGTTGAAACGTCGCTGGTGCATTGCAAAGTCCAAATGGCATTCTGCGGAATGCAAAAGTACCATAAGGACAAGTAAAGGTGGTTTTCTCTTGGTCTTCAGGTGCAATGGCTATTTGGTTGTACCCAGAGTAGCCATCAAGGAAGCAATAATAGTCATGTCTGGCGAGCCGATCGAGCATCTGATCAATGAATGGCAAGGGGAAGTGGTCTTTGCGGGTTGCCTTGTTCAGCTTCCTATAATCCATGCATATCCTCCATCCAGTGACTGTCCTTGTTGGAATCAGCTCGTTATTGTCATTCTTCACGACTGTCATCCCTCCTTTCTTTGGCACCACTTGGACAGGGCTAACCCATGAGCTATCAGAGATAGGGTAAATCACACCTGCATCCAACCATTTGAGGACTTCTTTTCTGACAACTTCCTTCATGGACGGGTTTAACCGACGTTGATGCTCCACTGAAGGTTTGTGCTCTGCTTCCATAAGAATGCGATGAGAACATAGAGATGAACTAATCCCCTTAATGTCTGCCAATGTCCAACCCATTGCTTCCTTATACTTTCTCAGCACCCTTAACAACTTTTCTTCGTTTCCCGATGACAATTCTGACGAAATGATGACTGGCAAGGTGGATGATTCTCCAAGGAATGCATATCGGAGATGAGAAGGCAGTTGCTTCAGTTCTAGTACCGGTGGCTTCTGAATAGATGGTAAAGTGCGGCTGGGCCCTGTGCCAAGTTCTTCAAAATATTTCCTTTTATTCGGCTCAAATGCATCCATCCACGCAACAGTTTCGCGGACTTCAGTATCTTCACACATTTTCTCGGTACAATCTATCAAGCAAGCTTCCAAAGTATCCGCTGGGATGTTTGAGATCTCTGCCACTACTGTATCAAGAATATCCACTCGGAACACATCATCACTAGCTTCGGGAAGCTTCATTGCCTTGAAGACGTTGAATGTTACTTCTTCATCTTGCACTCTCAAATGCAGTTCACCCTTTTGTACATCGATCAGTGCCTTTCCAGTTGCCAAAAATGGTCTACCTAGGATGATGGGAATGTCTCTGTCCTCATCCATGTCTAGCACGACAAAGTCTGCTGGAAAGATGAACTTATCTACCTTGACAAGCACATCTTCGATAACTCCACGGGGATGCTTGATCGATCTGTCTGCCATCTGTAAAGTAACCCGTGTCGGCTTTGCTTCTCCCAACCCAAGGCGTCTGAAAATAGACAAGGGCATCATGTTGATACTTGCCCCGAGGTCACATAAGGCTTTCTCGAAAACTGACCCTCCGATTTCACAAGGGACGGTGAAGCTTCCTGGGTCCTTTAACTTCTGAGGGAGTTTGCGCTGAATGATAGCGCTGCACTCTTCAGTAAGTGCGATGGTCTCATAGTCTTCCAGCTTACGCTTCCGAGAGATGATTTCTTTCATGAATTTGGCATAGCTAGGCATCTGCTCCAAAGCTTCAGCAAATGGGATGTTTATATGGAGCTTTCTGAATACATCCAAGAACCTCGAGAACTGTTTGTCGAGCTTGTTGTTGACCAATCTTTGAGGGTAAGGTATTCTTTGAGGTGTAGTCTTAGTCTCCGTGACTTCTTCTTTAGTACCTTCTTCAACTATTGGTTCTTTGTCTCGGGCGGCTTTCTCTGTAGAGCATGGCTTCTTAACTGTGTCTTCAACAACTGTACCACTACGGAGTGTAATGGTATTGCAATGGTCTTTAGGGTTCACCACCGTGTTACTTGGTAGCGTTCCCTGTTGTCTTGTGTTGTTCGCATTGGCAAGCTGATTGATCTGAGTCTCGAGACTTCTGATCTGAGCTGACTGATTCTGAAGAGCTGTTCGAGTCTCTACCATGAATGAATTGGTATGCTCTGCCATCTTAGCCATAAGACTTTCTAAGTCAGCTTTCTTTTCTCTAGGAGGAGGAGCTTGTTGCATTTGATGATTCTGCGAATTCTGAGGATTCTGTATGTTCCTCCAAGAGAAGTTGGGATGATTTCTCCACGCTGGGTTGTAAGTGTTTTCGAACTGGTTATTGTTGCCAATATAATTTTCCTGCTCAGCCCCGTCAGTCATCATCGGGTTTCCTGCCTGACAAGTTTCACTAGGATGAGGTCCCTGGCACCACTGACAAGTAATGGCTGCATTAACCCCCAACTGAGTGCTCTGAAGTTGCTTGGTTAGGGCTGCTATCTGCTCTGTTAAAGCCTTGACTGATTCTACTTCACTGATAGGCATCTGTTTTCTCAGAATGTTCCTTCCCGATCCCCCATGATCATTATTCATTGCCATTTCTTCCAACAGAGAATAGGCTGCATCTTCAGTCTTATTCATGAGTGCCCCGCCAGCTGCAGCATTCACTAGGGTCTTTGTTGCGGGTGTGAGAGCAAGGTAGATCGTCTGAACCTGCATCCACTTAGGGAGGCCATGTTGTGGGCACTTCCTAAGCAGGTCTTTAAACCTCCTCCATGACTCATATAATGTCTCCCCATCATGCTGTGCGAAGTTGACTATCTCATTGCGTAGCTTAGCAGTCTTCTCTAATGGAAAGAACTTCGTTAAGAATTTCTGGCATAGGTCTTCCCAAGTAGTGATTGAATTAGCCGGCAAGGAATTGAGCCAACTCTTCGCCGTGTCCCTCAGTGAAAATGGGAATAGGCGGAGTCTAATGGCATCATCAGTAACGCCATTGTACTTGAATGTGTCGCAAATTTCCATGAAATTCGCGATATGATCCTTGGGGTCTTCAGAACCAAGCCCACTGAATTGAATATTCTGAACCATCTGTAGAGTGGCGGGCTTGATCTCGAAGTTGTTGGCAGCGATCGCTGGCTTCCGAATGGCCGAATGAACTCCAGCCACCGTTGGTAGGACATAGTCTCGCAGTGTCCTTGCAGCCTCCTCTGCGAAAGCTGGATTGTTCTCCATTGGAGTTGGTGAGGCTGGTGGAGAAGAAGAAGATGAAGATTCCCTTTCTTGTTCTTGTTGGGCTTGTAATATAGTTTCGCGAGCAAGCTTTCGATTTCGGCGGAAGGAACGCTCTATCTCGCTGTCAAATGGAAACAATGCAGCGTCTCCAAATTTGCGCATAAGCCTGTCACCACAAGAAAAGAGCAAGAAAGAAAAACAAAATAAATAACTGTGAAATATTACAAAAGAATAAATAAAATGAATAAATCAATAAGGAAGAATGTTCGAATTAGTGAAAGAATTATTTTGTTTGATATTAAAAACGCCAAGTCCCCGGCAACGGCGCCAAAAACTTGTTAGGCTTTTTCTAACACAACGCAAGTGCACGTGCCGTGGCAAGTAATAAAGTGTGAATTAAGTGTCGATCCCACGAGGACTTGGTTTCCTAATTACCAAACTAGTCTAATCCTAACTCTATTCGAACGATTAATTGTAAATGTTGATAATAGAATGTAAAGAAACAAAATCTTAAATATAAACTGAATGCAATAAAAGAACAGCACAAATTATTTTGGTTTCAATCAATATTAACAAGGCTAAGGCATCCGATTTCACCTAAACACACTATTGCATAATTCAAATCCTTCTACATTAATTAATGATTCTTATGTGACGGCAAATTACTCTACGTATTGTTCAATAATCTCTCTCGAGCATTAAGAACCTAAGTCTATAATGGACTCTCCTCTCTCGAATCTTGAGCCATAAATACAAACCAGCAATAAGAACAAGAATTTATCAGGCCGCACAAACGTATTAATTATCTCTAATCTAATATCGATTTGTGTTGATTTAATTTGGTGCACAATTCAATTATCCTCTCTCGAATCTCTAATTGAACCCTAAGCATCAATCATATATTGGCCAAACACATAATAGCATTAAATACGAATCAAATCAATCACATAGGCATAGAATCAATGACTAATATTGCAGAAAATTATGAATTACACAGATGTTGTCTAGGCTACATCGTAGCCTTAGCATAAGAATTCTAGCACATAATGAAAAGAAAAACAAAAACAGCAATCATAGAGTTCATGGTGGAGAAAGAACAGTAAAGGAGTAGAAGAAACTCTTCACGGTGGCGGTTGAGAAGCGTTCTTCGTGTTCTTCGCGTTCTTGAGAGACTTGCAAAACCTTCGCTCTTTTTCTCTGAGATTGGAAATCTTCCGTGTGTTTTTCGTCCCAATAACCTTAGTATTTATAGTTTCTCTTCGTTTGACCTAATTTTTGAAGCCAAAACGGAGTTGAGTTATGGACAAAACGACAACGTTTTCGAAACAGCGATTTTGGCGGTCGTTCTTCTCATTTGGGCAAACGACCGCCCCATCTAATAATAGCAAAACTCGGGCTTTGGCGGTCGTTCTTCTTAGCCGGGCGAACGACCGCCCCAATTGGCGCTGGGAGGATTTCGTCGTTCGGCGGTCGTTCTTCTGGATTGGGCGAACGACCGCCCCAATTGACTCTGCTCGATTTAGCGCTGGGCGATCGTTCGGCTCGTTCGGGGCGAACGACCGGCGATCGCTCTGTTTCTTTCTCGTTTGTTGGCGAAGTTGGGCGGTCGACCGGCTCGTGTTGGGCGAACGACCGGCGACCGCTCTGATGAACTCGACTTTTTGTTGATTTAGGGCGGTCGATCGCCCCAATCTGGGCGAACGACCGGCGCTTGTTCTGCTTGGATTTTATCCTTGCTTCAAAAAGCCTTGTTTTCGTGCTTCTTCGCCTCGATTTCCGTGCTTCTTATCAAATGATCTGTACACTTAAGAAACTTGTTAAAAACACATAAAACTTGAGGAGATTGCAACAATTCAGTATGGAAAGTGCGATATATGAGTGAGTAAATTGCTCACTCATCAAAAGTATAATAAAATATATGTTCAAATCTTCATTTAGAAACAAAACATCGTTGCTAGAGTCACTTCGGAACCAAAAAAGCCCTTTAAATGCTTGATTTCAGAAAAGCTAGTTATACTAACTTTGTTTTTGCGCGAAATGAGTTTTTAAGTCTTGTTGGAGCTCGAACTGAGTCCATAAGTATTATTATAATATATTATACGTTTGAATACACATTTGGGATCAAAACAACTTTGCTAGAGTCACTTCGGAGCCAAAAAAGCCCTTTAAAGACTCGATTTTGGCAAAACAAGTCAAAAGGGCTTAGTTTTTGCGTGAATTAACTTTTTAAGTCTTTTTATAGCTCCAAATGAGTCTCTAAGACTTATTATAATGCAATACATTTTTAAATACTCATTTAGGATCAAAACAAGTTTTCTAGAGTCATTTTGGAGCTGAAAAAGTACTTTAAAGGCTCGATTTCCGTAAAACTGATTATAAGCACTTAGTTATTGCGCGAAGCGAGTTTTTAAAGCTTGTTGGAGCTCCAAATGATTCCCTAAGACTTAATATAATATATTATATGTTTAAATTCACATTTTTTGCAAAAGAACTTTGCTAGAGTCACTTCGGAGCCAAAAAAGACCTTTAAAGGGTCCATTACGGCAAAACTAGTTATAACGACTTTGTTTTAATGCGAAATGAGTTTTTAACGCATGTTGGAGCTCCAAATGAGTCCCTAAGACTTATTACAATATTTTTAACTTTTAAATACTTATTTGGGATCAAAACAACTTTGCTAGAGTCACTTCGGTGCCAAAAAAGCCCTTTAAAAGCTCGATTTGGGTCAAAGTAGTTATAACGACATTGTTTTAGCGCGGAATGAGTTTTTAACGCTTGTTTGACCTCTAAATGAGTTCCTAGCACTAAGTATAATAAAATATATGTTCAAATCTTCATTTAGAAACAAAACATCGTTGCTAGAGTCACTTCGGAACCAAAAAAGCCCTTTAAATGCTTGATTTCAGAAAAGCTAGTTATACTAACTTTGTTTTTGCGCGAAATGAGTTTTTAAGTCTTGTTGGAGCTCGAACTGAGTCCCTAAGTCTTATTATAATATATTATACGTTTTAATACACATTTGGGATCAAAACAACTTTGCTAGAGTCACTTTGGAGCCAAAAAAGCCCTTTAAAGACTCGATTTTGGCAAAACAAGTCAAAAGGACTTAGTTTTTGCGTGAATTGACTTTTTAAGTCTTTTTATAGCTCCAAATGAGTCTCTAAGACTTATTATAATGCAATACATTTTTAAATACTCATTTAGGATCAAAACAAGTTTTCTAGAGTCACTTTGGAGCTGAAAAGGTACTTTAAAGGCTCGATTTCCGTAAAACTGATTATAAGCACTTAGTTATTGCGCGAAGCGAGTTTTTAAAGCTTGTTGGAGCTCCAAATGAGTCCCGTAGAACTGATTATAAGCACTTAGTTATTGCGCGAAGCGAGTTTTTAAAGCTTGTTGGAGCTCCAAATGAGTCCCTAAGACTTAATATAATATATTATATGTTTAAATTCACATTTTTTGCAAAAGAACTTTGCTAGAGTCACTTCGGAGCCACAAAAGACCTTTAAAGGGTCCATTACGGCAAAACTAGTTATAACGACTTTGTTTTAATGCGAAATGAGATTTTAACGCCTGTTGTTGCTCCAAATGAGTCCCTAAGACTTATTACAATATTTTGTACTTTTAAATACTCATTTGGGCTCAAAACAACTTTGCCAGAGTCATTTCGGAGCCAAAAAAGCCCTTTAAAGGCTCGATTTGGGTCAAACTAGTTATAACGACATTGTTTTAGCGCGGAATGAGTTTTTAACGCTTGTTTGACCTCTAAATGAGTTCCTAGCACTAACTATAATAAAATATATGTTCAAATCTTCATTTAGAAACAAAACATCGTTGCTAGAGTCACTTCGGAACCAAAAAAGCCCTTTAAATGCTTGATTTCAGAAAAGCTAGTTATACTAACTTTGTTTTTGCGCGAAATGAGTTTTTAAGTCTTGTTGGAGCTCGAACTGAGTCCATAAGTCTTATTATAATATATTATACGTTTGAATACACATTTCGAATCAAAACAACTTTGCTAGAATCACTTCGGAGCCAAAAAAGCCCTTTAAAGACTCGATTTTGGCAAAACAAGTCAAAAGGACTTAGTTTTTGCGTGAATTAACTTTTTAAGTCTTTTTATAGCTCCAAATGAGTCTCTAAGACTTATTATAATGAAATACATTTTTAAATACTCATTTAGGATCAAAACAAGTTTTCTAGAGTCATTTTGGAGCTGAAAAAGTACTTTAAAGGCTCGATTTCCGTAAAACTGATTATAAGCACTTAGTTATTGCGCGAAGCGAGTTTTTAAAGCTTGTTGGAGCTCCAAATGAGTCCCTAACACTTAATATAATATATTATATGTTTAAATTCACATTTTTTGCAAAAGAACTTTGCTAGAGTCACTTCGGAGCCAAAAAAGACCTTTAAAGGGTCCATTACGGCAAAACTAGTTATAACGACTTTGTTTTAATGCGAAATGAGTTTTTAACGCCTGTTGGAGCTTCAAATGAGTCCCTAAGACTTATTACAATATTTTTAACTTTTAAATACTCATTTGGGATCAAAACAACTTTGCTAGAGTCACTTCGGTGCCAAAAAAGCCCTTTAAAAGCTCGATTTGGGTCAAAGTAGTTATAACGACATTGTTTTAGCGCGAAATGAGTTTTTAACGCTTGTTTGACCTCCAAATGAGTTCCTAAGACTAAGTATAATAAAATATATGTTTAAATACTCATTTAGAATCAAAACAACGTTGCTAGAGTCACTTCGGAAAAACTAGTTATACTGACTTTGTTTTTCCGCGAAATGAGTTTTTGAGTCTTGTTGGAGCTCGAACTGAGTCCCTAAGTCTTATTATAATATATTATACGTTTGAATACACATTTGGGATCAAAACAACTTTGCTAGAGTCACTTCGGAGCCAAAAAAGCCCTTTAAAGGCTCGATTTTGGCAAAACAAGTCAAAAGGACTTAGTTTTTGCGTGAATTGACTTTTTAAGTCTTTTCATAGCTCCAAATGAGTCTTTAAGACTTATTATAATGCAATACATTTTCAAATACTCATTTAGGATCAAAACAAGTTTTCTAGAGTCACTTTGGAGCTGAAAAAGCACTTTAAAGGCTCGATTTCCGTAAAACTGATTATAAGCACTTAGTTATTGCGCGAAGCAAGTTTTTAAAGCTTGTTGGAGCTCCAAATGAGTCCCGTGGAACCGATTATAAGCACTTAGTTATTGCGCGAAGCGAGTTTTTAAAGCTTGTTGGAGCTCCAAATGAGTCCCTAAGACTTAATATAATATATTATATGTTTAAATTCACATTTTTTGCAAAAGAACTTTGCTAGAGTCACTTCGGAGCCAAAAAAGACCTTTAAAGGGTCCATTACGGCAAAACTAGTTATAACGACTTTGTTTTAATGCGAAATGAGTTTTTAACGCCTGTTGTTGCTCCAAATGAGTCCCTAAGACTTATTACAATATTTTTTACTTTTAAATACTCATTTGGGCTCAAAACAACTTTGCCAGAGTCATTTCGGAGCCAAAAAAGCCCTTTAAAGGCTCGATTTGGGTCAAACTAGTTATAACGACATTGTTTTAGCGCGGAATGAGTTTTTAACGCTTGTTTGACCTCTAAATGAGTTCCTAGCACTAAGTATAATAAAATATATGTTCAAATCTTCATTTAGAAACAAAACATCGTTGCTAGAGTCACTTCGGAACCAAAAAAGCCCTTTAAATGCTTGATTTCAGAAAAGCTAGTTATACTAACTTTGTTTTTGCGCGAAATGAGTTTTAAGTCTTGTTGGAGCTCGAACTGAGTCCATAAGTCTTATTATAATATATTATACGTTTGAATACACATTTGGGATCAAAACAACTTTGCTAGAGTCACTTCGGAGCCAAAAAAGCCCTTTAAAGACTCGATTTTGGCAAAACAAGTCAAAAGGACTTAGTTTTTGAGTGAATTGACTTTTTAAGTCTTTTTATAGCTCCAAATGAGTCTCTAAGACTTATTATAATGCAATACATTTTTAAATACTCATTTAGGATCAAAACAAGTTTTCTAGAGTCATTTTGGAGCTGAAAAAGTACTTTAAAGGCTCGATTTCCGTAAAACTGAATATAAGCACTTAGTTATTGCGCGAAGCGAGTTTTTAAAGCTTGTTGGAGCTCCAAATGAGTCCCTAACACTTAATATAATATATTATATGTTTAAATTCACATTTTTTGCAAAAGAACTTTGCTAGAGTCACTTCGGAGCCAAAAAAGACCTTTAAAGGGTCCATTACGGCAAAACTAGTTATAACGACTTTGTTTTAATGCGAAATGAGTTTTTAACGCCTGTTGGAGCTCCAAATGAGTCCCTAAGACTTATTACAATATTTTTAACTTTTAAATACTTATTTGGGATCAAAACAACTTTGCTAGAGTCACTTCGGTGCCAAAAAAGCCCTTTAAAAGCTCGATTTGGGTCAAAGTAGTTATAACGACATTGTTTTAGCGCGAAATGAGTTTTTAACGCTTGTTTGACCTCCAAATGAGTTCCTAAGACTAAGTATAATAAAATATATGTTTGAATACTCATTTAGAATCAAAACAACGTTGCTAGAGTCACTTCGGAACCAAAACAGCCATTTAAACGCTCGATTTCGGAAAAACTAGTTATACTGACTTTGTTTTTGCGCGAAATGAGTTTTTGAGTCTTGTTGGAGCTCGAACTGAGTCCCTAAGTCTTATTATAATATATTATCCGTTTGAATACACATTTGGGATCAAAACAACTTTGCTAGAGTCACTTCGGAGCCAAAAAAGCCCTTTAAAGGCTCGATTTTGGCAAAACAAGTCAAAAGGACTTAGTTTTTGCGTGAATTGACTTTTTAAGTCTTTTCATAGCTCCAAATGAGTATCTAAGACTTATTATAATGCAATACATTTTCAAATACTCATTTAGGATCAAAACAAGTTTTCTAGAGTCACTTTGGAGCTGAAAAAGCACTTTAAAGGCTCGATTTGCGTAAAACTGATTATAGCACTTAGTTATTGCGCGAAGCAAGTTTTTAAAGCTTGTTGGAGCTCCAAATGAGTCCCTAAGACTTAATATAATATATTATATGTTTAAATTCACATTTTTGGAAAAACAACTTTGCTAGAGTCACTTCGGAGCCAAAAAAGACCTTTAAAGGCTCTATTACGGCAAAACTAGTTATAACGACTTTGTTTTAATGCGAAACGCGTTTTTAACGCCTGTTGGAGCTCCAAATGAGTCCCAAAGACTTATTACAATTTTTTTTTACTTTTAAATACTCATTTGGGCTCAAAACAACTTTGCCAGAGTCATTTCGGAGCCAAAAAAGCCCTTTAAAGGCTCGACTTGAGTCAAACTAGTTATAACGACATTATTTTAGCGCGAAATGAGTTTTTAACGCTTGTTTGACCTCTAAATGAGTTCCTAGCACAAAGTATAATAAAATATATGGTCAAATCTTCATTTAGAAACTAAACATCGTTGCTAGAGTCACTTCGGAACCAAAAAAGCCCTTTAAATGCTCGATTTCGGAAAAGCTAGTTATACTTACTTTGTTTTTGCGCGAAATGAGTTTTTAAGTCTTGTTGGAGCTCGAACTGAGTCCATAAGTCTTATTATAATATATTATACGTTTGAATACACATTTGGGATCAAAACAACTTTGCTAGAGTCACTTCGGAGCCAAAAAAGCCCTTTAAAGACTTGATTTTGGCAAAACAAGTCAAAAGGACTTAGTTTTTGCGTGAATTGACTTTTTAAGTCTTTTTATAGCTCCAAATGAGTCTCTAAGACTTATTATAATGCAATACATTTTTAAATACTCATTTAGGATCAAAACAAGTTTTCTAGAGTCACTTTGGAGCTGAAAAAGTACTTTAAAGGCTCGATTTCCGTAAAACTGATTATAAGCACTTAGTTATTGCGCGAAGCGAGTTTTTAAAGCTTGTTGGAGCTCCAAATGAGTCCCTAAGACTTAATATAATATATTATATGTTTAAATTCACATTTTTTGCAAAAGAACTTTGCTAGAGTCACTTCGGAGCCAAAAAAGACCTTTAAAGAGTCCATTACGGCAAAACTAGTTATAACGACTTTGATTTAATGCGAAATGAGTTTTTAACGCCTGTTCGAGCTCCAATTGAGTCCCTAAGACTTATTACAATATTTTTAACTTTTAAATACTCATTTGGGATCAAAACAACTTTGCTAGAGTCACTTCGGTGCCAAAAAAGCCCTTTAAAAGCTCGATTTGGGTCAAAGTAGTTATAACGACATTGTTTTAGCGCGAAATGAGTTTTTAACGCTTGTTTGACCTCCAAATGAGTTCCTAAGACTAAGTATAATAAAATATATGTTTAAATACTCATTTCGAATCAAAACAACGTTGCTAGAGTCACTTCGGAACCAAAAAAGCCATTTAAATGCTCGATTTCGGAAAAACTAGTTATACTGACTTTGTTTTTGCGTCAAATGAGTTTTTAAGTCTTGTTGGAGCTCGAACTGAGTCCCTAAGTCTTACTATAATATATTATACGTTTGAATACACATTTGGGATCAAAACAACTTTGCTAGAGTCACTTCGGAGCCAAAAAAGCCCTTTAAAGACTCGATTTTGGCAAAACAAGTCAAAAGGACTTAGTTTTTGAGTGAATTGACTTTTTAAGTCTTTTTATAGCTCCAAATGAGTCTCTAAGACTTATTATAATGCAATACATTTTTAAATACTCATTTAGGATCAAAACAAGTTTTCTAGAGTCATTTTGGAGCTGAAAAAGTACTTTAAAGGCTCGATTTCCGTAAAACTGATTATAAGCACTTAGTTATTGCGCGAAGCGAGTTTTTAAAGCTTGTTGGAGCTCCAAATGAGTCCCTAACACTTAATATAATATATTATATGTTTAAATTCACATTTTTTGCAAAAGAACTTTGCTAGAGTCACTTCGGAGCCAAAAAAGACCTTTAAAGGGTCCATTACGGCAAAACTAGTTATAACGACTTTGTTTTAATGCGAAATGAGTTTTTAACGCCTGTTGGAGCTCCAAATGAGTCCCTAAGACTTATTACAATATTTTTAACTTTTAAATACTTATTTGGGATCAAAACAACTTTGCTAGAGTCACTTCGGTGCCGAAAAAGCCCTTTAAAAGCTCGATTTGGGTCAAAGTAGTTATAACGACATTGTTTTAGCGCGAAATGAGTTTTTAACACTTGTTTGACCTCCAAATGAGTTCCTAAGACTAAGTATAATAAAATATATGTTTAAATACTCATTTAGAATCAAAACAACGTTGCTAGAGTCACTTCGGAACCAAAACAGCCATTTAAACGCTCGATTTCGGAAAAACTAGTTATACTGACTTTGTTTTTGCGCGAAATGAGTTTTTGAGTCTTGTTGGAGCTCGAACTGAGTCCCTAAGTCTTATTATAATATATTATACGTTTGAATACACATTTGGGATCAAAACAACTTTGCTAGAGTCACTTCGGAGCCAAAAAAGCCCTTTAAAGGCTCGATTTTGGCAAAACAAGTCAAAAGGACTTAGTTTTTGCGTGAATTGACTTTTTAAGTCTTTTCATAGCTCCAAATGAGTCTCTAAGACTTATTATAATGCAATACATTTTCAAATACTCATTTAGGATCAAAACAAGTTTTCTAGAGTCACTTTGGAGCTGAAAAAGCACTTTAAAGGCTCGATTTCCGTAAAACTGATTATAAGCACTTAGTTATTGCGCGAAGCAAGTTTTTAAAGCTTGTTGGAGCTCCAAATGAGTCCCGTGGAACCGATTACAAGCACTTAGTTATTGCGCGAAGCGAGTTTTTAAAGCTTGTTGGAGCTCCAAATGAGTCCCTAAGACTTAATATAATATATTATATGTTTAAATTCACATTTTTTGCAAAAGAACTTTGCTAGAGTCACTTCGGAGCCAAAAAAGACCTTTAAAGGGTCCATTACGGCAAAACTAGTTATAACGACTTTGTTTTAATGCGAAATGAGTTTTTAACGCCTGTTGTTGCTCCAAATGAGTCCCTAAGACTTATTACAATATTTTTTACTTTTAAATACTCATTTGGGCTCAAAACAACTTTGCCAGAGTCATTTCGGAGCCAAAAAAGCCCTTTAAAGGCTCGATTTGGGTCAAACTAGTTATAACGACATTGTTTTAGCGCGGAATGAGTTTTTAACGCTTGTTTGACCTCTAAATGAGTTCCTAGCACTAAGTATAATAAAATATATGTTCAAATCTTCATTTAGAAACAAAACATCGTTGCTAGAGTCACTTCGGAACCAAAAAAGCCCTTTAAATGCTTGATTTCAGAAAAGCTAGTTATACTAACTTTGTTTTTGCGCGAAATGAGTTTTAAGTCTTGTTGGAGCTCGAACTGAGTCCATAAGTCTTATTATAATATATTATACGTTTGAATACACATTTGGGATCAAAACAACTTTGCTAGAGTCACTTCGGAGCCAAAAAAGCCCTTTAAAGACTCGATTTTGGCAAAACAAGTCAAAAGGACTTAGTTTTTGAGTGAATTGACTTTTTAAGTCTTTTTATAGCTCCAAATGAGTCTCTAAGACTTATTATAATGCAATACATTTTTAAATACTCATTTAGGATCAAAACAAGTTTTCTAGAGTCATTTTGGAGCTGAAAAAGTACTTTAAAGGCTCGATTTCCGTAAAACTGAATATAAGCACTTAGTTATTGCGCGAAGCGAGTTTTTAAAGCTTGTTGGAGCTCCAAATGAGTCCCTAACACTTAATATAATATATTATATGTTTAAATTCACATTTTTTGCAAAAGAACTTTGCTAGAGTCACTTCGGAGCCAAAAAAGACCTTTAAAGGGTCCATTACGGCAAAACTAGTTATAACGACTTTGTTTTAATGCGAAATGAGTTTTTAACGCCTGTTGGAGCTCCAAATGAGTCCCTAAGACTTATTACAATATTTTTAACTTTTAAATACTTATTTGGGATCAAAACAACTTTGCTAGAGTCACTTCGG
The DNA here is from genome assembly GCA_018132145.1 of Boehmeria nivea var. tenacissima. Classification (NCBI taxonomy): domain Eukaryota; kingdom Viridiplantae; phylum Streptophyta; class Magnoliopsida; order Rosales; family Urticaceae; genus Boehmeria; species Boehmeria nivea. The sequence continues at coordinate 2,170,932 of CM030874.1, read as the reverse complement.
TGCCAAAAAAGCCCTTTAAAAGCTCGATTTGGGTCAAAGTAGTTATAACGACATTGTTTTAGCGCGAAATGAGTTTTTAACGCTTGTTTGACCTCCAAATGAGTTCCTAAGACTAAGTATAATAAAATATATGTTTGAATACTCATTTAGAATCAAAACAACGTTGCTAGAGTCACTTCGGAACCAAAACAGCCATTTAAACGCTCGATTTCGGAAAAACTAGTTATACTGACTTTGTTTTTGCGCGAAATGAGTTCTTGAGTCTTGTTGGAGCTCGAACTGAGTCCCTAAGTCTTATTATAATATATTTTCCGTTTGAATACACATTTGGGATCAAAACAACTTTGCTAGAGTCACTTCGGAGCCAAAAAAGCCCTTTAAAGGCTCGATTTTGGCAAAACAAGTCAAAAGGACTTAGTTTTTGCGTGAATTGACTTTTTAAGTCTTTTCATAGCTCCAAATGAGTCTCTAAGACTTATTATAATGCAATACATTTTCAAATACTCATTTAGGATCAAAACAAGTTTTCTAGAGTCACTTTGGAGCTGAAAAAGCACTTTAAAGGCTCGATTTGCGTAAAACTGATTATAGCACTTAGTTATTGCGCGAAGCAAGTTTTTAAAGCTTGTTGGAGCTCCAAATGAGTCCCTAAGACTTAATATAATATATTATATGTTTAAATTCACATTTTTGGAAAAACAACTTTGCTAGAGTCACTTCGGAGCCAAAAAAGACCTTTAAAGGCTCTATTACGGCAAAACTAGTTATAACGACTTTGTTTTAATGCGAAACGAGTTTTTAACGCCTGTTGGAGCTCCAAATGAGTCCCAAAGACTTATTACAATTTTTTTTTAACTTTTAAATACTCATTTGGGCTCAAAACAACTTTGCCAGAGTCATTTCGGAGCCAAAAAAGCCCTTTAAAGGCTCGACTTGAGTCAAACTAGTTATAACGACATTATTTTAGCGCGAAATGAGTTTTTAACGCTTGTTTGACCTCTAAATGAGTTCCTAGCACAAAGTATAATAAAATATATGGTCAAATCTTCATTTAGAAACTAGACATCGTTGCTAGAGTCACTTCGGAACCAAAAAAGCCCTTTAAATGCTCGATTTCGGAAAAGCTAGTTATACTTACTTTGTTTTTGCGCGAAATGAGTTTTTAAGTCTTGTTGGAGCTCGAACTGAGTCCATAAGTCTTATTATAATATATTATACGTTTGAATACACATTTGGGATCAAAACAACTTTGCTAGAGTCACTTCGGAGCCAAAAAAGCCCTTTAAAGACTTGATTTTGGCAAAACAAGTCAAAAGGACTTAGTTTTTGCGTGAATTGACTTTTTAAGTCTTTTTATAGCTCCAAATGAGTCTCTAAGACTTATTATAATGCAATACATTTTTAAATACTCATTTAGGATCAAAACAAGTTTTCTAGAGTCACTTTGGAGCTGAAAAAGTACTTTAAAGGCTCGATTTCCGTAAAACTGATTATAAGCACTTAGTTATTGCGCGAAGCGAGTTTTTAAAGCTTGTTGGAGCTCCAAATGAGTCCCTAAGACTTAATATAATATATTATATGTTTAAATTCACATTTTTTGCAAAAGAACTTTGCTAGAGTCACTTCGGAGCCAAAAAAGACCTTTAAAGAGTCCATTACGGCAAAACTAGTTATAACGACTTTGATTTAATGCGAAATGAGTTTTTAACGCCTGTTCGAGCTCCAATTGAGTCCCTAAGACTTATTACAATATTTTTAACTTTTAAATACTCATTTGGGATCAAAACAACTTTGCTGGAGTCACTTCGGTGCCAAAAAAGCCCTTTAAAAGCTCGATTTGGGTCAAAGTAGTTATAACGACATTGTTTTAGCGCGAAATGAGTTTTTAACGCTTGTTTGACCTCCAAATGAGTTCCTAAGACTAAGTATAATAAAATATATGTTTAAATACTCATTTCGAATCAAAACAACGTTGCTAGAGTCACTTCGGAACCAAAAAAGCCATTTAAATGCTCGATTTCGGAAAAACTAGTTATACTGACTTTGTTTTTGCGTGAAATGAGTTTTTAAGTCTTGTTGGAGCTCGAACTGAGTCCCTAAGTCTTATTATAATATATTATACGTTTGAATACACATTTGGGATCAAAAGAACTTTGCTAGAGTCACTTCGGAGCCAAAAAAAGCCCTTTAAAGACTCGATTTTGGCAAAACAAGTCAAAAGGACTTAGTTTTTGCGTGAATTGACTTTTTAAGTCTTTTTATAGCTCCAAATGAGTCTCTAAGACTTATTATAATGCAATACATTTTTAAATACTCATTTAGGATCAAAACAAGTTTTCTAGAGTCACTTTGGAGCTGAAAAAGTACTTTAAAGGCTCGATTTCCGTAAAACTGATTATAAGCACTTAGTTATTGCGCGAAGCGAGTTTTTAAAGCTTGTTGGAGCTCCAAATGAGTCTCTAAGACTTAATATAATATATTGTATGTTTAAATTCACATTTTTTGCAAAAGAACTTTGCTAGAGTCACTTCGGAGCCAAAAAAGACCTTTAAAGGGTCCATTACGGCAAAACTAGTTATAACGAGTTTGTTTTAATGCGAAACGAGTTTTTAACGCCTGTTGGAGCTCCAAATGAGTCCCTAAGACTTATTACAATATTTTTAACTTTTAAATACTCATTTGGGATCAAAACAACTTTGCTAGAGTCACTTCGGTGCCAAAAAAGCCCTTTAAAAGCTCGATTTGGGTCAAAGTAGTTATAACGACGTTGTTTTAGCGCGAAATGAGTTTTTAACGCTTGTTTGACCTCCAAATGAGTTCCTAAGACTAAGTATAATAAAATATATGTTCAAATACTCATTTAGAAACAAAACAACGTTGCTAGAGTCACTTCAGAACCAAAACAGCCATTTAAATGCTCGATTTCGGAAAAACTAGTTATACTGACTTTGTTTTTGCGTGAAATGAGTTTTTAAGTCTTGTTGGAGCTCGAACTGAGTCCCTAAGTCTTATTATAATATATTATACGTTTGAATACACATTTGGGATCAAAACAACTTTGCTAGAGTCACTTCGGAGCCAAAAAAGCCCTTTAAAGACTCGATTTTGGCAAAAAAAGTCAAAAGGACTTAGTTTTTGCGTGAATTGACTTTTTAAGTCTTTTCATAGCTCCAAATGAGTCTCTAAGACTTATTATAATGCAATACATTTTCAAATACTCATTTAGGATGAAAACAAGTTTTCTAGAGTCACTTTGGAGCTGAAAAAGCACTTTAAAGGCTCGATTTAAGTAAAACTGATTATAAGTACTTAGTTATTGCCCGAAGCGAGTTTTTAAAGCTTGTTGGAGCACCAAATGAGTCCCTAAGACTTAATATAATATATTATATGTTTAAATTTACATTTTTGGAAAAACAACTTTGTTAGAGTCACTTCGGAGCCAAAAAAGACGTTTAAAGGCTCTATTACGGCAAAACTAGTTATAACGACTTTGTTTTAATGCGAAATGAGTTTTTAACGCATGTTGGAGCTCCAATTGAGTCCCAAAGACTTATTACAATTTTTTTTTTTTTTTTACTTTTAAATACTCATTTGGGATCAAAACAACTTTGCCAGAGTCATTTCGGAGCCTAAAAAGCCCTTTAAAGGCTCGATTTGGGTCAAACTAGTTATAACGACATTGATTTAGCGCGAAATGAGTTTTTAACGCTTGTTTGACCTCCAAATGAGTTCCTAGCACTAAGTATAATAAAATATATGTTCAAATCTTCATTTAGAAACAAAACATCGTTGCTAGAGTCACTTCGGAACCAAAAAAGCCCTTTAAATGCTCGATTTCGGAAAAGCTAGTTATACTGACTTTGTTTTTGCGCGAAATGAGTTTTTAAGTCTTGTTGGAGCTCGAACTGAGTCCATAAGTATTAATATAATATATTATACGTTTGAATACACATTTGGGATCAAAACAACTTTGCTAGAGTCACTTCGGAGCCAAAAAAGCCCTTTAAAGACTCGATTTTCGCAAAACAAGTCAAAAGGACTTAGTTTTTGCGTGAATTGACTTTTTAAGTCTTTTTATAGCTCCAAATGAGTCTCCAAGACTTATTATAATGCAATACATTTTTAAATAGTCATTTAGGATCAAAACAAGTTTTCTAGAGTCACTTTGGAGCTGAAAAAGTACTTTAAAGGCTCGATTTCCGTAAAACTAATTATAAGCACTTAGTTATTGCGCGAAGCGAGTTTTTAAAGCTTGTTGGAGCTCCAAATGAGTCCCTAAGACTTAATATAATATATTATATGTTTAAATTCACATTTTTTGCAAAAGAACTTTGCGAGAGTCACTTCGGAGCCAAAAAAGACCTTTAAAGGGTCCATTACGGCAAAACTAGTTATAACGACTTTGTTTTAATGCGAAATGAGTTTTTAACGCCTGTTGGAGCTCCAAATGAGTCCCTAAGACTTATTACAATATTTTTTACTTTTAAATACTCATTTGGGATCAAAACAACTTTGCTAGAGTCACTTCGGTGCCAAAAAAGCCCTTTAAAGGCTCCATTTGGGTCAAAGTAGTTATAAAGACATTGTTTTAGCGCGAAATGAGTTTTTAACGCTTGTTTGACCTCCAAATGAGTTCCTAAGACTAAGTATAATAAAATATATGTTCAAATACTCATTTAGAAACAAAACAACGTTGCTAGAGTCACTTCGGAACCAAAAAAGGCATTTAAATGCTCGATTTCGGAAAAACTAGTTATACTGATTTTGTTTTTCCGTGAAATGAGTTTTTAAGTCTTCTTGGAGCTCGTACTGATTCCCTAAGTCTTATTATAATATATTATACGTTTGAATACATATTTGGGATCAAAACAACTTTGCTAGAGTCACTTCGGAGCCAAAAAAAGCCCTTTAAAGACTCGATTTTGGCAAAAAAAGTCAAAAGGACTTAGTTTTTGTGTGAATTGACTTTTTAAGTCTTTTTATAGCTCCAAATGAGTCTCTAAGACTTATTATAATGCAATACATTTTTAAATACTCATTTAGGATCAAAACAAGTTTTCTAGAGTCACTTTGGAGCTGAAAAAGTACTTTAAAGGCTCGATTTCAATAAAACTGATTATAAGCACTTAGTTATTGCGCGAAGCGAGTTTTTAAAGCTTGTTGGAGCTCCAAATGAGTCCCTAAGACTTAATATAATATATTATATGTTTAAATTCACATTTTTGGCAAAAGAACTTTGCTAGAGTCACTTCGGAGCCAAAAAAGACCTTTAAAGGGTCCATTACGGCAAAACTAGTTATAACGACTTTGTTTTAATGCGAAATGAGTTTTTAACGCCTGTTGGAGCTCCAAATGAGTCCCTAAGACTTATTACAATATTTTTTACTTTTAAATACTCATTTGGGATCAAAACAACTTTGCTAGAGTCACTTCGGTGCCAAAAAAGCCCTTTAAAGGCTCGATTTGGGTCAAAGTAGTTATAACGACATTGTTTTAGCGCGAAATGAGTTTTTAACGCTTGTTTGACCTCCAAATGAGTTCCTAAGACTAAGTATAATAAAATATATGTTCAAATACTCATTTAGAAACAAAACAACGTTGCTAGAGTCACTTCGGAACCAAAAAAGCCATTTAAATGCTCGATTTCGGAAAAACTAGTTATACTGACTTTGTTTTTACGTGAAATGAGTTTTTAAGTCTTGTTGGAGCTCGAACCGAGTCCCTAAGTCTTATTATAATATATTATACGTTTGAATACACATTTGGGATCAAAAGAACTTTGCTAGAGTCACTTCGGAGCCAAAAAAGCCCTTCAGAGGCTCGATTTTGGCAAAACAAGTCAAAAGGACTTAGTTTTTGCGTGAATTGACTTTTTAAGTCTTTTCATAGCTCCAAATGAGTCTCTAAGACTTATTATAATGCAATACATTTTCAAATACTCATTTAGGATGAAAACAAGTTTTCTAGAGTCACTTTGGAGCTGAAAAAGCACTTTAAAGGCTCGATTTAAGTAAAACTGATTATAAGTACTTAGTTATTGCCCGAAGCGAGTTTTTAAAGCTTGTTGGAGCACCAAATGAGTCCCTAAGACTTAATATAATATATTATATGTTTAAATTTACATTTTTGGAAAAACAACTTTGTTAGAGTCACTTCGGAGCCAAAAAAGACGTTTAAAGGCTCTATTACGGCAAAACTAGTTATAACGACTTTGTTTTAATGCGAAATGAGTTTTTAACGCATGTTGGAGCTCCAATTGAGTCCCAAAGACTTATTACAATTTTTTTTTTTTTTTTACTTTTAAATACTCATTTGGGATCAAAACAACTTTGCCAGAGTCATTTCGGAGCCTAAAAAGCCCTTTAAAGGCTCGATTTGGGTCAAACTAGTTATAACGACATTGATTTAGCGCGAAATGAGTTTTTAACGCTTGTTTGACCTCCAAATGAGTTCCTAGCACTAAGTATAATAAAATATATGTTCAAATCTTCATTTAGAAACAAAACATCGTTGCTAGAGTCACTTCGGAACCAAAAAAGCCCTTTAAATGCTCGATTTCGGAAAAGCTAGTTATACTGACTTTGTTTTTGCGCGAAATGAGTTTTTAAGTCTTGTTGGAGCTCGAACTGAGTCCATAAGTATTAATATAATATATTATACGTTTGAATACACATTTGGGATCAAAACAACTTTGCTAGAGTCACTTCGGAGCCAAAAAAGCCCTTTAAAGACTCGATTTTCGCAAAACAAGTCAAAAGGACTTAGTTTTTGCGTGAATTGACTTTTTAAGTCTTTTTATAGCTCCAAATGAGTCTCCAAGACTTATTATAATGCAATACATTTTTAAATAGTCATTTAGGATCAAAACAAGTTTTCTAGAGTCACTTTGGAGCTGAAAAAGTACTTTAAAGGCTCGATTTCCGTAAAACTAATTATAAGCACTTAGTTATTGCGCGAAGCGAGTTTTTAAAGCTTGTTGGAGCTCCAAATGAGTCCCTAAGACTTAATATAATATATTATATGTTTAAATTCACATTTTTTGCAAAAGAACTTTGCGAGAGTCACTTCGGAGCCAAAAAAGACCTTTAAAGGGTCCATTACGGCAAAACTAGTTATAACGACTTTGTTTTAATGCGAAATGAGTTTTTAACGCCTGTTGGAGCTCCAAATGAGTCCCTAAGACTTATTACAATATTTTTTACTTTTAAATACTCATTTGGGATCAAAACAACTTTGCTAGAGTCACTTCGGTGCCAAAAAAGCCCTTTAAAGGCTCGATTTGGGTCAAAGTAGTTATAAAGACATTGTTTTAGCGCGAAATGAGTTTTTAACGCTTGTTTGACCTCCAAATGAGTTCCTAAGACTAAGTATAATAAAATATATGTTCAAATACTCATTTAGAAACAAAACAACGTTGCTAGAGTCACTTCGGAACCAAAAAAGGCATTTAAATGCTCGATTTCGGAAAAACTAGTTATACTGATTTTGTTTTTCCGTGAAATGAGTTTTTAAGTCTTCTTGGAGCTCGTACTGATTCCCTAAGTCTTATTATAATATATTATACGTTTGAATACATATTTGGGATCAAAACAACTTTGCTAGAGTCACTTCGGAGCCAAAAAAAGCCCTTTAAAGACTCGATTTTGGCAAAAAAAGTCAAAAGGACTTAGTTTTTGTGTGAATTGACTTTTTAAGTCTTTTTATAGCTCCAAATGAGTCTCTAAGACTTATTATAATGCAATACATTTTTAAATACTCATTTAGGATCAAAACAAGTTTTCTAGAGTCACTTTGGAGCTGAAAAAGTACTTTAAAGGCTCGATTTCAATAAAACTGATTATAAGCACTTAGTTATTGCGCGAAGCGAGTTTTTAAAGCTTGTTGGAGCTCCAAATGAGTCCCTAAGACTTAATATAATATATTATATGTTTAAATTCACATTTTTGGTAAAAGAACTTTGCTAGAGTCACTTCGGAGCCAAAAAAGACCTTTAAAGGGTCCATTACGGCAAAACTAGTTATAACGACTTTGTTTTAATGCGAAATGAGTTTTTAACGCCTGTTGGAGCTCCAAATGAGTCCCTAAGACTTATTACAATATTTTTTACTTTTAAATACTCATTTGGGATCAAAACAACTTTGCTAGAGTCACTTCGGTGCCAAAAAAGCCCTTTAAAGGCTCGATTTGGGTCAAAGTAGTTATAACGACATTGTTTTAGCGCGAAATGAGTTTTTAACGCTTGTTTGACCTCCAAATGAGTTCCTAAGACTAAGTATAATAAAATATATGTTCAAATACTCATTTAGAAACAAAACAACGTTGCTAGAGTCACTTCGGAACCAAAAAAGCCATTTAAATGCTCGATTTCGGAAAAACTAGTTATACTGACTTTGTTTTTACGTGAAATGAGTTTTTAAGTCTTGTTGGAGCTCGAACCGAGTCCCTAAGTCTTATTATAATATATTATACGTTTGAATACACATTTGGGATCAAAAGAACTTTGCTAGAGTCACTTCGGAGCCAAAAAAGCCCTTTAGAGGCTCGATTTTGGCAAAACAAGTCAAAAGGACTTAGTTTTTGCGTGAATTGACTTTTTAAGTCTTTTCATAGCTCCAAATGAGTCTCTAAGACTTATTATAATGCAATACATTTTCAAATACTCATTTAGGATGAAAACAAGTTTTCTAGAGTCACTTTGGAGCTGAAAAAGCACTTTAAAGGCTCGATTTAAGTAAAACTGATTATAAGCACTTAGTTATTGTGCGAAGCGAGTTTTTAAAGCTTGTTGGAGCTCCAAATGAGTCCCTAAGACTTAATATAATATATTATATGTTTAAATTCACATTTTTTGCAAAAGAACTTTGCGAGAGTCACTTCGGAGCCAAAAAAGACCTTTAAAGGGTCCATTACGGCAAAACTAGTTATAACGACTTTGTTTTAATGCGAAATGAGTTTTTAACGCCTGTTGGAGCTCCAAATGAGTCCCTAAGACTTATTACAATATTTTTTACTTTTAAATACTCATTTGGGATCAAAACAACTTTGCTAGAGTCACTTCGGTGCCAAAAAAGCCCTTTAAAGGCTCGATTTGGGTCAAAGTAGTTATAAAGACATTGTTTTAGCGGGAAATGAGTTTTTAACGCTTGTTTGACCTCCAAATGAGTTCCTAAGACTAAGTATAATAAAATATATGTTCAAATACTCATTTAGAAACAAAACAACGTTGCTAGAGTCACTTCGGAACCAAAAAAGGCATTTAAATGCTCGATTTCGGAAAAACTAGTTATACTGATTTTGTTTTTCCGTGAAATGAGTTTTTAAGTCTTCTTGGAGCTCGTACTGATTCCCTAAGTCTTATTATAATATATTATACGTTTGAATACATATTTGGGATCAAAACAACTTTGCTAGAGTCACTTCGGAGCCAAAAAAAGCCCTTTAAAGACTCGATTTTGGCAAAAAAAGTCAAAAGGACTTAGTTTTTGTGTGAATTGACTTTCTAAGTCTTTTTATAGCTCCAAATGAGTCTCTAAGACTTATTATAATGCAATACATTTTTAAATACTCATTTAGGATCAAAACAAGTTTTCTAGAGTCACTTTGGAGCTGAAAAAGTACTTTAAAGGCTCGATTTCAATAAAACTGATTATAAGCACTTAGTTATTGCGCGAAGCGAGTTTTTAAAGCTTGTTGGAGCTCCAAATGAGTCCCTAAGACTTAATATAATATATTATATGTTTAAATTCACATTTTTGGCAAAAGAACTTTGCTAGAGTCACTTCGGAGCCAAAAAAGACCTTTAAAGGGTCCATTACGGCAAAACTAGTTATAACGACTTTGTTTTAATGCGAAATGAGTTTTTAACGCCTGTTGGAGCTCCAAATGAGTCCCTAAGACTTATTACAATATTTTTTACTTTTAAATACTCATTTGGGATCAAAACAACTTTGCTAGAGTCACTTCGGTGCCAAAAAAGCCCTTTAAAGGCTCGATTTGGGTCAAAGTAGTTATAACGACATTGTTTTAGCGCGAAATGAGTTTTTAACGCTTGTTTGACCTCCAAATGAGTTCCTAAGACTAAGTATAATAAAATATATGTTCAAATACTCATTTAGAAACAAAACAACGTTGCTAGAGTCACTTCGGAACCAAAAAAGCCATTTAAATGCTCGATTTCGGAAAAACTAGTTATACTGACTTTGTTTTTACGTGAAATGAGTTTTTAAGTCTTGTTGGAGCTCGAACCGAGTCCCTAAGTCTTATTATAATATATTATACGTTTGAATACACATTTGGGATCAAAAGAACTTTGCTAGAGTCACTTCGGAGCCAAAAAAGCCCTTCAGAGGCTCGATTTTGGCAAAACAAGTCAAAAGGACTTAGTTTTTGCGTGAATTGACTTTTTAAGTCTTTTCATAGCTCCAAATGAGTCTCTAAGACTTATTATAATGCAATACATTTTCAAATACTCATTTAGGATGAAAACAAGTTTTCTAGAGTCACTTTGGAGCTGAAAAAGCACTTTAAAGGCTCGATTTAAGTAAAACTGATTATAAGCACTTAGTTATTGTGCGAAGCGAGTTTTTAAAGCTTGTTGGAGCTCCAAATGAGTCCCTAAGACTTAATATAATATATTATATGTTTAAATTTACATTTTTAGAAAAACAACTTTGCTAGAGTCACTTCGGAGCCAAAAAAGACCTTTAAAGGCTCTATTACGGCAAAACTAGTTATAACGACTTTGTTTTAATGCGAAATGAGTTTTTAACGCCTGTTGGAGCTCCAAATGAGTCCCAAAGACTTATTACAATTTTTTTTTTTTTTACTTTTAAATACTCATTTGGGATCAAAACAACTTTGCCAGAGTCATTTCGGAGCCTAAAAAGCCCTTTAAAGGCTCGATTTGGGTCAAACTAGTTATAACGACATTGTTTTAGCGCGAAATGAGTTTTTAACGCTTGTTTGACCTCCAAATGAGTTCCTAGCACTAAGTATAATAAAATATATGTTCAAATCTTCATTTAGAAACAAAACATCGTTGCTAGAGTCACTTCGGAACCAAATAAGCCCTTTAAATGCTCGATTTCGGAAAAGCTAGTTATACTGAGTTTGTTTTTGCGCGAAATGAGTTTTTAAGTCTTGTTGGAGCTCGAACTGAGTCCATAAGTCTTAATATAATATATTATACGTTTGAATACACATTTGGGATCAAAACAACTTTGCTAGAGTCACTTCGGAGCCAAAAAAGCCCTTTAAAGACTCGATTTTGGCAAAACAAGTCAAAAGGACTTAGTTTTTGCGTGAATTGACTTTTTAAGTCTTTTTATAGCTCCAAATGAGTCTCTAAGACTTATTAAAATGAAATACATTTGTAAATACTCATTTAGGATCAAAACAATTTTTCTAGAGTCACTTTGAAGCTGAAAAAGCACTTTAAAGGCTCGATTTGCGTAAAACTGATTATAAGCACTTAGTTATTGCGCGAAGCGAGTTTTTAAAGCTTGTTGGAGCTCCAAATGAGTCCTTAAGACTTAATATAATATATTATATGCTTAAATTCATATTTTTGGCGAAAGAACTTTGCTAGAGTCACTTCGGAGCCAAAAAAGACCTTTAAAGGGTCCATTACGGCAAAACTAGTTATAACGACTTTGTTTTAATGCGAAATGAGTTTTTAACGCCTGTTGGAGCTCCAAATGAGTCCATAAGACTTATTAAAATATTTTTTACTTTTAAATACTCATTTGGGATCAAAACAACTTTGCTAGAGTCACTTCGGAGCCAAAAAATCCCTTTGAAGGCACGATTTGGGTCATAGTAGTTATAACGACATTGTTTTAGTGCGAAATGAGTTTTTAACGATTGTTTGACCTCCAAATGAGTTCCTAACACTAATTATAATAAAATATATGTTTAAATACTCATTTAGAAACAAAACAATGTTGCTAGAGTCACTTCGGAACCAAAAAAGCCCTTTAAATGCTCGATTTCAGAAAAGCTAGTTATACTGACTTTGTTTTTGCGCGAAATGAGTTTTTAAGTCTTGTTGGAGCTCGAACCGAGTCCCTAAGTCTTATTATAATATATTATACGTTTGAATACACATTTGGGATCAAAAGAACTTTGCTAGAGTCACTTCGGAGCCAAAAAAGCCCTTCAGAGGCTCGATTTTGGCAAAACAAGTCAAAAGGACTTAGTTTTTGCGTGAATTGACTTTTTAAGTCTTTTCATAGCTCCAAATGAGTCTCTAAGACTTATTATAATGCAATACATTTTCAAATACTCATTTAGGATGAAAACAAGTTTTCTAGAGTCACTTTGGAGCTGAAAAAGCACTTTAAAGGCTCGATTTAAGTAAAACTGATTATAAGCACTTAGTTATTGTGCGAAGCGAGTTTTTAAAGCTTGTTGGAGCTCCAAATGAGTCCCTAAGACTTAATATAATATATTATATGTTTAAATTTACATTTTTAGAAAAACAACTTTGCTAGAGTCACTTCGGAGCCAAAAAAGACCTTTAAAGGCTCTATTACGGCAAAACTAGTTATAACGACTTTGTTTTAATGCGAAATGAGTTTTTAACGCCTGTTGGAGCTCCAAATGAGTCCCAAAGACTTATTACAATTTTTTTTTTTTTTACTTTTAAATACTCATTTGGGATCAAAACAACTTTGCCAGAGTCATTTCGGAGCCTAAAAAGCCCTTTAAAGGCTCGATTTGGGTCAAACTAGTTATAACGACATTGTTTTAGCGCGAAATGAGTTTTTAACGCTTGTTTGACCTCCAAATGAGTTCCTAGCACTAAGTATAATAAAATATATGTTCAAATCTTCATTTAGAAACAAAACATCGTTGCTAGAGTCACTTCGGAACCAAATAAGCCCTTTAAATGCTCGATTTCGGAAAAGCTAGTTATACTGAGTTTGTTTTTGCGCGAAATGAGTTTTTAAGTCTTGTTGGAGCTCGAACTGAGTCCATAAGTCTTAATATAATATATTATACGTTTGAATACACATTTGGGATCAAAACAACTTTGCTAGAGTCACTTCGGAGCCAAAAAAGCCCTTTAAAGACTCGATTTTGGCAAAACAAGTCAAAAGGACTTAGTTTTTGCGTGAATTGACTTTTTAAGTCTTTTTATAGCTCCAAATGAGTCTCTAAGACTTATTAAAATGAAATACATTTGTAAATACTCATTTAGGATCAAAACAATTTTTCTAGAGTCACTTTGAAGCTGAAAAAGCACTTTAAAGGCTCGATTTGCGTAAAACTGATTATAAGCACTTAGTTATTGCGCGAAGCGAGTTTTTAAAGCTTGTTGGAGCTCCAAATGAGTCCTTAAGACTTAATATAATATATTATATGCTTAAATTCATATTTTTGGCGAAAGAACTTTGCTAGAGTCACTTCGGAGCCAAAAAAGACCTTTAAAGGGTCCATTACGGCAAAACTAGTTATAACGACTTTGTTTTAATGCGAAATGAGTTTTTAACGCCTGTTGGAGCTCCAAATGAGTCCATAAGACTTATTAAAATATTTTTTACTTTTAAATACTCATTTGGGATCAAAACAACTTTGCTAGAGTCACTTCGGAGCCAAAAAATCCCTTTGAAGGCACGATTTGGGTCATAGTAGTTATAACGACATTGTTTTAGTGCGAAATGAGTTTTTAACGATTGTTTGACCTCCAAATGAGTTCCTAACACTAATTATAATAAAATATATGTTTAAATACTCATTTAGAAACAAAACAATGTTGCTAGAGTCACTTCGGAACCAAAAAAGCCCTTTAAATGCTCGATTTCAGAAAAGCTAGTTATACTGACTTTGTTTTTGCGCGAAATGAGTTTTTAAGTCTTGTTGGAGCTCGAGCTGAGTCCCTAAGTCTTATTATAATATATTATACGTTTGAATATACATTTGGGATCAAAACAACTTTGCTAGGGTCACTTCGGAGCCAAAAAAGCCCTTTAAAGGCTCGATTTTGGCAAAACAAGTCAAAAGGACTTAGTTTTTGCGTGAATTGACTTTTTAAGTCTTTTCATAGCTCCAAATGAGTCTCTAAGACTTATTATAATGCAATACATTTTCAAATACTAATTTAGGATCAAAACAAGTTTTCTAGAGTCACTCTAGAGCTGAAAAAGCACTTTAAAGGCTCGATTTGCGTAAAACTGATTATAAGCACTTAGTTATTGCGCGATGCGAGTTTTTATGAGCTCCAAATGAGTCCCTAAGACTTAATATAATATATTATATGTTTAAATTCACATTTTTGGAAAAACAACTTTGCTAGAGTCACTTTGGAGCCAAAAAAGACATTTAAAGGCTCTATTACGGCAAAACTAGTCGTGACACCTTCGTTTTAATGCGAAATGAGTTTTTAACGCCTGTTGGAGCTCCAAATGAGTCCCTAAGACTTATTACAATATTTTTTTCTTTTAAATACTCATTTGGGATGAAAACAACTTTGCCAGAGTCACTTCGGAGCCAAAAAAAGCCCTTTAAAGGCTCGATTTGGGTCAAACTAGTTATAACGACATTGTTTTAGCGCGAAATGAGTTTTTAATGCTTGTTTGACCTCCAAATGAGTTCCTAAGCCTAAGTATAATAAAATATATGTTCAAATACTCATTTAGGAACAAAACAACGTTACTAGAGTCACTTCGGAACCAAAAAAGCCCTTTAAATGCTCGATTTCGGCAAAACTAGTTATACTGACTTTGTTTTTGCGCAAAATGAGTTTTTAAGTCCTGTTGGAGCTCAAACTGAGTCCCTAAGTCTTATTATCATATATTATACATTTGAATATACATTTGGGATCAAAACAACTTTACTAGAGTCACTTCTGAGCTAGAAAAGCCCTTTAATAGCTCGATTTTGGCAAAACTAGTCAAAAGGACTTAGTTTTTGCGTGAATTGACTTTTTAAGTCTTGTTATAGCTCAAAAAGAGTCTCTAAGACTTATTATAATACAATACATTTTCAAATACTCGTTTAGGATACAAAACAAGTTTTCTAGAGTCACTTTGGAGCTGAAAAAAGCACTTTAAAGGCTCGATTTATGTAAAACTGATTATAAGCACTTAGTTATTGCGCGAAGCGAGTTTTTAAAGCTTGTTTGAGCTCCAAATGAGTAACTAAGACTTAATATAATATATTATATGTTTAAATTCACATTTTTGGAAAAACAACTTTGCTAGAGTCACTTCGGAGCCAATAAAGACCTTTGAAGGCTCTATTACGGCAGAACTAGTTATAACGACTTTGTTTTAATGCGAAATGAGTTTTTAGCGCTTGTTGGAGCTCTAAATGAGTCCCAAAACTTATTACAATTTTTTTTACTTTTAAATACTCATTTGGGATCAAAACAACTTTGCCAGAGTCATTTCGGAACCAAAAAAGCCCTTTAAAGGCTCGATTTGGGTCATACTAGTTATAACGACATTGTTTTAGCGCGAAATGAGTTTTTAACGCTTGTTTGACCTGAAAATGAGTTCCCAACACTAAGTATAATAAAATATATGTTCAAATCCTCATTTAGAAACAAAACAGCGTTGCTAGAGTCACTTCAGAACCAAAAAAGCCCTTTAAATGCTCGATTTCGGAAAAACTAGTTATACTGACTTTGTTTTTGCGCAAAATGAGTTTTTAAGTCTTGTTGGAGCTCGAACTGAGTCCCTAAGTCTGATTATAATATATTATACGTTTGAATACATATTTGGGATCAAAACAACTTTGCTAGAGTCACTTCGGAGCCAAAAAAGCCCTTTAAAGGCTCGATTTTGGCAAAACAAGTCAAAAGGACTTAGTTTTTGCGTGAATTGATTTTTAAGTCTTTTTGTAGCTCCAAATGAGTCTCTAAAACTTATTAAAATGCAATTCATTTGTAAATACTCATTTAAGATCAAAACAAGTTTTCTAGAGTCACTTTGAAGCTGAAAAAGCACTTTAAAGGCTCGATTTGCGTAAAACTGATTATAAGCACTTCGTTATTGCGCGAAGCGAGTTTTTAAAGCTTGTTGGAGCTCCAAATGAGTCCCTAAGACTTAATATAATATATTATATATTTAAATTCACATTTTTGGCAAAAGAACTTTGCTAGAATCACTTCGGAGCCAAAAAAGACCTTTAAAGGGTCCATTACGGCAAAACTAGTTATAACGACTTTGTTTTAATGCGAAATGAGTTTTTAACGCCTGTTGGAGCTCCAAATGAGTACATAAGACTTATTAAAATATTTTTTCCTTTTAAATACTCATTTGGGATCAAAACAACTTTGCTAGAGTCACTTCGGAGCCAAAAAAGCCCTTTAAAGGCTCGATTTGGGTCAAAGTAGTTATAACGACATTGTTTTAGCGCGAAATGAGTTTTTCACGCTTGTTTGACCTCTAAATGAGTTCCTAACACTAAGTATAATAAAATATATGTTCAAATACTCATTTAGAAACAAAACAATGTTGCTAGAGTCACTTCAGAACCAAAAAAGCCCTTTAAATGCTCGATTTCGGAAAAACTAGTTATACTGAATTTGTTTTTGCGCGAAATGAGTTTTTAAGTCTTGTTTGTAACACCCGCCTAACCTAACCATACCACTGATGTATGATCAAGTTAAGTAGTGTTAATTTTTCTCGACACAACACAAATTCTATTCCAAAATAGTGACCAAATTTGAACTTTTTAAAACTTTCCACTTGTTATAGAAAAGTTTCTGATTTATGTTAAAAACAGTGTCACATGTCATAGATATATACATATATGGTACTATATCTCTAAACTATTTGTCTCTGTCATAATATACATATAAATATCACAAAAGAGTAAGTTGTGCCAAAATAGGCTCATCGGGTCAAAATCTTCCATATACAAGTGCTCAGCGGTGTGAAGGAGCATCAGCCAATGTCTAGCATTTTAATCATGATTGTATACATCCTCGCCTGTACCACAAGAACTACGTGAGCTATAGCTCAGGAAACAAGAACTATGCAATGAGATATATGCATCATCGTGAAAGTACTCATATATATAACTGTTGGTGTAGAATTTAAACCAACGCCGTGATCCGTACCTCTAGCGTGTGATACGGCAATGAACAGGGAAAGTTTGAACGGAAAATAAATACTCTGAAAATTTTAAGTGGTTCGACCCTTCGCCGGAGTAATAGTCTACGTCCACTGTGTTTTAGGTATTTCCGAATTGAGAGTTTACAGAGTAATTTTTTCCAACCCCTTTCCCATTCTCCTTCTCTTCCTTTTATAGAGGTTCGGAAGGAGAGAGAGGAAAGTGCATTAAATGCGCCCCACCAAATCTCCCTTAAATCAGGGGATTAGGTGGCCTTATCTCCATCAACCATACCCTGCCCCCAAAACAGGGGGTAGGTTACTAACTAATCAACTCACGTCTATCACAAGTGAGGTGTCTACAATATTGGTCAGAGGCGAATACCATCGGGAGTGATCTCACTACAACTACCCGCGCTTCACCCCTCGACTGGGGACCTCCCGCTCCGCGAGGAGTCCCTCGATTCTCTTGATCTTCCGCGAATGTGAGGTTCATTGCGAGTTCCACTCATCCCCGGGCTTAGGCGATCCTCAGCTCATCGGTCTCCCCCCGAGGACCTTGCTTCATGCCGGGGTATACCTTCGGGGTTGTCTCTTCTAACAACCCTCGCCGTCATAGGCGCGAGGTCGACCCACGCCTTTAGTGCTGTTGACGTTAACACTCTTGCTGACGTGGCGAAGCTACGTCGTCACTTGGACACTCTCTCCGGAGGCTGCTCGTCTTGGGGGACGACATCCTCGATGATAGATCCTCGGACGAAAATCAGCTTACAACATCTGCCCCCCAATCCCTGAGGACACGCGTCGCATTCTCTGGGATTTCTTCCTGGGTACGCTTCTCTACTGAAAAGCCGCGCCGTTTGAGTGACGGGCAGTTAATGCTCTGACACACTTTTCGGGAATTTTACACTTTTCGGGGATTTTACCTTTTTCGGTAACATTGGCTGACGTCAGGTAATAATTACCTCTTATCAAAACTTTCTGACCGTTAGATGGCGATGGGAAGATTCTTATCCGACGGTCGGGGAGCGAGCTCGAGGCTTGGAGACGAAACGATGCGAGATGAAAAGACGGAAGATGGACCGACGCGAAGGGACTTCGCTCTTTTCGCCTTCTTCGCCTATAAATCTCCTCTCACTTCCCATTTTCTGAACTTTTGCTTTCTTCGTCATTTCTCTGAAAAATCTACGAGTCCAAAGCATTTCACGAAATTTTTGACGTTCTCCTTCGTTCTGCAACGCTGCGAATATTCCGGAGTTTGAAGATTTCACCGACGTTTCCGACCATTACCGGTAAGTCCTCCGACTCCGCAGAACTCTTTCTTCTTTTCTTTCTTGCGTGGGGTTTTATAGGGTGACTTAACGGAGTTTTCGGCGTCTTCAGAAAAAATGTCTCACTCGACATCGCCTTCTCCCGGCGCCGGACTTGAGTCCGCGCCGTCGCCTGCGCGTTCTGACCCTTCGCTCCGGGCTTCCCCTGCAGCGGCTCTGCCACCCTCGGCCCCGGCAACAGGGGTGAAGAAGAAGAAGGGAGGGAAGTCGACGAAGAATCCGGCCGCTTCTGATTCTTCTGTGGCGGCTACGGTAAGTCCTGCAGGCCCTCGGGCGGCCGAGACGACGATAGGGTCTTCGTGCCCCGCCGTCGCCGCGGAGGCTCGATTCTCCAGCTGCACCTGGAAAGACGTGGAATACATCCGGGAGCAGTTTCACTTGCCGGAGGACATTGCCACCTGGGCGATGCCCAAGAAAGAGCGATCCAACCGTCCGCCCAGCTCCAGGGTAGCTTTCAACAAAGCTATCATGAAGCACGGGGCACGGCTTCTACTGCACCCCCTGGTCCAAGGGGTTCTAGTCCACTGGGGACTCGCGCCGAGCCAACTCAACCCCAATGCCTACAAGATAATGGCAGGGCTGCACATCCTGTGGAGGTTGTGGTTCGAGGCGGACATATCGGTAGAGGAGGTATGCCACCTGTACAAGCCTTCCTTCAAGAAATCCGAGGCTGGCTACTTCTTCCTAGTGCCGTGGGAGAAGAAGAAAATTCTGATGACGAACTTGTCCTCTTCCTGCGAAGGATAGAAGGACAAGAACTTTTGGGTCGGGGGGAACTTTGACCCATGCGGCTCCATCCAGGGAACTCTGCCCGTTCCGCGGGTCTACCAAGTTCCTGGTAAGTCTCCAGATTCTCAGCTTTCCCCTTCTCTTTTTCCATGTCGCCGTGCTGACGTCCATGGTTTTGTGCAGACTCCTTCATTCGCTCCTCCATAACTGCGGAGCAAGAAGAGCAGATTAATATCGCTCTAGCCTACCCCGACGAGGCCAGGGACGTTCTTGCTAATCTCTCATTCACCAACTGAAGCTCAAAGTCCACTATTTCCTTTTTTAGCTGTTTCGGCAAATATCTAAGTGACATCAGTAATCCTGCTGATTTTCGACTAAGCGCATCTGCCACCTTGTTGGCCTTGCCTGGATGGTAATGAATATCAAAGTCATAATCTGTTAGCAACTCCAACCATCTTCCTTGACGCACATTTAACTCTTTTTGAGTGAAAAGATACTTCAGCGTGTTATGGTCGGTGTAAATATCACAGTATACCCCATAGAGATAATGCCTCCAAATTTTTAAGGCAAACACGACCGCTGCTAACTCTAAATCGTGTGTGGGATACCTTTTCTCATAATCTTTGAGCTGACGGGAGGCATAGGCGATCACCTTACCATGCTGCATCAAAACAGCCCCAAGTTCCAATTTTGAGGCATTGCAGTAGATAGCAAAACCTGTTATACCCTGAGGTATTGTTAGAACTGGAGCCGTGGTTAATCTTTTCTTTAGCTCCTGGAAGCTATTTTCACAAGCTTCCGTCCACATTAATTTCTGCCCCTTCCGTGTAACTGCTTTCATAGGTGTCGCAATCTTTGAAAAACCTTCAACAAATCTTCGATAATACCCAGCTAAACCCAAAAAACTTCTTATTTCAGTTACATTCTTTGGTTGCAACCATTCTATAACGGCTTCTATCTTCGCTGGGTCCACCATTATTCCCTCTTTAGATACAACATGACCTAGAAAAACTACCTTGTCCAGCCAAAACTCACATTTCTTAAACTTGACATATAGTTGTTTGTCTTGCAGCCTCTTCAAAACTAAAGCCAAGTGTTCTGCGTGTTCTTCTTGGGACCTTGAGTAAATGAGGATATCGTCGATAAATACAATGACAAATTTATCTAAATAATCCTCAAATACCCTATTCATCAGATCCATAAAAGCGGCTGGTGCATTGGTTAATCCGAATGGCATTACGAGAAACTCATAGTGTCCATATCGAGTTCTGAAAGCTGTTTTGGGAACATCCTCCTCTCGTACTTTCAGTTGATGATACCCGGATCGTAGATCAATCTTAGAAAATAATTTCGTTCCGGCTAGTTGATCAAACAAATCATCTATACGGGGCAATGGGTATTTATTTTTAATCGTCACTTTATTAAGTTCCCGATAATCAATACAAAGTCGCAACGTTCCATCCTTCTTCTTCACGAACAAAACTGGTGCGCCCCATGGTGAGTGACTAGGTCTAATAAATCCCTTATCAACCAATTCCTGTAATTGAGTCTTTAGCTCCCTTAACTCAGCAGGAGCCAACCGATAAGGTGCCTTCGAAACTGGTGTCGTTCCAGGGACTAACTCAATGGTGAATTCAATTTCACGTTCTGGTGGTAATCTTGGCAAATCTTCTGGGAATACCGTAAGGTAGTCTCTTACAATAGGTACATCTGTTGGCTGAAGTTTGACTTTTTTCGTCTCATCACGGATGTTGGCTATATAGCCACGACATCCACTTGCCAGTAATTTTAAGGCTTGGAGCGCTGAAATTGTAGGAACTAGCTTTTTCTGTGATGTTCCCTTAAAGTTGAATTCTTTACTATCAGGTGGTTGAAATTGAACTCACCTTTTTCGACAATCTATGACTGCATGATGTGAACTTAACCAGTCCATACTCAAGATTACATCATAATCTTCCATGTCTATAACAACTATATTAGCATAGAGGGTGCGTTCTCCAATTCGGATTGGCACATTTCTGAACCAACTAGTTGATTCATACGTATCTCCTGCCGGAGTTATAGTAATAAAGGGGTATGATAATATTTGTCTATCCCATTCTAACTTTTTTGCTACTTTGCTTGCTATAAATGAATGTGTAGCGTCAGAATCAATAAGACTATACAGAGAAAGGTTAGCAACAGGAAGCTGACATGTTACTACAGTTGATGGGCCGGCGTTCACATCATCTTTCGATAGGCTGTAGACTCTGGCATGAGGATGAGGTTGGGTCCTAGTTGGTTCTCTTTCTTTTCTCTCGTTTGGGTAGGACTTCGCAAAGTGACCCTCTTTACCGCAAGCATAGCAAACATTTGTCCCCATCCTGCACTCACCACTATGTAACTTTCCACAACGAGCGCACTGTGGAGGGATCTGTTGTTTAGTTTCAAAGTTTCCACGGCTTTGTTCCTGGCGGCGACGATTTACTCTTTCAGTTCCCTCTGGTTGACCGCGCTTCTGACCTCCTTTCTGTCCTTCATTACTTTTGAAATTGCTAGTATTGGCAGGTGGATTATAATAACGTTGTTGTATTTGGGGTCGATTCCCATAGTTTCTTTGAAATCTGTCACGTCTAGGAGGGAATTTCCTTGTTTCTATCTTCTGAACATCAGTATTACCACCTGCTGCAGCTACACCTTGCGCGGAGGTTGGCTTGTTTGTCAATTTCCAGCCATCGATTCTTAAAGCTCTCTATACTGCATCAGCATAGGTACGCGGTCCTACTTCGCCGCTGTCCACCTGTGTCACAATCTCAACGCTCAGACCATGCATGTATTTCATCTTCCTAGCGTCATCCGTGGCTACCATGGTTGGTGCATATCGCGCCAGCTCATCAAATTTTGCTGTGTACTCTACTACGGTCATTCTCCCCTGTCGAAGATCTATAAACTTTAACCTTTCCAGAAAGTCGAGCCTCTGCAAGGTACTTGGCATAAAATAAGGCTAGGAACCGATCCCAAGAGATTGTTCCAATAGGCTGCGTTTGCACAACCATCTCCCACTAGCATCTAGCTTCATCATCAAACTGGTATATAGCGCAAGCTAACTTCTGTGCGTCCGTCAGTTGCATGTATTCGAAAATCTGTTGAATGCACTTTATCCAATTTTCAGCCTTTGCCGGATCGGGTATCCCTTGGAACATAGGTAGTTTCTGCTTCCTGAAGCGTTCGTAAATTGGTTCATCAATTAGAGGGGCCATCCTCAGCAATTGTACATTGGGTCGCAGTATAGGTGGCACCGGTACGTTCACTTCAGCTGCTGCTGCTGCTTCTGCTTGTTGTTGTGGCTGTTGTGGCTACGGTTGTTGTTGTTGATCATTGAGGCGAGTAAGTAGTTGTTGGAGCATTTCTCCTTGCTACTCAATTCGCTGATCTCGCCTTCGTGCTTCTTCATTTCTTCTTTGAGCTTTCGCAGCTTGAGCTTCAATTATCTAACGAAGCTCATCTACTTCATTGGGAGGACTCTGTCGTGTACTTTTTCTCAGCATGTCTTCAACAGTTACTCTTACTTAACCTATCATGTCATGGCACATAGCAGTGGTAAGCTTTTATTTATCTCAATAAATAGGGTTTAGAATGTCATCAAATTCATATAACTAAAACACATTTATCCAGGTCATTCAAACACTTAAATTGCATATTTAACAGGGAAACTATACATAACATATCAGTATATAATTTACACTCAAAACATATAAGTGTATTTTTTTTTACAAGTTATATTCTAGATCTTCTAATCTTCATTTGGATTTGAATCATCCTCGGTGTATTCTTCTTCTTCCGGGTCCTCTGGATCCTCCTCCGGATCTTCTTCTAGGTTTTCCTCTGAGTCTTCTTCCATGCCGTCCTCTGGGTCCTTTTCTGGGTTTCCCTCTGGTTGTTCATCAAAGATGAGTACTGCTGTCTTAAGCTCGTCAAAGGTTTTATGTTTTTCCATTAATTCTGACACCTTAAACCATTTGAAGAGTCCATTGGCATAAACATCTCTTTTCTCTCCATCTGACATATTTCAGAAACAGCTCATGACAATTTCGCTATTAAACCTATCGGTATACTCTTGAGCAGACTCTCCAACTCGTTGATGAAACCTGCTCAGTCTCCGGTACCAGACCTTTTCTTTAGATCCTTTCATAAAGTTATGGGTCAGTATACTCTTAAAAATTGACCATTCATGGACTTCTCTTCTTGTTGTTATTGCAGTCCAAAATGTGAGGGCCTTTTCTCTTAAGAGGGTTGCAGCTACATCTACCCAATACTCCTGGGGTATTCTAATAAAACTCATCCATTGGGTTGTGTAACCTAGCCATTCGTCAATAGTCATCTTGTCTGCAGTTCCTATAAAACACTTAACATTCTCTGGTACTGAGTTCAGAATGTCTGTCGGGGTCCGTTCTATTATCACTGGTCCGACGACACTATCCTCACTAGACAACTCGGGACCTACATCAGGAATGACTTGTTCTACTTCTGACATCCTGCAAGTTTTCATTAGTTAGTTTAAATCTCATTAAAAATTTAAGTAATAAAGCTTACCCACTAAGGAGAGAACCGAGGTTGTCAAACAATGTGTGTGGGTGGTCTGCAGAAACGACTCAAACTGGGCTCTGATACCACAAAATCTGTCACGTCCCGCTTCAACGGACCGTGACTCATACTTGCTTACGTACGTATAAGTTTTATACTTAAATCTGACAATCACAATGTAATTATAGAAAGTAGTGTACGCGCGTACTTACTTTTTTTTTTTTTTTTTGTAAAACATTACTACAGCATTACTATAACATTGTAAGAACTCTTAATTATACCACAGTGTTGCTGCAATATAATCAAAATACTTCTTAACTATGCTACTGCAATGGTGTCAAAAAATATATATATTGTTGTTCTTTAAAGTACTTTAGTTTGATATATTAATATTTACAAACTAACAGTACAAAATATTGAGCCACGAGAGTCTTCAACTACCACAGGTAGTCCACACACTCGTTATAGCATCCTCGACCTCATCCTTAGCTTTGCGTCTTCTTACATGTGTCTACAATACAAGAAACCTGGTGAGTTGCTAAACTCAATAAGTGACGAATCTATCTATGCTATGTGCCATGACAATAAATGCATCACATAAGAAATATAAATAATGAGCAGCACACATAATAATATAAGAGGTCATTTGTCCCATACCAAATGATCCCTGCAATAAAAAACAGTTTCTTAGTATTCCTAGCGTTGTCTCGACCACCCTTTTGTGATCAGAGACCTTAGCCGATGAATCGGCGAATATGCATCATGAGAGAGTCTGGGATCCACTGATGGTACCACATCATGAATCATAACATGAGGCGCCAGGCGGGGAGTGGGCCAGCTCAACCTTTAGAGCATCTCCCAGCTACATTACATCCTCCTGCATTATTTTAAAAACTATAACATGCTATATTGCATCAAAAAGATTTCATCATCATTATCAGGAGGGCATAAGTGTCAAAGAGTACTATCGGTACCATCGACTCATTTTCGTAACATTCTATCTTATGTTGTTGACGTTTCAATCAACAACCCCTGGTACCGTATCATTTCAGGCAACCGAGCCACATATTCCTTGAGGGTTATTCATCTCGGGGTGTAAACCCGATAAATACTTTAATTAAACTCATATTCTTTCATTTTACATTCATTGTTAATCATCTGGAGCTCGGAAGAATATTCCGAGGTCTTGATATTATTTCGCGAGGGAATAAGATTCTACGGCGGCGAAACTGTTCATTAATAATCCTCGTGATTCCTTGACTTGTAAGTCAAAGGATATTTCATCATTTGGTTGGTTTACAACACATTACAAGGCTCGGGTAGTTACTAACCTTCATTTTAACTTATCGGGCAAGGCCCATACTAAGTTTTATGAGTTACAAAAGCCGAAGCCATTAATCTTGTTAGTTTCATCATTACCGGGTTTAAACCTAATTTTGGTTACTAGCAAGGGCATTTAGATGCATAACCATACAATTCTTAGCACATAATATAATTTATTCTTGTATTGTAGGTGCATCGTCACTTACTCAGAGTCACTCGGTGCGAAAATCGTCGCTCCGGGTCGTTTTGGTTTTCCGAGGGTCGGAACTTTGTATTTCCTATTAAAACAATATAAAAACCATCAGGTTTTAAAATTTATTCCATCAAAAATTCATTTAAAGTGTCTAAAATTCATTTTTAAGGTTTTTGGGCACAGTTGGGTCAAAACGAGGCTTAGAAAAAGGTTTCAGGTCGTTTCGGGGTCATTTGGCCCAAGCCGACACATGCTGGGCGCGCAAGGGGGCTGTTGGGCGCGCACACGAGGCCTGCTGGGCACGCACGGGCCGCCAGCAGCACGCCTGGCACGCGCATGGAGGCTGGAAGCACGCCTGGCGCACGCACGGGCACAGGCGGCGCGCCGGCCGCGCGCGCTGGGCACCTGTCGGGCACGCTGGGCACCTGCCGCGCGCGCTGGGCGCCCATAGCGCCCAGGGCCCGGGCAGTGACCAAATTGCACCAATTTGTGCAATTTTCACCACCAAACTAATTTTTAAAGCTTAAATCACTATTTTATACTTCAAAACACACCAAAATTCATTCAAATCTAATAAATCATAAAAAATTTCCTTCTTAGACCTATGATCAAACAAAACATATTCAAGACATAACTAACTTTGTAATTTCTTTCTCAACCAAGATTAACCTTTCCTTTTACCTTCAATTCACTAATTCTCAAACAAAAATACAATTCAACATCATCAACATCAACTACAACTCAGTTTAACATCATTGACATCTTGATTTATTTCAAAACATTTCAAAACACACTTGTACAAACTCATGATTTCTAAGTAGAAGAATTCTACTTTTTTGTGTTTCTTTTTCCTTGAACTTGTAGAATTTCCCTTCCAAACTCTTCACTAATCTTTCTATGGTTTAAAACACAATATAAGAAGTTATTAGGTACTGTAACTTAGCTTGAGAAAAGATGAAAGCAAGAAGAAATTAAAAACCTTACCAAGCTTGTTCAAACTAGTTTTTTCTTCTTCAACTTCTTAATTAATTTTTTTTTGGTTCTTCCTTTCCTTTCTCTCTTCTTTCTTTTTTTTTTTTTCTTTCTCTTCCTTTCTTTTCTTCATTTTCTGTTCTATTTTGGTGCTTCAAATTCGTGCTAAGGCTGGTTATTTAAATAAAAACCTAAGCTAGTTGGTGTGTCGCGACGACGTCACGGCGAGGTAATCACCTTTCTATCTCAAGCTTGGCTTTTGACACCTCTAGCTTAAATTTTGCTTACTAAGTAATTAAAGGATCAGATTTAATATCTAAAGGCCAACTCATACTTGCCCATGTGATGGTGAAACCCGTCGTGCTTACTTCTTTTACGAAATTTGCACGTTAGTCCACCGAAATAAACCCTTAACAACTAAGTCCTTTGCTACATTTCTAAAAATATTTCTAAGCCCTTAAAGCACAATTTCTTTCTTAAAATACCATATTTATATAATTATAAAGTACTATGTGCATTTTCAGAATTTATAGAGCTCATTTCCTATTTTTCCTTGATGTTACAATTTTGGTCCCGAAATAGCGGTTTTTACCGAAATTTCACCGTAACTTCTTTGTTTGACCTCGGATTGACCTCAAATTTTATACATGAGCTTAATATACTGATATAAGCTCAAAACCAATTTATTTTCTTGATTGGTGACCATTTTCTTCATTTATTTCTAAATTTGGTACAAAAATGTAATTTTTTTGTAAAGTTTCGGACTCGTGCAATTTTTGGCAGTAACAAGAATTTTCAAACAAAAATCCTTGTCTTTTGTAACAAAAATCTAATATTAAACTCATTCCTCGACATAACTAATAACTTACTAACACTTACTTCAGTTATTCAACTAATTACGCCTTAATTAGTCGAATTAGGGTTTCGGACTCGCGAGGGATTTTATGAAAGAAAACATTCTCGTACTCGTTGTAATTTTCAAGAAATACACAACGGTTTATTCATCATAAAATTTTTGGGACATTGGAGAGTCGGGGTCCACATGAGATTACTTTTGAAGGGAAAAAACTTAGTCTGCCCCCATTAAAGGCCTGGATCGTAGCTCATTTACGGGATACTAATAGGATTATTTTGGGTTATATGCAAC
>CM030874.1:2071041-2143114 GCA_018132145.1 Boehmeria nivea var. tenacissima | reverse complement strand
ATAATGCATTATATGTTCAAATACTCATTTAGGATCAAAATAACGTTGCTAGACACACTTCGGAGGCAAAGAAGCCCTTTTAAGGCTCGATTTAGGTAAAACTGGTTATCAGCATTTCGTTTTTGCACGAAGTGAGTTTTTAAAGCTTGTTGGAGCTCCAAATGAGTTCCTAGGACTTATTATAATAAATTATATGTTTAAATACACATTTGGGATAAAAAAAACTTTGTTAGAGTCACTTCGGAACCAAAAAAGCCCTTAAAAGGCTCGATTTCGGTAAAACTACTTATAATGACTTTGTTTTAGCACGAATCGAGTTTTTAAAGCATATTGGAGCTCAAAATGAGTCCCTAAGACTTATTATAATATATTATATGTTTAAATACGCTTTTGGGATCAAAACAACTTTACTAGAGTCACTTAGGAACCAAAAATGCACTTTAAAGGCTCGATTTAGGCACAACTTGTAAAAAAAGGACTTAGTTTTTGCGCGTAGCGACTTTTTAAGGCTTTTTGAAGCTCAAAATGAGTCCTTAAGACTTATTATAATAACATTTATGTTTGCATACACGTGTAGAATCAAAAACAACTTTGCTACAGTCAGTTCGAAGCCAAAAAAGCCCTTTAAAGCCTCCGTTTAGCTAAAACTTATTGTAAGCACTTAGATATAGAGCGAAGTGAGTTTTTAAGTTTTTTTACATCTCCAAATGAGTCCCTAAGATTTATTATAATATATTATATGTTTAAATACACATTTGGGATCACAACAACTTTGCTAGCGTCGCTTCGCAGGCAAAAAAGCCTTTTAATGGTTCAATTTCGGCAAAACTAGTTATAATGACTTTGTTTTAACGCGAAATGGGTTTTTAACGTTTCTTGGAAAGCCAAATGAGTTCCTAATACTTATTATAATGCATTATATGTTCAAATACTCATTTAGGATCAAAATAACGTTGCTAGACACACTTCGGAGCCAAAGAAGCCCTTTTAAGGCTCGATTTAGGTAAAACTGGTTATCAACATTTCGTTTTTGCACGAAGTGAGTTTTTAAAGCATGTTGGAGCTCCAAATGAATCTCTAGGACTTTTTATAATAAATTATATGTTTAAATACACATTTGGGATCAATGAAACTTTGTTAGCGTCACTTCGGAACTAAAAAAGCCCTTAAAAGGCTCAATTTCGGCAAAACTACTTATAATAACTTTGTTTTAGCGCGAATCGAGTTTTTAAAGCATATTAGAGATCAAAATGAGTCCGTAAGACTTATTATAATATATTATATGTTTAAATACACTTTTGGGATCAAAACAACTTTGCTAGAGTCACTTCGGAACCAAAAAAGTTCTTTTAAAGGCTCGATTTAGGCACAACTTGTAAAAAAGGACTTAGTTTTTGCGCGTAGCGACTTTTTAAGGCTTGTTGAAGATCAAAATGAGTCCTTAAGACTTATTATAATAACATTTATGTTTGTAAACTTGCGTAGAATCAAAACAACTTTGCTATAGTCACTTCGAAGCCAAAAAAGCCCTTTAAAGGCTCCGTTTAGCTAAAACTCATTGTAAGCATTTTAGATATAGTGCGAAGTGAGTTTTTAAGTTTTTTTACATCTCCAAATGAGTCCCTAAGATTTATTATAATATATTATATGTTTAAATACACGTTTGGGATCACAACAACTTTGCTAGCGTCGCTTCGTAGCCAAAAAAGACTTTTATTGGTTCAATTTCGGCAAAACTAGTTATAATGACTATGTTTTAACGCGAAATGGGTTTTTAACGCTTCTTGGAATGCCAAATGAGTTCGTAATACTTATTATGATGCATTATATGTTTAAATACTCATTTAGGATCAAAATAACCTTGCTAGACACACTTCGGAGCCAAAGAAGCCCTTTAAAGGCTCGATTTAGGTAAAACTGGTTATCAGCATTTCGTTTTTGCACGAAGTGAGTTTTTAAAGCTTGTTGGAGCGCCAAATGAGTCCCTAGGACTTATTATAATAAATTATATGTTTAAATACACATTTGGGATCAAAAAAACTTTGTTAGAGTCACTTCGGAACCAAAAAAGCCCTTAAAAGGCTCGATTTCGGTAAAACTACTTATAATGACTTTGTTTTAGCACGAATCGAGTTTTTAAAGCATATTGGAGCTCAAAATGAGTCCCTAAGACTTATTATAATATATTATATGTTTAAATACGCTTTTGGGATCAAAACAACTTTCCTAGAGTCACTTAGGAACCAAAAAAGCACTTTACAGGCTCGATTTAGGCACAACTTGTAAAAAAAGGACTTAGTTTTTGCACGTAGGGACTTTTTAAGGCTTGTTGAAGCTCAAAATGAGTCCTTAAGACTTATTATAATAACATTTATCTTTGCATACACGTGTAGAATCAAGAAAAACTTTGCTACAGTCACTACGAAGCCAAAAAAAGCCATTTAAAGGCTCAATTTAGCTAAAACTTATTTTAAGCACATAGATTTAGTGCGAAGTAAGTTTTTAAGTTTTTTTACATCTCCAAATGAGTCCCTGAGATTGATTATAATATATTATATGTTTAAATACACATTTGGGATGACAACAACTTTGCTAGGGTCGCTTCGCAGCCAAAAAAGCCTTTTAATGGTTCAATTTCGGCAAAACTAGTTATAATGACTTTGTTTTAACGCGAAATGGGTTTTTAACGTTTCTTGGAATGCCAAATGAGTTCCTAATACTTATTATAATGCATTATATGTTCAAATACTCATTTAGGATCAAAATAACGTTGCTAGACACACTTCGGAGCCAAAGAAGCCCTTTAAAGGCTCGATTTAGGTCAAACTGGTTATCAACATTTCGTTTTTGCACGAAGTGAGTTTTTAAAGCTTGTTGGAGCTCCAAATGAGTCCCTAGGACTTATTATAATAAATTATATGTTTAAATAGACATTTGGGATCAAAAAAACTTTGTTAGAGTCACTTCGGAACCAAAAAAGCCCTTAAAAGGCTCGATTTCGGTAAAACTACTTATAATGACTTTGTTTTAGCACGAATCGAGTTTTTTAAGCATATTGGAGCTCAAAATGAGTCCCTAAGACTTATTATAATATATTATATGTTTAAATACGCTTTTGGGATCAAAACAACTTTACTAGAGTCACTTCGGAACCAAAAAAGCCCTTTAAAGGCTCGATTTAGGCACAACTTGTAAAAAAAGGACTTAGTTTTTGCGCGTAGCGACTTTTTAAGGCTTGTTGAAGCTCAAAATGAGTCCTTAAGACTTATTATAATAACATTTATGTTTGTATACTCGTTTAGAATCAAAACAACTTTGCTACAGTCACTTCGAAGCCAAAAAAGCCCTTTAAAGCCTCCATTTAGCTAAAACTTATTGTAAGCACTTAGATTTAGTGCGAAGTGAGTTTTTAAGTTTTTTTACATCTCCAAATGAGTCCCTAAGATTTATTATAATATATTAGATGTTTAAATACACATTTAGGATCACAACAACTTTGCTAGTGTCGCTTCGCAGCCAAAAAAGCCTTTTAATGGTTCAATTTCGGCAAAACTAGTTATAATGACTTTGTTTTAACGCCAAATGGGTTTTTAACGCTTCTCGGAATGCCAAATGAGTTTATAAGACTTATTATAATGCATTATATGTTCAAATACTAATTTAGGATCAAAATAACGTTGCTAGACACACTTTGGAGCCAAAGAAGCCCTTTAATGGCTCGATTTATGTAAAACTGGTTATCAGCATTTCATTTTTGCACGAAGAGAGTTTGTAAAGCATGTTGGCGCTCCAAATGAATCTCTATGACTTTTTATAATAAATTATATGTTTAAATACACATTTGGGATCAAAGAAACTTTGTTAGCGTCACTTCGGAACCAAAAAAGCACTTAAAAGGCTCAATTTCGGCAAAACTACTTATAATAACTTTGTTTTAGCGCGAATCGAGTTTTTAAAGCGTATTGGAGCTCAAAATGAGTCCCTAAGACTTATTATAATATATTATATGTTTAAGTACACTTTTGGGATCAAAACAACTTTGCTAGAGTCACTTCGGAACCAAAAAAGTCCTTTTAAAGGCTCGATTTAGGCACAACTTGTAAAAAAGGACTTAGTTTTTGCGCGTAGTGACTTTTTAAGGCTTGTTGAAGATCAAAATAAGTCCTTAAGACTTATTATAATAACATTTATGTTTGTATACTTGTGTAGAATCAAAACAACTTTGCTATAGTCACTTCGAAGCCAAAAAAGCCCTTTAAAGGCTCCGTTTAGCTAAAACTCATTGTAAGCATTTTAGATATAGTGCGAAGTGAGTTTTTAAGTTTTTTTACAACTCCAAATGAGTCCCTGAGATTGATTATAATATATTATATGTTTAAATACACATTTGGGATGATAACAACTTTGCTAGGGTCGCTTCGCAGCCAAAGAAGCCTTTTAATGGTTCAATTTCTGCAAAACTAGTTATAATGACTTTGTTTTAACGCGAAATGGGTTTTTAACGCTTCTTGGAATGCCAAATGAGTTCGTAAGACTTATTATAATGCATTATATGTTCAAATACTCATTTAGGATCAAAATAACCTTGCTAGACACACTTCGGAGCCAAAGAAGCACTTTAAAGGCTCGATTTAGGTAAAACTGGTTATCAGCATTTCGTTTTTGCACGAAGTGAGTTTTTAAAGCTTGTTGGAGCTCCAAATGAGTCCCTAGGACAGATTATAATAAATTATATGTTTAAATACACATTTGGGATCAAAAAAACTTTGTTAGAGTCACTTCGGAACCAAAAAAGCCCTTAAAAGGCTCGATTTCGGCAAAACTACTTATAATGACTTTGTTTTAGCACGAATCGAGTTTTTAAAGCATATTGGAGCTCAAAATGAGTCCCTAAGACTTATTATAATATATTATATGTTTAAATACGCTTTTGGGATCAAAACAACTTTCCTAGAGTCACTTAGGAACCAAAAAAGCACTTTAAAGGCTCGATTTAGGCACAACTTGTAAAAAAAGGACTTAGTTTTTGCACGTAGGGACTTTTTAAGGCTTGTTGAAGCTCAAAATGAGTCCTTAAGACTTATTATAATAACATTTATCTTTGCATACACGTGTAGAATCAAGAAAAACTTTGCTACAGTCACTACGAAGCCAAAAAAGCCATTTAAAGGCTCAATTTAGCTAAAACTTATTTTAAGCACATAGATTTAGTGCGAAGTAAGTTTTTAAGTTTTTTTACATCTCCAAATGAGTCCCTGAGATTGATTATAATATATTATATGTTTAAATACACATTTGGGATGACAACAACTTTGCTAGGGTCGCTTCGCAGCCAAAAAAGCCTTTTAATGGTTCAATTTCGGCAAAACTAGTTATAATGACTTTGTTTTAACGCGAAATGGGTTTTTAACGTTTCTTGGAATGCCAAATGAGTTCCTAATACTTATTATAATGCATTATATGTTCAAATACTCATTTAGGATCAAAATAACGTTGCTAGACACACTTCGGAGCCAAAGAAGCCCTTTAAAGGCTCGATTTAGGTAAAACTGGTTATCAGCATTTCGTTTTTGCACGAAGTGAGTTTTTAAAGCTTGTTGGAGCTCCAAATGAGTCCCTAGGACTTATTATAATAAATTATATGTTTAAATACACATTTGGGATCAAAAAAACTTTGTTAGAGTCACTTCGGAACCAAAAAAGCCCTTAAAAGGCTCGATTTCGGTAAAACTACTTATAATGACTTTGTTTTAGCACGAATCGAGTTTTTTAAGCATATTGGAGCTCAAAATGAGTCCCTAAGACTTATTATAATATATTATATGTTTAAATACGCTTTTGGGATCAAAACAACTTTACTAGAGTCACTTCGGAACCAAAAAAGCCCTTTAAAGGCTCGATTTAGGCACAACTTGTAAAAAAAGGACTTAGTTTTTGCGCGTAGCGACTTTTTAAGGCTTGTTGAAGCTCAAAATGAGTCCTTAAGACTTATTATAATAACATTTATGTTTGTATACTCGTTTAGAATCAAAACAACTTTGCTACAGTCACTTCGAAGCCAAAAAAGCCCTTTAAAGCCTCCATTTAGCTAAAACTTATTGTAAGCACTTAGATTTAGTGCGAAGTGAGTTTTTAAGTTTTTTTACATCTCCAAATGAGTCCCTAAGATTTATTATAATATATTAGACGTTTAAATACACATTTAGGATCACAAAAACTTTGCTAGTGTCGCTTCGCAGCCAAAAAAGCCTTTTAATGTTTCAATTTCGGCAAAACTAGTTATAATGACTTTGTTTTAACGCCAAATGGGTTTTTAACGCTTCTCGGAATGCCAAATGAGTTTATAAGACTTATTATAATGCATTATATGTTCAAATACTAATTTAGGATCAAAATAACGTTGCTAGACACACTTTGGAGCCAAAGAAGCCCTTTAAAGGCTCGATTTAGGTAAAACTGGTTATCAGCATTTCATTTTTGCACGAACTGAGTTTTTAAAGCATGTTGGAGCTCCAAATGAATCCCTAGGACTTTTTATAATAAGTTATATGTTTAAATACACATTTGGGATCAAAGAAACTTTGTTAGAGTCACTTCGGAACCAAAAAATCAATTAAAAGGCTCAATTTCGACAAAACTACTTATAATAACTTTGTTTTAGCGCGAATCGAGTTTTTAAAGCATATTGGAGCTCAATATGAGTCCCTAAGAGTTATTATAATATATTATATGTTTAAATACACTTTTGGGATCAAAACAACTTTGCTAGAGTCACTTCGGAACCAAAAAAGTCCTTTTAAAGGCTCGATTTAGGCACAACTTGTAAAAAAGGACTTAGTTTTTGCGCGTAGCGACTTTTTAAGGCTTGTTGAAGATCAAAATGAGTCCTTAAGACTTATTATAATAACATTTATGTTTGTATACTCGTTTAGAATCAAAACAACTTTGCTACAGTCACTTCGAAGCCAAAAAAGCCCTTTAAAGCCTCCATTTAGCTAAAACTTATTGTAAGCACTTAGATTTAGTGCGAAGTGAGTTTTTAAGTTTTTTTACATCTCCAAATGAGTCCCTAAGATTTATTATAATATATTAGACGTTTAAATACACATTTAGGATCACAAAAACTTTGCTAGTGTCGCTTCGCAGCCAAAAAAGCCTTTTAATGTTTCAATTTCGGCAAAACTAGTTATAATGACTTTGTTTTAACGCCAAATGGGTTTTTAACGCTTCTCGGAATGCCAAATGAGTTTATAAGACTTATTATAATGCATTATATGTTCAAATACTAATTTAGGATCAAAATAACGTTGCTAGACACACTTTGGAGCCAAAGAAGCCCTTTAAAGGCTCGATTTATGTAAAACTGGTTATCAGCATTTCATTTTTGCACGAAGAGAGTTTGTAAAGCATGTTGGCGCTCCAAATGAATCTCTAGGACTTTTTATAATAAATTATATGTTTAAATACACATTTAGGATCAAAGAAACTTTGTTAGCGTCACTTCGGAACCAAAAAAGCCCTTAAAAGGCTCAATTTCGGCAAAACTACTTATAATAACTTTGTTTTAGCGCGAATCGAGTTTTTAAAGCGTATTGGAGCTCAAAATGAGTCCCTAAGACTTATTATAATATATTATATGTTTAAATACACTTTTGGGATCAAAACAACTTTGCTAGAGTCACTTCGGAACCAAAAAAGTCCTTTTAAAGGCTCGATTTAGGCACAACTTGTAAAAAAGGACTTAGTTTTTGCGCGTAGGTACTTTTTAAGGCTTGTTGAAGATCAAAATAAGTCCTTAAGACTTATTATAATAACATTTATGTTTGTATACTTGTGTAGAATCAAAACAACTTTGCTATAGTCACTTCGAAGCCAAAAAAGCCCTTTAAAGGCTCCGTTTAGCTAAAACTCATTGTAAGCATTTTAGATATAGTGCGAAGTGAGTTTTTAAGTTTTTTAACATCTCCAACTGAGTCCCTGAGATTGATTATGATATATTATATGTTTAAATACACATTTGGGATGATAACAACTTTGCTAGGGTCGCTTCGCAGCCAAAGAAGCCTTTTAATGGTTCAATTTCTGCAAAACTAGTTATAATGACTTTGTTTTAACGCGAAATGGGTTTTTAACGCTTCTTGGAATGCCAAATGAGTTCGTAAGACTTATTATAATGCATTATATGTTTAAATACTCATTTAGGATCAAAATAACCTTGCTAGACACACTTCGGAGCCAAAGAAGCACTTTAAAAGCTCGATTTAGGTAAAATTGGTTATCAGCATTTCGTTTTTGCACGAAGTGAGTTTTTAAAGCTTGTTGGAGCTCCAAATGAGTCCCTAGGACTTATTATAATAAATTATATGTTTAAATACACATTTGGGATCAAAAAAACTTTGTTAGAGTCACTTCGGAACCAAAAAAGCCCTTAAAAGGCTCGATCACGGCAAAACTACTTATAATGACTTTATTTTAGCACGAATCGAGTTTTTAAAGCATATTGGAGCTCAAAATGAGCCCCTAAGACTTATTATAATATATTATATGTTTAAATACGCTTTTGGGATCAAAACAACTTTACTAGAGTCTCTTAGGAACCAAAAAAGCCCTTTAAAGGCTCGATTTTGGCACAACTTGTAAAAAAAGGACTTAGTTTTTGTGCGAAGCGACTTTTTAAGGCTTTTTGAAGCTCAAAATGAGTCCTTAAGACTTATTATAATAACATTTATGTTTGCATACACGTGTAGAATCAAAAACAACTTTGCTATAGTCACTTCGAAGCCAAAAAAGCCCTTTAAAGGCTCCAATTAGCTAAAACTTATTGTAAGCACTTAGATATAGAGCGAAGTGAGTTTTTAAGTTTTTTTACATCTCCAAATGAGTCCCTAAGATTTATTATGATATATTATATGTTTAAATACACATTTGGGATGACAACAACTTTGCTAGGGTCGCTTCGCAGCCAAAAAAGCCTTTTAATGGTTCAATTTCGGCAAAACTAGTTATAATGACTTTGTTTTAACGCGAAATGGGTTTTTAACGTTTCTTGGAATGCCAAATGAGTTCCTAATACTTATTATAATGCATTATATGTTCAAATACTCATTTAGGATCAAAATAACGTTGCTAGACACACTTTGGAGCCAAAGAAGCCCTTTAAAGGCTCGATTTAGGTAAAACTGGTTATCAGCATTTCATTTTTGCACGAACTGAGTTTTTAAAGCATGTTGGAGCTCCAAATGAATCCCTAGGACTTTTTATAATAAGTTATATGTTTAAATACACATTTGGGATCAAAGAAACTTTGTTAGAGTCACTTCGGAACCAAAAAATCAATTAAAAGGCTCAATTTCGACAAAACTACTTATAATAACTTTGTTTTAGCGCGAATCGAGTTTTTAAAGCATATTGGAGCTCAATATGAGTCCCTAAGAGTTATTATAATATATTATATGTTTAAATACACTTTTGGGATCAAAACAACTTTGCTAGAGTCACTTCGGAACCAAAAAAGTCCTTTTAAAGGCTCGATTTAGGCACAACTTGTAAAAAAGGACTTAGTTTTTGCGCGTAGCGACTTTTTAAGGCTTGTTGAAGATCAAAATGAGTCCTTAAGACTTATTATAATAACATTTATGTTTGTATACTCGTGTAGAATCAAAACAACTTTGCTATAGTCACTTCGAAGCCAAAAAAGCCCTTTAAAGGCTCCATTTAGCTAAAACTTATTGTAAGCACTTAGATTTGGTGCGAAGTGAGATTTTAAGTTTTTTTCCATCTCCAAATGAGTCCCTAAGATTTATTATAATATATTATATGTTTAAATACACATTTGGGATAAAAAAAACTTTGTTAGAGTCACTTCGGAACAAAAAAAGCCCATAAAAGGCTCGATTTCGGCAAAACTACTTATAATGACTTTGTTTTAGCACGAATCGAGTTTTTAAAGCATATTGGAGCTCAAAATGAGTCCCTAAGACTTATTATTATTATATTATATGTTTAAATACGCTTTTGGGATCAAAACAACTTTGCTAGAGTCACTTCGGAACCAAAAAAGCCCTTTAAAGGCTCGATTTAGGCACAACTTGCAAAAAAAGGAATTAGTTTTTGCGCGTAGCGACTTTTTAAGGCTTGTTGAAGCTCAAAATGAGTCCTTAAGACTTATTATATTAACATTTATGTTTGCATACACGTGTAGAATCAAAAAAACTTTGCTACAGTCACTTCGAAGCCAAAAAAGCCCTTTAAAGGCTCCATTTAGCTAAAACTTATTGTAAGCACTTAGATTTAGTGCGAAGTTAGTTTTTAAGTTTTTTTCCATCTCCAAATGAGTCCCTAAGATTTATTATAATATATTATATGTTTAAATACACATTTGGGATGACAACAACTTTGCTAGGGTCGTTTCGCAGCCAAAAAAGACTTTTAGTGGTTCAATTTCGGCAAAACTAATTATAATGACTTTGTTTTGTAGTGAAATGGGTTTTTAACGCTTCTTGGAGTTCCAAATGAGTTCCTAAGACTTATTATAATGCAATATATGTTCAAATACTCATTTAGGATCAAAATAACGTTGGTAGACACACTTTGGTGCCAAAGAAGCCCTTTAAAGGCTCGATTTAGGTAAAACTGGTTATCAGCATTTCGTTTTTGCGCGAAGTGAGTTTTTAAAACTTATTGGAGCTCCGAATGAGTCCCTAGGACTTATTATAATAAATTATATGTTTAAATACACATTTGGGATAAAAAAAACTTTGTTAGAGTCACTTCGGAACAAAAAAAGCCCATAAAAGGCTCGATTTCGGCAAAACTACTTATAATGACTTTGTTTTAGCACGAATCGAGTTTTTAAAGCATATTGGAGCTCAAAATGAGTCCCTAAGACTTATTATTATTATATTATATGTTTAAATACGCTTTTGGGATCAAAACAACTTTGCTAGAGTCACATTGGAACCAAAAAAGCCCTTTAAAGGTTCGATTTAGGCACAACTTGTAAAAAAGGACTTAGTTTTTGCGCGTAGCGACTTTTTAAGGCTTGTTGAAGCTCAAAATTAGTCCTTAAGAGTTATTATAATAACATTTATGTTTGTATACTCGTGTAGAATCAAAACAACTTTGCTACAGTCGCTTCGAAGCCAAAAAAGCCCTTTAAGGGCTCCACTTAGCTAAAACTTATTGTAAGCACTTAGATTTAGTGCGAAGTGAGTTTTTAAGTTTTTTTACATCTCCAAATGATTCCCTAAGATTTATTATAATATATTATATGTTTAAATACACATTTGGGATCAAAAAAACTTTGTTAGAGTCACTTCGGAACCAAAAAAGCCCTTTAAAGGCTCGATTTAGGCAAAACTACTTATAATGACTTTGTTTTAGCACAAATCGAGTTTTTAAAGCATATTGGAGCTCAAAATGAGTCCCTAAGACTTATTATAATAATTTTTTTGTTTAAATACACATTTGGGATCAAAAAAACTTTGTTAGAGTCACTTCGGAACCAAAAAAGCCCTTTAATGGCTCGATTTCGGCAAAACTACTTAGATTTAGTGCAAAGTGAGTTTTTAAGTTTTTTTACATATCCAATTTATTATAATATATTAGATGTTTAAATACACATTTAGGATCACAACAACTTTGCTAGGGTCGCTTCGCAGCCAAAAAAGCCTTTTAATGGTTCAATTTCGTCAAAACTAGTTATAATGACTTTGTTTTAACGCGAAATGGGTTTTTAACGCTTCTTGGAATGCCAAATGAGTTCCTAAGACTTATTATAATGCATTATATGTTCAAATACTTATTTAGGATCAAAATAACATTGCTAGACACACTTTGGAGCCAAAGAAGCCCTTTAAAGGCTCGATTTAGGTAAAACTGGTTATCAGCATTTCATTTTTGCACGAACTGAGTTTTTAAAGCATGTTGGAGATCCAAATGAATCCCTAGGAATTTTTATAATAAATTATATGTTTAAATACACATTTGGGATCAAATAAACTTTGTTAGAGTCACTTCGGAACCAAAAAATGCCTTAAAAGGCTCAATTTTGGCAAAACTACCTATAATAACTTTGTTTTAGCGCGAATCGAGTTTTTAAAGCATATTGGAGCTCAAAATGAGTCCCTAAGACTTATTATAATAAATTTTATGTTTAAACACACATTTGGGATCAAAAAAACTTTGTTAGAGTCACTTCGGAGCCAAAAAAGCCCTTTAATGGCTCGATTTTGGCAAAACTACATATAATGACTTTGTTTTCGCACAAATCGAGTTCTTAAAGCATATTGGAGCTCAAAATGAGTCCCTAAGACTTATTATAATATATTATATGTTTAAATACACTTTTGGGATCAAAACAACTTTGCTAGAGTCACTTCGGAACCAAAAAAGTCCTTTAAAGGCTCGATTTAGGCACAAATTGTAAAAAATGACTTAGTTTTTGCGCGTAGCGACTTTTTAAGGCTTGTTGAAGCTCAAAATGAGTCCTTAACACTTATTATAATAACATTTATGTTTTGATACTCGTTTAGAATTAAAACAACTTTGCTACAGTCACTTCGAAGCCAAAAAAGCCCTTTAAAGGCTCTATTTAGCTAAAACATATTGTAAACACTTAGATTTAGTGCGAAGTGAGTTTTTAAGTTTTTTTACATCTCCAATTTATTATAATATATTAGATCTTTAAATACACATTTAGGACCACTAAAACTTTGCTAGTGTCGCTTCGCAGCCAAAAAAGCCTTTTAATGGTTCAATTTCGTCAAAACTAGTTATAATGACTTTGTTTTAACGCGAAATGGGTTTTTAACGCTTCTTGGAACAACAAATGAGTTCCTAAGACTTATTATAATGCTTTATATGTTCAAATACTTATTTAGGATCAAAATAACATTGCTAGACACACTTTGGAGCCAAAGAAGCCCTTTAAAGGCTCGATTTAGGTAAAACTGGATATCAGCATTTCATTTTTGCACGAAGTGAGTTTTTAAAGCATGTTGGAGCTCCGAATGAGTCCCAAGGACTTATTATAATAAATTATATGTTTAAATACACATCTGGGATCAAAAAAACTTTATTAGAGTCACTTCGGAACCACTAAATCCCATAAAAGGCTCGATCTCGGCAAAACTACTTATAATGATTTTTGTTTTAGCGCGAATCGAGTTTTTAAAGCATATTGGAGCTCAATATGAGTCCCTAAGACTTATTATATTATATTATATGTTTAAATACACTTTTGGGATCAAAACAACTTTGTTAGAGTCACATTGAAACCAAAAAAGCCCTTTAAAGGCTCGATTTAGGCCCAACTTGTAAAAAAGGACTTAGTTTTTGCGCGTAGCGACTTTTTAAGGCTTGTTGAAGCTCAAAATTAGTCCTTAAGAGTTATTATAATAACATTTATGTTTGTATACTCGTGTAGAATCAAAACAACTTTGCTACAGTCGCTTCGAAGCCAAAAAAGCCTTTTAAGGGCTCCAGTTAGCTAAAACTTATTGTAGGCACTTAGATTTAGTGCGAAGTGAGTTTTTAAGTTTTTTTACATCTCCAAATGAGTCCCTAAGATTTATTATAATATATTATATGTTTAAATACACATTTGGGATCACAAAAACTTTGCTAGCGCGGCTTCGCAGCCAAAAAAGCCTTTTAATGGTTCAATTTCGGTAAAACTAGTTATAATGACTTTGTTTTAACGCGAAATGGGCTTTTAACGCTTCTTGGAATGCCAAATGAGTTCTTAAGACTTCTTATAATGCATTATATGTTCAAATACTCATTTAGAATCAAAATAACGTTTCTAGACACACTTTGGAGCCAAAGCAGCCCTTTAAAAGCTCGATTTAGGTAAAACTGGTTATCAGCATTTCATTTTTGCACGAAGTGAGTTTTTAAAGCTTCTTGTAGCTCCAAATGAATCCCTAGGACTTTTTATAATAAATTATATGTTTAAATACACATTTGGGATAAAAAAAACTTTGTTAGAGTCACTTCTGAACCAAAAAAGCCCTTAAAAGGCTCGATTTCGGCAAAACTACTTACAATGACTTTGTTTTAGCGCGAATCGAGTTTTGAAAGTATATTGGAGCTAAAAATGAGTCCCTAAGACTTATTATAATATATTATATGTTTAAATACACTTTTGGGATCAAAACAACTTTGCTAGAGTCACTTCGGAACCAAAAAAGTCCTTTAAAGGCTCGATTTAAGCACAACTTGTGGAAAAGGACTTAGTTTTTGCGCGTAGCGACTTTTTAAGGCTTTTTGAAGATCAAAATGAGTCCTTAAGACTTATTATAATAACATTTATGTTTGTATACTCGTGTAGAATCAAAACAACTTTGCTACAGTCACTTCGAAGCCAAAAAAGCCCTTTAAAAGCTCCGTTTAGCTAAAACTTATTGTAAGCACTTAGATTTAGTGCGAAGTGAGTTTTTAAGTTTTTTTACATCTCCAAATGAGTCCCTAAGATTTATCATAATATATTATATGTTTAAATACACATTTGGGATCACAACAACTTTGCTAGCGTCGCTTCGCAGACAAAAAAAGCCTTTTAATGGTTCAATTTCGTCAAAACTAGTTATAATGACTTTGTTTTAACGCGAAATGGGTTTTTAACGCTTCTTGGAATGCCAAATGAGTTCCTAAGACTTATTATAATGCATTATATGTTCAAATACTTATTTAGGATCAAAATAACATTGCTAGACACACTTTGGAGCCAAAGAAGCCCTTTAAAGGCTCGATTTAGGTAAAACTGGTTATCAGCATTTCATTTTTGCACGAACTGAGTTTTTAAAGCATGTTGGATATCCAAATGAATCCCTAGGAATTTTTATAATAAATTATATGTTTAAATACACATTTGGGATCAAATAAACTTTGTTAGAGTCACTTCGGAACCAAAAAATGCCTTGAAAGGCTCAATTTTGGCAAAACTACCTATAATAACTTTGTTTTAGCGCGAATCGAGTTTTTAAAGCATATTGGAGCTCAAAACGAGTCCCTAAGACTTATTATAATAAATTTTATGTTTAAATACACATTTGGGATCAAAAAAACTTTGTTAGAGTCACTTCGGAGCCAAAAAAGCCCTTTAATGGCTCGATTTTGGCAAAACTACTTATAATGACTTTGTTTTAGCACAAATCGAGTTCTTAAAGCATATTGGAGCTCAAAATGAGTCCCTAAGACTTATTATAATATATTATATGTTTAAATACACTTTTGGGATCAAAACAACTTTGCTAGAGTCACTTCGGAACCAAAAAAGTCCTTTAAAGGCTCGATTTAGGCACAAATTGTAAAAAATGACTTAGTTTTTGCGCGTAGCGACTTTTTAAGGCTTGTTGAAGCTCAAAATGAGTCCTTAACACTTATTATAATAACATTTATGTTTTGATACTCGTTTAGAATTAAAACAACTCTGCTACAGTCACTTCGAAGCCAAAAAAGCCCTTTAAAGGCTCTATTTAGCTAAAACATATTGTAAACACTTAGATTTAGTGCGAAGTGAGTTTTTAAGTTTTTTTACATCTCCAATTTATTATAATATATTAGATCTTTAAATACACATTTAGGACCACTAAAACTTTGCTAGTGTCGCTTCGCAGCCAAAAAAGCCTTTTAATGGTTCAATTTCGTCAAAACTAGTTATAATGACTTTGTTTTAACGCGAAATGGGTTTTTAACGCTTCTTGGAACAACAAATGAGTTCCTAAGACTTATTATAATGCTTTATATGTTCAAATACTTATTTAGGATCAAAATAACATTGCTAGACACACTTTGGAGCCAAAGAAGCCCTTTAAAGGCTCGATTTAGGTAAAACTGGATATCAGCATTTCATTTTTGCACGAAGTGAGTTTTTAAAGCATGTTGGAGCTCCGAATGAGTCCCAAGGACTTATTATAATAAATTATATGTTTAAATACACATCTGGGATCAAAAAAACTTTATTAGAGTCACTTCGGAACCACTAAATCCCATAAAAGGCTCGATCTCGGCAAAACTACTTATAATGATTTTTGTTTTAGCGCGAATCGAGTTTTTAAAGCATATTGGAGCTCAATATGAGTCCCTAAGACTTATTATATTATATTATATGTTTAAATACACTTTTGGGATCAAAACAACTTTGCTAGAGTCACATTGAAACCAAAAAAGCCCTTTAAAGGCTCGATTTAGGCACAACTTGTAAAAAAGGACTTAGTTTTTGCGCGTAGCGACTTTTTAAGGCTTGTTGAAGCTCAAAATTAGTCCTTAAGAGTTATTATAATAACATTTATGTTTGTATACTCGTGTAGAATCAAAA
This sequence comes from Boehmeria nivea var. tenacissima, assembly GCA_018132145.1. Classification (NCBI taxonomy): domain Eukaryota; kingdom Viridiplantae; phylum Streptophyta; class Magnoliopsida; order Rosales; family Urticaceae; genus Boehmeria; species Boehmeria nivea. The sequence goes on along the minus strand of CM030874.1, from coordinate 2,126,793 downwards.
CAACTTTGCTACAGTCGCTTCGAAGCCAAAAAAGCCTTTTAAGGGCTCCAGTTAGCTAAAACTTATTGTAGGCACTTAGATTTAGTGCGAAGTGAGATTTTAAGTTTTTTTACATCTCCAAATGAGTCCCTAAGATTTATTATAATATATTATATGTTTAAATACACATTTGGAATCACAAAAACTTTGCTAGCGCGGCTTCGCAGCCAAAAAAGCCTTTTAATGGTTCAATTTCGGTAAAACTAGTTATAATGACTTTGTTTTAACGCGAAATGGGCTTTTAACGCTTCTTGGAATGCCAAATGAGTTCTTAAGACTTATTATAATGCATTATATGTTCAAATACTCATTTAGAATCAAAATAACGTTTCTAGACACACTTTGGAGCCAAAGCAGCCCTTTAAAAGCTCGATTTAGGTAAAACTGGTTATCAGCATTTCATTTTTGCACGAAGTGAGTTTTTAAAGCTTCTTGTAGCTCCAAATGAATCCCTAGGACTTTTTATAATAAATTATATGTTTAAATACACATTTGGGATCAAAAAAACTTTGTTAGAGTCACTTCTGAACCAAAAAAGCCCTTAAAAGGTTCGATTTCGGCAAAACTACTTACAATGACTTTGTTTTAGCGCGAATCGAGTTTTGAAAGCATATTGGAGCTAAAAATGAGTCCCTAAGACTTATTATAATATATTATATGTTTAAATACACTATTGGGATCAAAACAACTTTGCTAGAGTCACTTCGGAACTAAAAAAGTCCTTTAAAGGCTCGATTTAAGCACAACTTGTGGAAAAGGACTTAGTTTTTGCGCGTAGCGACTTTTTAAGGCTTTTTGAAGATCAAAATGAGTCCTTAAGACTTATTATAATAACATTTATGTTTGTATACTCGTGTAGAATCAAAACAACTTTGCTACAGTCACTTCGAAGCCAAAAAAGCCCTTTAAAAGCTCCGTTTAGCTAAAACTTATTGTAAGCACTTAGATTTAGTGCGAAGTGAGTTTTTAAGTTTTTTTACATCTCCAAATGAGTCCCTAAGATTTATCATAATATATTATATGTTTAAATACACATTTGGGATCACAACAACTTTGCTAGCGTCGCTTCGCAGACAAAAAAAGCCTTTTAATGGTTCAATTTCGTCAAAACTAGTTATAATGACTTTGTTTTAACGCGAAATGGGTTTTTAACGCTTCTTGGAATGCCAAATGAGTTCCTAAGACTTATTATAATGCATTATATGTTCAAATACTTATTTAGGATCAAAATAACATTGCTAGACACACTTTGGAGCCAAAGAAGCCCTTTAAAGGCTCGATTTAGGTAAAACTGGTTATCAGCATTTCATTTTTGCACGAACTGAGTTTTTAAAGCATGTTGGATATCCAAATGAATCCCTAGGAATTTTTATAATAAATTATATGTTTAAATACACATTTGGGATCAAATAAACTTTGTTAGAGTCACTTCGGAACCAAAAAATGCCTTAAAAGGCTCAATTTTGGCAAAACTACCTATAATAACTTTGTTTTAGCGCGAATCGAGTTTTTAAAGCATATTGGAGCTCAAAATGAGTCCCTAAGACTTATTATAATAAATTTTATGTTTAAATACACATTTGGGATCAAAAAAACTTTGTTAGAGTCACTTCGGAGCCAAAAAAGCCCTTTAATGGCTCGATTTTGGCAAAACTACTTATAATGACTTTGTTTTAGCACAAATCGAGTTCTTAAAGCATATTGGAGCTCAAAATGAGTCCCTAAGACTTATTATAATATATTATATGTTTAAATACACTTTTGGGATCAAAACAACTTTGCTAGAGTCACTTCGGAACCAAAAAAGTCCTTTAAAGGCTCGATTTAGGCACAAATTGTAAAAAATGACTTAGTTTTTGCGCGTAGCGACTTTTTAAGGCTTGTTGAAGCTCAAAATGAGTCCTTAACACTTATTATAATAACATTTATGTTTTGATACTCGTTTAGAATTAAAACAACTCTGCTACAGTCACTTCGAAGCCAAAAAAGCCCTTTAAAGGCTCTATTTAGCTAAAACATATTGTAAACACTTAGATTTAGTGCGAAGTGAGTTTTTAAGTTTTTTTACATCTCCAATTTATTATAATATATTAGATCTTTAAATACACATTTAGGACCACTAAAACTTTGCTAGTGTCGCTTCGCAGCCAAAAAAGCCTTTTAATGGTTCAATTTCGTCAAAACTAGTTATAATGACTTTGTTTTAACGCGAAATGGGTTTTTAACGCTTCTTGGAACAACAAATGAGTTCCTAAGACTTATTATAATGCTTTATATGTTCAAATACTTATTTAGGATCAAAATAACATTGCTAGACACACTTTGGAGCCAAAGAAGCCCTTTAAAGGCTCGATTTAGGTAAAACTGGATATCAGCATTTCATTTTTGCACGAAGTGAGTTTTTAAAGCATGTTGGAGCTCCGAATGAGTCCCAAGGACTTATTATAATAAATTATATGTTTAAATACACATCTGGGATCAAAAAAACTTTATTAGAGTCACTTCGGAACCACTAAATCCCATAAAAGGCTCGATCTCGGCAAAACTACTTATAATGATTTTTGTTTTAGCGCGAATCGAGTTTTTAAAGCATATTGGAGCTCAATATGAGTCCCTAAGACTTATTATATTATATTATATGTTTAAATACACTTTTGGGATCAAAACAACTTTGCTAGAGTCACATTGAAACCAAAAAAGCCCTTTAAAGGCTCGATTTAGGCACAACTTGTAAAAAAGGACTTAGTTTTTGCGCGTAGCGACTTTTTAAGGCTTGTTGAAGCTCAAAATTAGTCCTTAAGAGTTATTATAATAACATTTATGTTTGTATACTCGTGTAGAATCAAAACAACTTTGCTACAGTCGCTTCGAAGCCAAAAAAGCCTTTTAAGGGCTCCAGTTAGCTAAAACTTATTGTAGGCACTTAGATTTAGTGCGAAGTGAGATTTTAAGTTTTTTTACATCTCCAAATGAGTCCCTAAGATTTATTATAATATATTATATGTTTAAATACACATTTGGAATCACAAAAACTTTGCTAGCGCGGCTTCGCAGCCAAAAAAGCCTTTTAATGGTTCAATTTCGGTAAAACTAGTTATAATGACTTTGTTTTAACGCGAAATGGGCTTTTAACGCTTCTTGGAATGCCAAATGAGTTCTTAAGACTTATTATAATGCATTATATGTTCAAATACTCATTTAGAATCAAAATAACGTTTCTAGACACACTTTGGAGCCAAAGCAGCCCTTTAAAAGCTCGATTTAGGTAAAACTGGTTATCAGCATTTCATTTTTGCACGAAGTGAGTTTTTAAAGCTTCTTGTAGCTCCAAATGAATCCCTAGGACTTTTTATAATAAATTATATGTTTAAATACACATTTGGGATCAAAAAAACTTTGTTAGAGTCACTTCTGAACCAAAAAAGCCCTTAAAAGGTTCGATTTCGGCAAAACTACTTACAATGACTTTGTTTTAGCGCGAATCGAGTTTTGAAAGCATATTGGAGCTAAAAATGAGTCCCTAAGACTTATTATAATATATTATATGTTTAAATACACTATTGGGATCAAAACAACTTTGCTAGAGTCACTTCGGAACTAAAAAAGTCCTTTAAAGGCTCGATTTAAGCACAACTTGTGGAAAAGGACTTAGTTTTTGCGCGTAGCGACTTTTTAAGGCTTTTTGAAGATCAAAATGAGTCCTTAAGACTTATTATAATAACATTTATGTTTGTATACTCGTGTAGAATCAAAACAACTTTGCTACAGTCACTTCGAAGCCAAAAAAGCCCTTTAAAAGCTCCGTTTAGCTAAAACTTATTGTAAGCACTTAGATTTAGTGCGAAGTGAGTTTTTAAGTTTTTTTACATCTCCAAATGAGTCCCTAAGATTTATCATAATATATTATATGTTTAAATACACATTTGGGATCACAACAACTTTGCTAGCGTCGCTTCGCAGACAAAAAAAGCCTTTTAATGGTTCAATTTCGTCAAAACTAGTTATAATGACTTTGTTTTAACGCGAAATGGGTTTTTAACGCTTCTTGGAATGCCAAATGAGTTCCTAAGACTTATTATAATGCATTATATGTTCAAATACTTATTTAGGATCAAAATAACATTGCTAGACACACTTTGGAGCCAAAGAAGCCCTTTAAAGGCTCGATTTAGGTAAAACTGGTTATCAGCATTTCATTTTTGCACGAACTGAGTTTTTAAAGCATGTTGGATATCCAAATGAATCCCTAGGAATTTTTATAATAAATTATATGTTTAAATACACATTTGGGATCAAATAAACTTTGTTAGAGTCACTTCGGAACCAAAAAATGCCTTAAAAGGCTCAATTTTGGCAAAACTACCTATAATAACTTTGTTTTAGCGCGAATCGAGTTTTTAAAGCATATTGGAGCTCAAAATGAGTCCCTAAGACTTATTATAATAAATTTTATGTTTAAATACACATTTGGGATCAAAAAAACTTTGTTAGAGTCACTTCGGAGCCAAAAAAGCCCTTTAATGGCTCGAATTTGGCAAAACTACTTATAATGACTTTGTTTTAGCACAAATCGAGTTCTTAAAGCATATTGGAGCTCAAAATGAGTCCCTAAGACTTATTATAATATATTATATGTTTAAATACACTTTTGGGATCAAAACAACTTTGCTAGAGTCACTTCGGAACCAAAAAAGTCCTTTAAAGGCTCGATTTAGGCACAAATTGTAAAAAATGACTTAGTTTTTGCGCGTAGCGACTTTTTAAGGCTTGTTGAAGCTCAAAATGAGTCCTTAACACTTATTATAATAACATTTATGTTTTGATACTCGTTTAGAATTAAAACAACTCTGCTACAGTCACTTCGAAGCCAAAAAAGCCCTTTAAAGGCTCTATTTAGCTAAAACATATTGTAAACACTTAGATTTAGTGCGAAGTGAGTTTTTAAGTTTTTTTACATCTCCAATTTATTATAATATATTAGATCTTTAAATACACATTTAGGACCACTAAAACTTTGCTAGTGTCGCTTCGCAGCCAAAAAAGCCTTTTAATGGTTCAATTTCGTCAAAACTAGTTATAATGACTTTGTTTTAACGCGAAATGGGTTTTTAACGCTTCTTGGAACAACAAATGAGTTCCTAAGACTTATTATAATGCTTTATATGTTCAAATACTTATTTAGGATCAAAATAACATTGCTAGACACACTTTGGAGCCAAAGAAGCCCTTTAAAGGCTCGATTTAGGTAAAACTGGATATCAGCATTTCATTTTTGCACGAAGTGAGTTTTTAAAGCATGTTGGAGCTCCGAATGAGTCCCAAGGACTTATTATAATAAATTATATGTTTAAATACACATCTGGGATCAAAAAAACTTTATTAGAGTCACTTCGGAACCACTAAATCCCATAAAAGGCTCGATCTCGGCAAAACTACTTATAATGATTTTTGTTTTAGCGCGAATCGAGTTTTTAAAGCATATTGGAGCTCAATATGAGTCCCTAAGACTTATTATATTATATTATATGTTTAAATACACTTTTGGGATCAAAACAACTTTGCTAGAGTCACATTGAAACCAAAAAAGCCCTTTAAAGGCTCGATTTAGGCACAACTTGTAAAAAAGGACTTAGTTTTTGCGCGTAGCGACTTTTTAAGGCTTGTTGAAGCTCAAAATTAGTCCTTAAGAGTTATTATAATAACATTTATGTTTGTATACTCGTGTAGAATCAAAACAACTTTGCTACAGTCGCTTCGAAGCCAAAAAAGCCTTTTAAGGGCTCCAGTTAGCTAAAACTTATTGTAGGCACTTAGATTTAGTGCGAAGTGAGTTTTTAAGTTTTTTTACATCTCCAAATGAGTCCCTAAGATTTATTATAATATATTATATGTTTAAATACACATTTGGAATCACAAAAACTTTGCTAGCGCGGCTTCGCAGCCAAAAAAGCCTTTTAATGGTTCAATTTCGGTAAAACTAGTTATAATGACTTTGTTTTAACGCGAAATGGGCTTTTAACGCTTCTTGGAATGCCAAATGAGTTCTTAAGACTTATTATAATGCATTATATGTTCAAATACTCATTTAGAATCAAAATAACGTTTCTAGACACACTTTGGAGCCAAAGCAGCCCTTTAAAAGCTCGATTTAGGTAAAACTGGTTATCAGCATTTCATTTTTGCACGAAGTGAGTTTTTAAAGCTTCTTGTAGCTCCAAATGAATCCCTAGGACTTTTTATAATAAATTATATGTTTAAATACACATTTGGGATCAAAAAAACTTTGTTAGAGTCACTTCTGAACCAAAAAAGCCCTTAAAAGGTTCGATTTCGGCAAAACTACTTACAATGACTTTGTTTTAGCGCGAATCGAGTTTTGAAAGCATATTGGAGCTAAAAATGAGTCCCTAAGACTTATTATAATATATTATATGTTTAAATACACTATTGGGATCAAAACAACTTTGCTAGAGTCACTTCGGAACTAAAAAGTCCTTTAAAGGCTCGATTTAAGCACAACTTGTGGAAAAGGACTTAGTTTTTGCGCGTAGCGACTTTTTAAGGCTTTTTGAAGATCAAAATGAGTCCTTAAGACTTATTATAATAACATTTATGTTTGTATACTCGTGTAGAATCAAAACAACTTTGCTACAGTCACTTCGAAGCCAAAAAAGCCCTTTAAAAGCTCCGTTTCGCTAAAACTTATTGTAAGCACTTAGATTTAGTGCGAAGTGAGTTTTTAAGTTTTTTTACATCTCCAAATGAGTCCCTAAGATTTATCATAATATATTATATGTTTAAATACACATTTGAGATCACAACAACTTTGCTAGCGTCGCTTCGCAGACAAAAAAAGCCTTTTAATGGTTCAATTTCGGCAAAACTAGTTATAATGACTTTGTCTTAACGCGAAATGGGTTTTTAACTCTTCTTGGAATGCCAAATGAGTTCCTAAGACTTATTATAATGCATTATATGTTCAAATACTCATTTTGAATCAAAATAACGTTGCTAGACACACTTTGGAGCCAAAGCAGCCCTTTAAAGGCTCGATTTAGGTAAAACTGGTTATCAGCATTTCATTTTTCCACGAAGTGAGGTTTTAAAGCTTCTTTGAGCTCCGAATGAATCCTAGGAATTTTTATAATAAATTATATGTTTAAATACACATTCGGGATCAAAGAAACTTTGTTAGAGTCACTTCGGAACCAAAAAAGCCCTTAAAAGGCTCGATTTCGGCAAAACTACTTACAATGACTTTGTTTTAGCGTGAATCCAGTTTTTAAAGCATATTGGAGCTCAAAATGAGTCCCTAAGACTTATTATAATATATTATATGTTTAAATACACTTTTGAGATCAAAACAACTTTGCTAGAGTCACTTCGGAACCAAAAAAGTCCTTTAAAGGCTCGATTTAGGTACAACTTGCAAAAAAATACCTAGTTTTTGCGCGTAGCAACTTTTTAAGGCTTGTTGAAGCTCAAAATGAGTCCTTAAGACTTATTATAATAACATTTATGTTTGTATACTCGTGTAGAATCAAAACAACTTTGCTAGAGTCACTTCGGAGCCAAAAAAGCCCTTTAAAGGCTCTATTTAGCTAAAACATATTGTAAGCACTTAGATTTAGTGCGAAGTGAGTTTTTAAGTTTTGTTACATCTCCAAATGGGTCCATAAGATTTATTATAATATATTATATGTTTAAATACACTTTGGGATCACAACAACTTTGCTAGAGTCGCTTTGCAGCCAAAAAAGCCTTTTAATGGTTAAATTTCGGCAAAACTAGATATAATGACTTTGTTTTAACGCGAAATGGGTTTTTAACACTTCTTGGGATGCCAAATGAGTTCCTAAGACTTATTACAATGCATTATATGTTCAAATACTCATTTAGGATCAAAATGACGTTGCTAGACACACTTTGCAGCCAAAGAAGCCCTTTAAAGGCTCGATTTAGGTAAAACCGGTTATCAGCATTTCATTTTTGCACGAAGTGAGTTTTTAAAGCATGTTGGAGCTCCAAATGAATCCCTAGGACTTTTTATAATAAATTATATGTTTAAATACACATTTGGGATCAAAGAAACTTTGTTAGAGACACTTCGGAACCAAAAAAGCCCTTAAAAGGCTCAATTTTGGCAAAACTACTTATAATAACTTTGTTTTAGCGCGAATCGAGTTTTTAAAGCATATTGGAGCTCAAAATGAGTCCGTAAGACTAATTATAATATATTATATGTTAAAATACACTTTTGGGGTCAAAACAACTTTGCTAGAGTCACTTCGGAACCAAAAAAGTCCTTTAAAGACTCGATTTAAGCATAACTTGTAAAAAAGGACTTAGTTTTTGCGCGTAGCGACTTTTTAAGGCTTGTTGAAGATCAAAATGAGTCATTAAGACTTATTATAATAACATTTATGTTTGTATACTCGTGTTGAATCAAAACAACTTTGCTACAGTCACTTCGAAGCCAAAAAAGCCTTTTAAAGGCTCCGTTTAGCTAAAACTTATTGTAAACACTTAGATTTAATGCGAAGTGAGTTTTTAAGTTTTTGTAGATCTCCAAATGAGTCCCTATGATTTATTACAATATATTATATGTTGAAATACACATTTGGGATCACAACAACTTTGCTAGCGTCGCTTCGCAGGCAAAAAAGCCTTTTAATGGTTCAATTTCGGCAAAACAAGTTATAATGACTTTGTTTTAACCCGAAATGGGTTTTTAACGCTTCTTGGAATGCCAAATGAGTTCCTAAGACTTATTATAATGCATTATATGTTCAAATACTCATTTAGAATCAAAATAACATTGCTAGACACACTTTGGAGCCAAAGCAGCCCTTTAAAGGCTCGATTGAGGTAAAACTGGTTATCAGCATTTCATTTTTGCACGAAGTGAGTTTTCAAGGCTTCTTGGAGCTCCAAACGAATCCCTAGGACTTTTTATAATAAATTATATGTTTAAATACATATTTGGGATCAAAAAAACTTTGTTAGAGTCACTTCGGAACCAAAAAAGCCCTTAAAAGGCTCGATTTCGGCAAAACTACTTACAATGACTTTGTTTTAGTGCGAATCGAGTTTTTAAAACATATTGGAGCTGAAAACGAGTCCCTAAGACTTATTATAATATATTATATGTTTAAATGCACTTTTGGGATCAAAACAACTTTGCTAGAGTCACTTCGGAACCAAAAAAATCGTTTAAAGGCTCGATTTAGGCACGACTTGTAAAAAAGGACTTAGTTTTTGCGCGTAGCGACTTTTTAAGGCTTGTTGAAGATCAAAATGAGTCCTTAAGACTTATTATAATAACATTTATGTTTGTATACCCGTGTAGAATCAAAACAACTTTGCTACAGTCACTTCGAAGCCAAAAAAGCCCTTTAAAGGCTCCGTTTAGCTAAAACTTATTGTAAGCACTTAGATTTAGTGCGAAGTTAGTTTTTAAGATTTTTTAAATCTCCAAATTAGTCCCTAAGATTTATTATAATATATTATATGTTTAAATACACATTTGGGATCACAACAACTTTGCTAGCGTCGCTTCGCAGCCAAAAAAGCCTTTTAATGGTTCAATTTCGGCAAAACTAGTTATAATGACTTTGTTTCAACGCGAAATGGGTTTTTAACGCTTCTTGGAATGCCAAATGAGTTCCTAAGACTTATTATAATGCATTATATGTTCAAATACTCATTTTGAATCGAAATAACGTTGCTAGACACACTTTAGAGCCAGAGCAGCCCTTTAAAGGCTCGATTTAGGTAAAACTGGTTATCAGCATTTCATTTTTGCACGAAGTGAGTTTTTAAAGCTTCTTGGAGCTCCGAATGAATCCCTAGGACTTTGTATAATAAATTATATGTTTAAATACACATTCGGGATCCAAAAAAACTTTGTTAGAGTCACTTCGGAACCAAAAAAGCCCTTAAAAGGCTCGATTTCGGCAAAACTACTTACAATGACTTTGTTTTAGCGCGAATCGAGTTTTTAAAGCATATTGGAGCTCAAAAAGAGTCCCTTAGTCTTATTATAATATATTATATGTTTAAATACACTTTTGGGATCAAAACAACTTTGCAAGAGTCACTTCGGAACCAAAAAAGTCCTTTAAAGGCTCGATTTAGGCACAACTTGTAAAAAAATACTTAGTTTTCGCGCGTAGCGACTTTTTAAGGCTTTTTGAGGCTCAAAATGAGTCCTTAAGACTTATAATAATAACATTTATGTTTTTATACTCGTGTAGAATCAAAACAACTTTGCTAGAGTCCCTTCGGAGCCAAAAAAGCCCTTTAAAGGCTCTATTTAGGTAAAACATATTGTAAGCACTTAGATTTAGTGCGAAGTGAGTTTTTAAGTTTTGTTAAATCTCCAAATGGGTCCATAAGATTTATTATAATATATTATATGTTTAAATACACATTTGGGATCACAACAACTTAACTAGCGTCGCTTCGCAGCCAAAAAAGCCTTTTAATGGTTCAATTTCGGCAAAACTAGTTATAATGACTTTGTTTTAACGCGAAATGGGTTTTTAACCCTTCTTGGAATGCGAAATGAGTTCCTAAGACTTATTATAATGCATTATATGTTCAAATACTCATTTTGAATCAAAATAACGTTGCTAGACACACTTTGGAGCCAAAGCAGCCCTTTAAAGGCTCGATTTAGGTAAAACAGGTTATCAGCATTTCATTTTTGCACGAAGTGAGTTTTTAAAGCTTCTTGGAGCTCCGAATGAATCCCTAGGACTTTTTATAATAAATTATATGTTTAAATACACATTTGGGATCAAAAAAACTTTATTAGAGTCACTTCAGAACCAATAAAGTCCTTTAAAGGCTCGATTGAGGCACAACTTGTAAAAAAGGACTTAGTTTTGCGCGTAGCGACTTTTTAAGGCTTGTTGAAGCTCAAAATGAGCCCTTAAGTCTTATTATAATAACATTTATGTTTGTATACTCGTGTAGAATCAAAACAACTTTGCTACGGTCACTTCGAAACCAAAAAAGCCCTTTAAAGGCTCCATTTAGCTAATACTTATTGTAAGCACTTAGATCTAGTGCGAAATGAGTTTTTAAGTTCTTTACATCTCCGAATGAGTCCCTAAGAATTATTATAATATATTATATGTTTAAATACATATTTGGGATCACAACAACTTTGCTAGCATCGCTTCGCAGCCAAAAAAGCCTTTGAATAGTTCAATTTCGGCAAAACTAGTTATAATGACTTTGTTTTAACGCGAAATGTGTTTTTAACGCTTCTTGGAATGCCAAATGAGTTCCTAACACTTATTACAATGTATTATATGTTCAAATACTCATTTAGGATCCAAATAACGTTGCTAGACACACTTTGGAGCCAAAGAAGCCCTTTAAAGGCTAGATTTAGGCAAAACTGGTTATCAGCATTTCATTTTTGCGCGAAGTGAGTTTTTAAAGCTTGTTGGAGCACCAAATGAGTCCCTAGGACTTATTATAATAATTTATATGTTTAAATAAACATTTGGGATCAAAAAAACTTTATTAGAGTCACTTCAGAACCAATAAAGCCCTTAAAAGGCTCGATTTCGGCTAAACTACTTATAATGACTTTATTTTAGCGCGAATCGAGTTTTCAAAGCATAATGGAGCTCAAAATGAGTCCCTAAGACATATTATAATATATTATATGTTAAAATAAACTTTTGGGATCAAAACAACTTTGCTAGAGTCACTTCGAAACCAAAAAAGTCCTTTAAAGGCTCGATTTAGGAACAAATTATAAAAAAAGACTTAGTTTTTGCGCGTAGCGACTTTTTAAGGCTTGATGAAACTCAAAATGAGTCCTTAAGACTTATTATAATATTATTTATGTTTGTATTCTCGTGTAGAATCAAAACAACTTGGCTCGAGTCACTTCGGAGCCAAAAAAGCCCTTTAAAGGTTCTATTTAGCTAAAACATATTGTAAGCACTTAGATTTAGTGCGAAGTGAGTTTTTAAGTTTTGTTACATCTCCAAATGGGTCCATAAGATTTATTATAATATATTATATGTTTAAATACACATTTGGGATCACAACAACTTTGCTAGAGTCGCTTTGCAGCCAAAAAAGCCTTTTAATGGTTCAATTTCGGCAAAACTAGTTATAATGACTTTGTTTTAACGCGAAATGGGTTTTTAATGCTTCTTGGAATGCCAAATGAGTTCCTAACACTTATTATAATGCATTATATGTTCAAATATGCATTTAGGATCAAGATAACGTTGCTAGACACACTTTGGAGCCAAAGAAGCCCTTTAAAGGCTCGATTTAAATAAAACTGGTTATAAGCATTTCATTTTTGCGCGAAGTAAGTTTTTAAAGCTTGTTGGAGCTCCAAATGAGTCCCAAGGACTTATTATTATAAATTATAGGTTTAAATACACATTTGGGATCAAAAAAACTTTGTTAGAGTCACTTCGGAACCAATAAAGCCCTTCAAAGGCTCGATTTAGGCACAACTTATAAAAAAGGACTTAGTTTAAAAAAGGACTTAGTTTTTGCGCGTAGCGACTTTTTGAGGCTTGTTGAAGCTCAAAATTAGTCCTTAAGACTTATTATAGTAACATTTATGTTTGTATGCTCGTGTAGTATCAAAACAACTTTGCTTTTGTCACTTCGAAGCCATAAAAGCCCTTTAAAGGCTTCATTTAGCTAAAACTTATTGGAAGCACTTAGATTGAGTGCGAAGTGAATTTTTTAGTTTTTTTTTACATCTGCAAATGAGTCCCTAAGATTTATTATAGTATATTATATGTTTAAATACACATTTGGGATCAAAACAACATTGCTAGAGTCGCTTCGCAGCCAAAAAAGCCTTTTAATGGTTCAATTTCGGCAAAACTAGTTATAATGACTTTGTTTTAACGCGAAATGTGTTTTTAACGCTTCTTGGAATGCCAAATGAGTTCGTAAGACTTATTATAATGTATTATATGTTCAAATACTCATTTAGGATCAAAATAACGTTGCTAGACACACTTTGAAGCCAAAGAAGCCCTTTAAAGGCTCGATTTAGGTAAAACTGGTTATCAGCTTTTCGTTTTTGCACGAAGTGAGTTTTTAAAGCTTCTTGGAGCTCCAAATGAGTCCCTAGGACTTATTATAATAAATTATATGTTTAAATACACATTTGGGATAAAGAAAACTTTGTTAGAGTCACTTTGATACCAAAAAAGCCCTTAAAAGGCTCGATTTCTGCAAAAATACTTATAATGACTTTGTTTTAGCGCGAATCGAGTTTTTAAAGCATATTGGAACTCAAAATGAGCTCCTAAAACTTATTATAATATATTATATGTTTAAATACACTTTTGGGGTCAAAACAACTTTGCTAGAGTCACTTCGGAACCAAAAAAGCCCTTTAAAGGCTCGATTTAGGAACAAATTGTAGAAAAGTACTTAGTTTTTGCGCGTAGCGACTTTTTAAGGCTTGTTGAAGCTCAAAATGAGTCCTTAAGACTTATTATAATAACATTTATGTTTGTATACTCGTGTAGAATCAAAACAACTTTGCTACAGTCACTTCGACGCCAAAAAAGCCCTTTAAAGGCTCCATTTAGCTAAAACTTATTGTAAGCACTTAGATTTAGTGCGAAGTGATTTTTTAAGTTTTTTTACATCTTCAAATGAGTCCCTAAGATTTATTATACTATATTATATGTTTAAATACACATATGGGATCACAACAACTTTGCTAGCATCGCTTCGCAGCCAAAAAAGCCTTTTAATGGTTCAATTTCGGCAAACCTAGTTATAATGACTTTGTTTTAACGCGAAATGGGTTTTTAACGTTTCTTGGAATGCCAAATGTGTTCCTAAGACTTATTATAATGCATTATATGTTCAAATACTCATTTAGAATCAAAATAACGTTGCTACACACACTTTGGAGCCAAAGCAGCCCTTTAAAGGCTCAATTTAGGTAAAACTGGTTATCAGCATTTCGTTTTTGTGCGAAGTGAGTTTTTAAAGCTTGTTGGAGCTCCGAATGAGTCCCTAGGACTTATTATAATAAATTATATGTTTAAATACACATTTGGGATCAAAAAAACTTTATTAGAGTCACTTTGGAACCAAAAAAGCCCTTAAAAGGCTCGATTTCTGCAAAAATACTTATAATAATTTTGTTTTAACGCGAATCGAGTTTTTAAAGCATATTGGAACTCAAAATGAGTTCCTAAGACTTATTATAATATATTATATGTTTAAATACACTTTTGGGGTCAAAACAACTTTGCTAGAGTCACTTCGGAACCAAAAAAGCCCTTTAAAGGCTCGATTTAGGAACAAATTGTAAAAAAAGACTTAGTTTTTGCACGTAGCGACTTTTTAAGGCTTGTTGAAGCTCAAAATGAGTCCTTAAGACTTATTATAATAACATTTATGTTTGTATACTCGTGTGTTAGTGTTTCTATTATTGGCATTTTGTTTGTAAAAATTAATTATCCAATATTATGCTTTTATTGCTTGATTAATTTGCCTTTATTCTTGGACAATTTGACTTGATCTTGAGAGAGCTGGAATTAATTGGCTTGATATCATCATTACTCTCTAATCTCTCTATGTTTGGAATGTTAATATTCGGCATTTATTGGAAATTTCGTTTGGTCATCTTTTGAGAGATTCTGCATGGGTGTTCTTGAGGGTGTTAGTGTTACTGCATGATCTGATGAGACACCCTGTCTGGGTGTTGAAACACCCGGTCTGGCGTACGAGGAAGGAAAGTTTCTAGAAGATTATTTGACCAAGCTTCTGATGTTCATCTCTACAGCTCATGCACGATCATTGCTGATATTCTCACTTTATGAAGAAATATTCACCGAAGTAATGAAGATTATTTCACACATTTAATTGAATAATTAATGTGTGATCTTTATGGAAAAGTCTCTCTTGGCTTGATCTTTTTATTCTCAAGTTGAAGACATTTTTGTTTTACGCACTTACTTTGTATTCTTGAGAATCTGTACGTTTTTTGGGTTTGAGAGAAAAAGAGTGAGAGAGAGCTGTGCATGTATTCCTTCTTGTGAGAGAGAAGAGTGTATTCAGTGAGGGTGTATTTCATGGGTGTTACTCAACTGTAAACTGTATAAACCTGGTGTCACACGGGAGTGTGCTGTGAAGGACGAGGGGATCTCGTCAAGGGTAGATCACTAGGTCAAAGAGGAAGCGGCGGAAGAGAGTGGAGGGATTCCAATCTTGTATAAGTCCGTGAGTCCTTGTTTGGACGTTTCTAGTGGATCTTTTACATCTGGGCGTGGCCCCGCAGACGTAGGCATTGCCGAACTGCGTAACCAATTCTCCCGTGTCATTTTTATTATTCTGCTCATTTTATTTATCTGCACCCAGTATTGTTTATCTTGTTTTAATTACACCATGTGTTCTTTGTTGGTGTTTCTGACATTAACAAAGAACACCTTCTAACAAAATGGTTCTTACAATTGGTATCAGAGCGGAACACTTACTCTAAGTGAGATCCGTGGTATTTACAGTTCCGTTTTGTCAAGATGGACTTCCTAAGAGAAGGAGGATCGGTGCAGCGACCACCACTTCTGGATGGTACAAACTATTCATACTGGAAGGCACGAATGAAGGATTTCATCAAGTCGATGGATGAAAGAGCATGGAGAGCTATCTTAACTGGTTGGACTCACCCTATGAAGGACAACGAGAAGGGAGAATCACTGAAGAAGCCAGAAGTGGAATGGACCGCGGATGAAGATAGACTTGCCAACTACAACTCAAAAGCGTTGAATTCTATTTTCAATGCTGTAGATGCGAACCAATTCAAACTCATCTCAACTTGTGAAATAGCAAAGGATGCTTGGGAAATTTTGGAGATGGCTCATGAAGGTACTCATGCTGTAAGATTATCTAAGCTTCAAATCCTCACTACTCGTTTTGAAAATCTCAGGATGAAGGAGGATGAAACTATCGGAGAATTTAATGCTCGTTTGTGTGAGAATTTAATGCTCTTGGTGAGAGATTTTCGGAGGAGAAGCTTGTAAGAAAAACACTTAGATCCCTTCCAAGAAGATTCGCCTACAAAGTTACAGCCATAGAAGAAGCTAAGGATATCCAAAAAATGAAGTTGGAAGAGCTCATTGGTTCTCTCAGAACTTTTGAGACAAATCTAGATGAAGAAAAGGGCGAAAAGAAGGAAAAAGGGGTGGCTCTACAAGCTGAAGAAAATGAATATGTCTACCATGATGATGATGATCTAGATGAGTCAATGGCCATGCTGTCAAGAAATTTCAACAGAGTTATGAACAGGTTTAACAGAAACGGTCCAAGAAGAGGAGGTTCAGGAGGTACTGCACCCGGTGTTCAAACACCATGAAGGAACACCAATACTATTAATAATAATAATACTAATGCAGGTTCAGGCTCACGAAACAAACCTGGTGGAGTCAACAGTTCTGATTACAATCAAAGGAACAAAGGAATTCAATGCCGGGAGTGTGAAGGATTCGGACACATCCAGTCCGAATGTGCCAACACCATCAGGAAGAAGAACAGGTCGTTGAATGCCACATGGAGTGACGGAGATTCTGACTATAGCAAGGAAGATGAAGCCAATTTTACTGCATTTAGCAGGTGTTGAAGAAACTGGTGACCCTTCATATACTGCCTCTGGTGTTTCAGGAGACGCTAAGACACTGGTGTACGAAAGCAGTGACGATTAGAACTCACTGAAGAAGCCCTAATTCAATCTTACAAATTGATGCACAGAAAATGGAGTGAAGTGACAAAAGCCAATGAGAAGATTACTGGGCAGATTGTTCAATGCAATATTGAGAAGAACAATCTGAAAAGAACCATTTCAGATCTTGAAAACAAGTTAATGGAGAGTCAAACAAATATTGCTTCCCTCACTATGGAATTAGAAGGCATGAAGAAATCGGTAAAAATGTTAAATTCAGGTTCTTCTAAGCTTGATGAAATTCTGATTGCAGGAAGAGCAGATAAGACACATGTTGGCTTGGGATATACTGGAAATTCAGGAGGCACTCAAACTACCTTTGTCAAAGCTAGTACATCCGGATTGAAGATTCTTGATGATCTGAAGCAGAAAGCTAGTGTTAGCGCACCCGTCAAAATACCAGGTGTCACTCAGCCAGGTGTCTCTCAGGCCAGAAGACTTCTTACAGATTCGAATCAAATGAGGAGCAGAAGGAGGATTCCTATATGTCACTACTGTAACAAAATAGGTCACATTCGGCCTCGGTGCTATCAATATTTTGCAGATTTAAGAAGAGCTGACAAGGAAAGAGCTTCACCTCCAACGCATGGCAAGCAAGTATGGATTAGAAAAACAGAAGCTAGATGCAATGTTGTATTTTCATCCCTCAAGGCTTCAGCAGAACAAGCGTGGTATTTTGATAGCGGGTGTTCCAGGCATATGACTGGTGAGAAGGCGTTTCTGGTAGATGTTCAACCTTGTGTTCAAAGGCAGCGGGTTACATTTGGAGATGGTGTTTCAGCAAATGTGGTTGGTAAGGGCACTCTAAATGTTCCTGGTTTACCAAAACTAACTAATGTTTGGCTTGTTGAAAGATTGCAAGCAAATCTCATCAGTATTAGCCAACTGTGTAATCAGGAGCTGTTTGTAAGCTTCAACAAAAACAAGTGTTTGGTTATTGATGAATCAAACACCTGTGTCATGGAGGGTGTTAGATCAACCGACAATTGTTACCTTCTTACTACTCCTGTAACTTGTCTTAAGGTTGTAGCAAACGAAGCAGAACTATGGCATCGAAGGCTCGAACATATGAACTATAGAGGAATGAAGAAGACTATCTCAGCTGGTGCAATCCGTGGGATTCCAAGTCTGAAATCCAACACCTCTAAATTTTGTGGACCATGCCTTGAAGGAAAGCAAGTCAAGGTGTCTCACAAGGTGTTGCAACACATGGTCACAACACGTTTTCTTGAACTCCTACACATGGATCTTATGGGTCCCATGCAAGTTGAAAGCATTGGAGGGAAGAGGTATGTTTTTGTCTGTGTAGATGATTTTTCTCGTTACTCATGGGTACACTTTTTACGTGAAAAATCAGATACCTTCGATGCATTCAAAGGGTTGTGTTCCAGACTCAAGACAGAGAAAGAATGCAACATTGGGAAGATCATACGAATTCGGAGTGACCCTGGTAGGGAATTCGAGAATGTTATTTTTGCAGAATACTGTGATAAGCATGGAATAGCACGTGAGTTTTCTGCTCCTAAAACTCCAGAGCAGAATGGTGTTGTTGAGAGGAAGAACCGGACAATTCAAGAAACGGCTCGGGTTATGCTAAATGCCCAGGGTGTTTCACACAGGTTCTGGGGAGAAGCCATGAACACCGCGTGTTATACCATCAACCGGGTATACTTGAGGCCAGGAATGTGCATTACACCTTATGAAATCTGGAAAGGGAGGAAACCCACTGTGCAGTACTTTCATGTTTTTGGAAGCACTTGTTATATTCTGAATGACAGAGAACACAGAGGCAAGCTTGATCCAAAAAGTGACGAAGGGGTGTTTCTTGGATACTCCATCAACAGCCGTGCTTATCGGGTTTACAACAAACGAACGAAGACTGTTATGGAGTCTGCTAATGTTGTTGTTAATGATACAGGTGAAGATATCATGAAGGTATTAGATGGTGGAGAAAATGAAGATTTCAGAAGTGAAGAAGTTTCTGAAGGTGTTACCACTGGTGTTCCTAACATTGCTCCAGTTACAGAAGGTGTTTCAGACAGTGTTACTAACACTGAGATTGAAGAACATCAAGGTGATGAAACTGAGCAACTACCAAAAAGGCCATCAAGAAGAATTCAAAAGAATCACTCTTCTGAAGATGTGATTGGAAGTGTTGATGATGGTGTTCGTACCAGAGGAAAGCCTAGAGTTAATTATCGAGAGATGATTGGGAATGTCTGTTTCACCTCTACCATTGAATCAAAGAATGTGAAAGAAGCATTGGAGGATGAGCTATGGATCTCAGCCATGCAAGAAGAGCTCGCGCAATTCGAGCGGAATGAAGTTTGGGACTTGGTTCCAAGACCGAGTAATGCCAATGTTATCGGAACCAAGTGGATTTTTAAAAACAAGACAGATGAAAAAGGTAACATTACTCGTAAAAAAGCAAGGCTGGTAGCACAGGGGTATGCTCAAATAGAGGGCATTGATTTTGATGAAACATTTGCACCTGTTGCTAGACTTGAATCTATTAGACTATTACTTGCTGTTTCATGTACTTTCAGATTCAAGTTGTTTCAGATGGATGTAAAGAGTGCTTTCTTAAATGGCATTCTTAATGAAGAGGTATACGTTGCTCAACCAAAAGGTTTTGAAGATCCGCAACACCCAGATTATGTATATCGATTGAAGAAGGCCCTCTACGGATTGAAGCAAGCCCCACGTGCTTGGTATGAAAGATTGACGGAGTTCCTTCTAAACCATGGCTACAGTCGAGGGGGAGCAGATAAAACTTTATTCATCAAAAAGGTAATATCCGACATCATTATTGCTCAAATATATGTTGATGATATTGTGTTTGGATCAGTGTCGCAACACCTGGTGGAGGAATTTGTTGAACAAATGAAGACAGAATTTGAAATGAGCGTGGTAGGTGAGCTTACGTATTTTCTTGGATTACAAGTCAAACAGTCCAAGGATGGAATCTTCATCTCTCAAAGCAAGTATGCCAAGAATCTGGTAAAGAAATTTGGTTTGCAGGGTGCTCAACACAAACGAACACCCATTGGTACTCACACCCGGCTTACAAAGGATGAGAATAGTGTCTCAATAGATCAAAGTCTTTACAGGAGCATGATTGGAAGCTTACTTTACCTCACTGCTAGCCGACCTGATCTGTGCTACAGTGTAGGTGTGTGTGCACGGTTTCAAGCTAATCCTAAGGAGAGCCACCTAGCAGCAGTCAAAAGGATAATCAAATATGTAAGTGGTACCATTGACTTTGGTATTTGGTATTCTTTTGACACTAACCCTAGTCTTGTTGGTTTTTGTGATGCGGAATGGGCTGGTAATGCTGAGGATCGAAAAAGCACATCTGGGGGATGTTTCTTTCTAGGAAACAACCTTGTCTCCTGGTTCAGTAAGAAACAAAATTCTATCTTTCTCTCCACCGCCGAGGCAGAATATGTTGCTGCAGGAAGCTCGTGTACTCAGTTGATATGGATGAAGCAGATGTTAGAAGATTATGGTGTCACACAGGTTGTTTTAACACTGTACTATGACAACACCAGTGCCATAAATATCTCCAAAAACCCAGTGCAGCATTCCCGTACCAAACACATAGACATCCGGCACCAATTCATCAGAGAACTTGTTGAAGAAAAGATTATCAGCTTGGAACATGTGAGCACTGAGAAGCAGCTTGCTGATATCTTTACCAAAGGTCTTGATCACAAGAGATTTGAGGAGTTAAGGTCCGAAATTGGACTATGTATCGTTTAAGTTCTCTTGTTGTCGTTTATAAAAAAAAAACATACAGGTGCTGTGCTTTTGGTGTACCACAATAGTCTTTCCCGCGAATGTCTTCCTCGACAAGCCTTAAAGGTGGTTTTTGGGAGTTTCCTTCTATACCCTTTTCATCCGAAAAATTTGGGATTTTCTTCCTTCCTTTTTTCGATCGTGACCCACGATTCTCAACCCCTCTCTTGTGTTGACTTTCCTTTTTCGCCCCCTTGTCGATTCTTCGTGATTAAGTGGAAATGTTGTATCTAGGGTGTTTGTTCTTTTTCGGGTTCTTAACCGTTCGGAGTGGGTTGTGCGGTTACGTTTTTGGGTGTTCTTTGTGTGGTGATTTTTTTATCGCCATTATTAAAGAGTGGTGGTGCTTGAAGTTTTGGGGTTATTTTGGGTTGTTGTGTGTAAGGGTGTTTGGGTCTGGTACTTTTCTTTGAGGGTTTATAGTTGCTCGGTGAAGATGGTGAAATCTGTAGGAGGCAGTGGGTCTGGTTCCAAGAAGTCTCAGCCGAAAAAGAAAGCTCCGGCGAAGAAAGCTGTTGCAAATAAGGTTCCGCCGGTGAAGAAAGCTCCTGCCAAGAAGAAATCCATGAAGACAGATGAGGGTTCTTCTGACCCTCCGGCTCCTGTTCAGACTTATTCAATCTCCGACATTGTCTGCAAGGAGATTGTTCCATACAACCCACCGGAAGTTATTGTTCGTCTCCAAGAAGTTTTGAATCGCTCTTCGCGCTCAGAAGAGCCTGTTGAAGAAGATGCAGGTGTTCCTGCGTCTGGGCCTGCAACACCTGGGTTAGATCTCCCAAGAGCACTTTCTGAAGAATCTCATTCCCTCTATGCAGATGCTATCTCTTCTTCCATACATTCCAAGGGTAATACCCCTCGTTCAGGTCCGTCTGCATTTCCTTTCTCTGTGAATGTTGCTGTTGGTATTGATGTTGAAGAAGCTGTCGTCCCTGGTGTTCCAACACCGGCTAGTGAGCCCGTTGTTCCCCCTTCTGGAAGTGCACAGGCTGTGCCCACTCCATCCTCAGCTCGTGGTCCTCATTTCACAGATCGGTTTCCCCAAGGTGTGCCTCGAAGGTCTTCTCGTCAATCTGCATCTGCCTCAGCCTCTAAGGAGAAAGGTAAAAAGAGGGTCCTAATTGTTGATGTTGAGTCTGAAGATGAAGTGTGGAATTTTGAAGATGATGCTGAAGTTGATGCTGGTCTAGCATCTGAGGAAGATACGCCTCCACCTAAGAAGAAAAAGCAGGTGTCTAAGGGGAAGGGTCATGTTAGCCCTGGTGGTGCTAGAGGCAGTTCTGCTAAAAGGAAGAACATCAAAGTAAGGGGGAATGTCGATCCTTCTACTGAGTCTCCATCTACTCCAGGTTCTGTTCAACCTATTATTCTTCGCTTTGAGGGTCTCAAGAAATTTTGGGATGATGTGTGTTACCGCAATTTCATTGCTGAGCGGTCTGTTGATAATGAATTTTTTGAGAAGTCGGGCATAGTGGACTTGTTGAAGGAGCAACACCTGTATCGCTCTGTTTCAGATCTTGCACCATTTTTCACAGAGGTTGTTTTGGATTTCTATGTGAATCTGATCAAAGATATGTTTGATCCTCATGCTGATGATTATGGGAAGGCGTTTTTTCGTGAGGTTTTCTTTGAGTTCACTCCTGCCATTATTAACGAGTATCTTGGTGGTGGTAGTATCAAGGAGGCTATGTTTATTCCTGACTATGATGAGATTATCAACACTTTGATAGGAGGAGTCAGTACTACTTGGGACAAGAACAAATCATTCCCTACCTCCAAACTGACGTCTAAGTATGCTATTCTGCATAAGCTTCTTGTCACCAACTGGCTTCCAAGCAATCACAGGACCGGTGTTCTTAAGTCGGTTGCTATTCTTTTGTTCAAAATTGGAACGGGTATTCTCTTTAATCTTGGGAAACTCATCTTCAATCAGATTGCTCGCCATGCTGAGTGCTCCTCTGCAAACTTATCGGTTGGTTATCCCTCTCTGATATTTGGGATCATGGCTAGCCAGAATGTGGATGTAGTTCGTGCAGGAGAAAAGCTTGAGAAGGATGTTGAGGACTTCTCCATCAGCAAGAAGCTGTTTCAGGGACATCATGTTCAGGATATTTAGGGGGAGCTGTTGTTTCCTGACACTCCCAGTGTCTCTAAGGGTGTTGCAACACCCATGTCACAGGATGATCTTGCTGTTACTCTGAGGTTTCTTAAGGCTGATCTGTCGTTTCTTGAGGCTCAGGAGAGGAGTATTGCAGTAAAGAAGAAGGAGACTATTGCGTTCATCAGCAAGCTGGAGTCCGCTGGTGCCTCCTCGTCGTCTCTTCCTCCTGGATCTGGTGGTGTTTCTACAAGTGTTCAGCCCGGTGTTCCAGATTCTTCTGCTGCTGACGTTCCTGCTTCTACTTCTCCTGCTGCTGCTAATGTTGAAGATCCAGCTCTTGTGGACAAATCAAGCATTTAAGCTGTCTGGTCATTTTCTACTTTCTCTTTTTTGTCTTTGTCTTTTTGGTTGGCAAAAAGGGGGAGTAGTATTAATTAAAGTTGAAACTTTCTGTTATTTTGCTTCCGTTTCAAGACTCTGGTACTTACCAAGGTGTTACTTCACCTGGTGTTTCAACTTCTCTTTTGATTCGTTTAGTTGCTGAAGACTATAGACAGCTTGTTATTGGATAATCTTCTTCAATGGGATTTTGCCAAACAAAAATGCCAAAGGGGGAGATTGTTAGTGTTTCTATTATTGGCATTTTGTTTGCAAAATTAATTATCCAATATTTTGCTTTTATTGCTTGATTAATTTGCCTTTATTCTTGGATGATTTGACTTGATCTTGAGAGAGCTGGAATTAATTGGCTTGATATCATCATTACTCTCTAATCTCTCTATGTTTGGAATGTTAATATTCGGCATTTATTGGAAATTTCGTTTGGTCATCTTTTGAGAGATTCTGCATGGGTGTTCTTGAGGGTGTTACTGCATGATAGGATGAGACACCCTGTCTGGGTGTTAGAAACACCTGGTCCAGCGTACGAGGAAGGAAAGTTTCTAGAAGATTATTTGACCAAGCTTCTGATGTTCATATCTACAGCTCATGCACGATCATTGCTGATATTCTCACTTTATGAAGAAATATTCACCGAAGTAATGAAGATTATTTCACACATTTAATTGAATAATTAATGTATGATTTTTATGGAAAAGTCTCTCTTGGCTTGATCTTGTTATTCTCAAGTTGAAGACATTTTTGTTTTACGCACTTACTTTGTATTCTTGAGAATCTGTACGTTTTATGGGTTTGAGAGAAAAAGAGTGAGAGAGAGCTGTGCATGTATTCCTTCTTGCGAGAGAGAAGAGTGTATTTAGTGAGGGTGTGTTTCATGGGTGTTACTCAACTGTAAACTGTATAAACCTGGTGTCACACGGGAGTGTGCTGTGAAGGACGAGGGGATCTCGTCAAAGGTAGATCACTAGGTCAAAGGGGAAGCGGCGGAGGAGAGTGGAGGGATTCCAATCTTGTATAAGTCCGTGAGTCCTTGTTTGGACATTTCTAGTAGATCTTTTACATCTGGGCGTAGCCCCGCAGACGTAGGCATTGCCGAACTGCGTAACCAATTCTCCCGTGTCATTTTTATTATTCTGCTCATTTTATTTATCTGCACCCAGCATTGTTTATCTTGTTTTAATTACACCCTGTGTTCTTTGTTGGTGTTTCTGATATTAACAAAGAACACCTTCTAACGAAACGGTTCTTACATCGTGTAGAATCAAAACAACTTTGATACAGTCACTTCGAAGCCAAAAAAGCCCTTTAAAGGCTCCATTTAGCTAAAACTTATTGTAAGCACTTAGATTTAGTGCGAAGTGATTTTTTAAGTTTTTTTACATCTTCAAATGAGTCCCTAAGATTTATTATACTATATTATATGTTTAAATACACATATGGGATCACAACAACTTTGCTAGCGTCGCTTCGCAGCCAAAAAAGCCTTTTAATGGTTCAATTTCGGCAAAACTAGTTATAATGACTTTGTTTTAATGCGAAATGGGTTTTTAACGCTTCTTGGAATGCCAAAAGAGTTCCTAAGACTTATTATAATGCATTATATGTTCAAATACTCATTTAGAATCAACATAACGTTGCTACACACACTTTGGAGCCAAAGCAGCCCTTTAAAGGCCTATGTTAGGTAAAACCGGTTATCAGCCTTTCGTTTTTGCGCAAAGTGAGTTTTTAAAGCTTGTTGGAGCTCCGAATGAGTCCCTAGGACTTATTATAATAAATTATATGTTTAAATACACATTTGGGATCAAAAAAACTTTATTAGAGTCACTTTCGAACCAAAAAAGCCCTTAAAAGGCTCGATTTCGGCAAAACTACTTATAATGACTTTGTTTTAGCGCGAATTGATTTTTTAAAGCATATTGGAGATCCAAATGAATCCCTAAGAGTTATTATAATATATTATATGTTTAAATACACTTTTGGGATCAAAACAACTTTGCTAGAGTCACTTCGGAACAAAAAAAGCCCTTTAAAGGCTCGATTTAGGAACAAATAGTAAAAAAGGACTTAGTTTTTGCACGTAGCGACTTTTTAAGGCTTGTTGAAGCTCAAAATGAGTCTTTAAGACTTATTATAATAACATTTATGTTAGTATACTCGTGTAGAATCAAAACAACTTCGCTACAGTCACTTAGAAGCAAAAAAAGCCCTTTAAAGGCTCCATTTAGCTAAAATTTATTGTAAGCACTTAGATTTAGTGCGAAGTGATTTTTTAAGTTTTTTTACATCTTCAAATGAGTCCCTAAGATTTATTATACTATATTATATGTTTAAATACACATATGGGATGACAACAACTTTGCTAGCGTCGCTTCGCAGCCAAAAGAGCCTTTTAATGGTTCAATTTCTGCAAAACTAGTTATAGTGACTTTGTTTTAACGCGAAATGGGTTTTTAACGCTTCTTGGAATGCGAAATGAGTTCCTAAGACTTATTATAATGCATTATATGTTCATATACTCATTTAGAATCAAAATAACGTTGCTACACACACTTTGGAGCCAAAGCAGCCCTTTAAAGGCTCAATTTAGGTAAAACTGGGTATCAGCATTTCGTTTTTGCGCGAAGTGAGTTTTTAAAGCTTGTTGGAGCTCCGAATGAGTCCCTAGGACTTATTATAATAAATTATATGTTTAAATACACATTTGGGATCAAAAAAAAACTTTATTAGAGTCACTTTGGAACCAAAAAAGCCCTTAAAAGGCTCGATTTCGGCAAAACTACTTATAATGACTATGTTTTAGCGCGAATTGAGTTTTTAAAGCATACTGGAGATCCAAATGAATCCCTAAGACTTATTATAATATATTATATGTTTAAATACAATTTTGGGATCAAAACAACTTTGCTAGAGTCACTTCGAAACCAAAAAAGCCCTTTAAAGGCTCGATTTAGGCACAACTTGTAAAAAGGACTTAGTTTTTGCGCGTAGCGACTTTTTAAGGCTTGTTGAAGCTCAAAATGAGTCTTTAAGACTTATTATAATAACATTTATGTTCGTATACTCGTGTAGAATCAAAACAACTTTGCTAAAGTCACCTCGAAGCCAAAAAAGCCCTTTAAAGGCTCCATTTAGCTAAAATTTAGTGTAAGCACTTAGATTTAGTGCGAAGTGATTTTTTAGGTTTTTTTACATCTTCAAATGAGTCTGTAAGATTTATTATACTATATTATATGTTTAAATACACATATCGGATCACAACAACTTTGCTAGCGTCGCTTCGCAGCCAAAAAAGCCTTTTAATGGTTCAATTTCTGCAAAACTAGTTATAATGACTTTGTTTTAACGCATAATGGGTTTTTAACGCTTCTTAGAATGCGGAATGAGTTCCTTAGACTTATTATAATGCATTATATGTTCAAATACTCATTTAGGATCAAAATAATGTTGCTAGACAAACTTTGGAGCCAAAGAAGCCCTTTAAAGGCTCGATTTAGGTAAAACTGGTTATCAGCATTTTGTTTTTGCGCGAAGTGAGTTTTCAAAGCTTGTTGGAGCTCCAAATGAGTCCCTAGGACTTATTATAATAAATTAAATGTTTGAATACACATTTCGGATCAAAAAAACTTTTTTAGAGTCACTTCGGAACCAGAAAAGCCCTTAAAAGGCCCGCTTTCGGCAAAACTACTTATAATGACTTCGTTTTAGCTGGAGTCAAGTTCTTAAAGCATATTGGAGCTCCAGATGAGTCCATAAGACTTATTATAATATATTATATGTTTAAATACACTTTTGGGATCAAAACAACTTTGCTAGAGTCACTTCGGAACCAAAAAAGCCCTATAAAGGCTCGATTTAGGCACAACTTGTAAAAAAGGACTTAGTTTTTGCGCGTAGCAACTTTTTAAGGCTTGTTGAAGCTCAAAATGATTCCTCAAGACTTATTATAATAACATTTATGTTTGTATACTCGTGTAGTATGAAAACAACTTTGCTCTTGTCATTTCGGAGCCAAAAAAGCCCTTTAAAGGCTCCATTTAGCTAAAACTTATTGTAAGCACTTAGATTTAGTGCGAAGTGAGTTTTTAAGTTTTGATACATTTCCAAATGGGTCCCTAAGATTTATTATAATATATTATATGTTTAAATACACATTTGGGATCAAAAAAACTTTATTAGAGTCACTTTGGAACCAAAAAATCCCTTAAAAGGCTTGATTTCGGCAAAACTACTTATAATGACTTTGTTTTAGCGCGAATTGAGTTTTTAAAGCATATTGGAGATCCAAATGAATCCCTAAGACTTATTATAATATATTATATGTTTAAATACACTTTTGGGATCAAAACAACTCTGCTAGAGTCCCTTCGAAACCAAAAAAGCCCTTTAAAGGCTCCATTTAGGCACAACTTGTAAAAAGGACTTAGTTTTTTCGCGTAGCGACTTTTTAAGGCTTGTTGAAGCTCAAAATGAGTCTTTAAGACTTATTATAATAACATTTATGTTCGTATACTCGTGTAGAATCAAAACAACTTTGCTAAAGTTACTTCGAAGCCAAAAAAGCCCTTTAAAGGCTCCATTTAGCTAAAATTTAGTTAAAGCACTTAGATTTAGTGCGAAGTGATTTTTTAAGTTTTTTTACATCTTCAAATGAGTCCGTAAGATTTATTATACTATATTATATGTTTAAATACGCATATCGGATCACAACAACTTTGCTAGCGTCGCTTTGCAGCCAAAAAAGCCTTTTAATGATTCAATTTCGGCAAAACTAGTTATAATGACTTTGTTTTAACGCAGAATGGGTTTTTAACGCTTCTTAGAATGCGGAATGAGTTCCTTAGACTTATTATAATGCATTATATGTTCAAATACTCATTTAGGATCAAAATAATGTTGCTCGACAAACTTTGGAGCCAAAGAAGCCCTTTAAAGGCTCGATTTAGGTAAAACTGGTTATCAGCATTTTGTTTTTGCGCGAAGTGAGTTTTCAAAGATTGTTGGAGCTCCAAATGAGTCCCTAGGACTTATTATAATAAATTAAATGTTTGAATACACATTTCGGAACAAAAAAACTTTGTTAGAGTCACTTCGGAACCAGAAAAGCCCTTAAAAGGCTCGATATCGGTAAAACTACTTATAATGACTTTGTTTTAGCGGGAGTCAAGTTTTTAAAGCATATTGGAGCTCCAGATGAGTCCCTAAGACTTATTATAATATATTATATGTTTAAATACCCTTTTGGGATCAAAACAACTTTGCTAGAGTTACTTCGGAACCAAAAAAGCCCTAGTTTTGCCGAAATATAGCCTTTAAAATACTTTTTTGGCTCTGAAGAGACTCTAGCAAAGTTGTTTCGATCCTAACTGAGTATTTGAACATAGAATATATTATAATAAGTATTAGGGACTCATTTAGAGCTCCAACAAGCCTTAAAAAGTCATTTCGCGCAAAAACTAAGTCCTTATAACAAGTTTTGCCGAAATATAGCCTTTAAAATACTTTTTTGGCTCCAAAGTGACTCTGGCAAAGTTGTTTTGATCCCAATTGATTATTTGAACATAGAATTTATTATAATCAGTATTAGGGACTCATTTGGAGCTCCAACAAACCTTAAAAAGTCATTTCGTGCAAAAACTAAGTCCTTATAACTAGTTTTGCCGAAATATAGCCTTTACAATAATTTTTTGGCACTAAAGAGACTCTAGCAAAGTTGTTTCGATCCCAACTGAATATTTGAACATATAATATATTATAATAAGTATAAGGGATTCATTTGGAGCTCCAACAAGCCTTAAAAAGTCATTTCGCGCAAAAACTAAGTCCTTATAAATTGTTTTGCCGAAATATAGCCTTTAAAATACTTTTTTGGCTCTAAAGAGACTCCAGCAAAGTTGTTTCGATCCCAAATGAGTATTTGAACATATAATATATTATAATAAGTATTAGGGACTCATTTAGAGCTCCAAAAGTCCTTAAAACAACATTTCGCGCAAAAACTAAGTTCTTTAGCTAGTTTTGCCGAAATATAGCCTTTAAAATACTTTTTTGGCTCTGAAGAGACTCTAGCAAAGTTGTTTCGATCCTAACTGAGTATTTGAACATAGAATATATTATAATAAGTATTAGGGACTCATTTAGAGCTCCAACAAGCCTTAAAAAGTCATTTCGCGCAAAAACTAAGTCCTTATAACAAGTTTTGCCGAAATATAGCCTTTAAAATACTTTTTTGGCTCCAAAGTGACTCTGGCAAAGTTGTTTTGATCCCAATTGATTATTTGGACATAGAATATATTATAATAAATATTAAGGACTCACTTGGTGCTCCAACAAGCCTTAAAAAGTCATTTCGTGCAAAAACTAAGTCTTTATAACTAGTTTTGTCGAAATATAGCCTTTAAAATACTTTTTTGGCTCCGGAGAGACTCTAGCAAAGTTGTTTCGATCCCAACTGAGTATTTAAACATATAATATATTATAATAAGTATTAAGTACTCATTTGGAGTTCCAACAAGGCTTAAAAAGTCATTTCGCGCAAAAACTAAGTGCTTATAACTGGTTTTGCCGAAATATAGCCTTTAAAATACTTTTTTGGCTCCAAAGTGACTCTGGCAAAGTTATTTTGATCCCAATTGATTATTTAAACATAGAATTTATTATAATAAGTATTAGGGACTCATTTGGAGCTCCAACAAGCCTTAAAAAGTTATTTCGTGCGAAAACTAAGTCCTTATAACTAGTTTTGCCGAAATATAGCCTTTAAAATAATTTTTTGGCATTGAAGAGACTCTAGCAAAGTTGTTTCGATCCCAACTGAATATTTGAACATATAATATATTATAATAAGTATTAGGGACTCATTTGGAGCTCCAACAAGCCTTAGAAAGTCATTTCGCGTAAAAACTAAGTCCTTATAACTTGTTTTGCCGAAATATAGCCTTTAAAATACTTTTTTGGCTCTAAAGAGACTCCAGCAAAGTTGTTTCGATTCCAAATGAGTATTTGAACATATAATATAATATAATAAGTATTAGGGACTCATTTAGAACTCCAACAACGATATTTCGCGCAAAAACTAATTCCTTATAGCTAGTTTTGCCGAAATATAGCCTTTAAAATACTTTTTCGGCTCTGAAGAGACTCTAGCAAAGTTGTTTCGATCCCAACTGAGTATTTGAACATATAATATATTATAATAAGTATTAGGGACTCATTTAGAGCTCCAACAAGCCTTAAAAAGTCATTTCGCGCAAAAACTAAGTCCTTATAACTAGTTTTGCTGAAATATAGTCTTTAAAATACTTTTTTTGGCTCTAAAGAGACTCTAGCAAAGTTGTTTCGATCCCAACTGAGTATTTGAACATATAATATATTATAATCAGTATTAGGGACTCATTTGGAGCTCCAACAAGCCTTAAGAAGTCATTTCGCGCAAAAAACTTAGTCCTTATAACTAGTTTTGCCGAAATATAGCCTTTAAAATACTTTTTCTGCTCAGGCGAGACTCTAGCAAAGTTGTTTTGATCCCAACTGAGTATTTGAACATATAATATATTCTAATAATTATTAGGGACTCATTTAGATCGCCAACAAGCCTTAAAAACTCATTTCGCGCAAAAACTAAGTCCTCAGAACTTGTTTTGCCGAAATATAGCCATTAAAATGCTTTTTTGGATCTGAAGAGACTCTAGCAAAGTTGTTTCGATCCAAACTAAGTATTTGAATGTATAACATATTATAATAAGTGTTAGGGACTCATTTTGAGCTCCAACAAACCTTAAAAATTCATTTCGCGCCAAAACTAAGTCCTTATAAGTAGTTTTGCCGAAATATAGCCTTTAAAATACTTTTTTAGCTCCAAAGTGACCCTGACAAAGTTGTTTTGATCCCAATTGATTATTTGAATATAGAATATATTATAATAAGTATTAGGGACTCATATGGATCACCAACAAGCCTTAAAAAGTCATTTCGCACAAAAAACTAAGTCTTTATAATTAGTTTTGTCGAAATATAGCCTTTAAAATACTTTTTTGGCTCCGAAGAGACTCTAGCAAAGTTGTTTCGATCCCAACTGAGTATTTAAACAGATAATATATTATAATAAGCATTAGGGACTCATTTGGAGCTCCAACAAGCCTTAAAAAGTCATTTTGCGCAAAAACTAAGTGCTTATAACTAGTTTTGCCGAAATATAGCCTTTAAAATACTTTTTTGGCTCCGAAGAGACTCTAGCAAAGTTGTTTCGATCCCAACTGAGTATTTAAACATATAATATATTATAATAAGTATTAGGGAGTCATTTGGAGCTCCAACAAGCCTTAAAAACTCATTTCGCACAAAAACTAAGTGCTTATAACTAGTTTTGCGGAAATATAGCCTTCAAAATACTTTTTTTGGCTACGAAGAGACTCTAGCAAAGTTGTTGCCATCCCAACATAGTATTTGAACGTATAATATATTATAATAAGTGTCAGGGACTCATTGAAAGCTCCAACAAGCCTTAAAAATTCATTTCACGCAAAAACTAAGTCCTTTCAGCTAATTTTGTCGAAATATAGCCTTTAAAATACTTTTTTGGCTCCGAAGAGACTCTAGCAAAGTTGTTTCGATCCCAACTGAGTATTTAAACATATAATATATTATAATAAGTATTAGGGACTCATTTGGAGCTCCAACAAGCTTTAAAAACTCATTTCGCACAAAAACTAAGTGCTTATAACTAGTTTTGCGGAAATATAGCCTTCAAAATACTTTTTTTGGCTACGAAGAGACTCTAGCAAAGTTGTTGCCATCCCAACATAGTATTTGAACGTATAATATATTATAATAAGTGTCAGGGCCTCATTGAAAGCTCCAACAAGCCTTAAAAATTCATTTCACGCAAAAACTAAGTCCTTTCAGCTAATTTTGTCGAAATATAGCCTTTAAAATAGTTTTTTGGCTCTGAAGAGACTCTAGCAA
This sequence comes from Boehmeria nivea var. tenacissima, assembly GCA_018132145.1. Classification (NCBI taxonomy): domain Eukaryota; kingdom Viridiplantae; phylum Streptophyta; class Magnoliopsida; order Rosales; family Urticaceae; genus Boehmeria; species Boehmeria nivea. Next base: position 2,094,754 of record CM030874.1, on the reverse strand, counting down.
AGATGTTTCGATCCCAACTGAGTGTTTAAACATATAATATATTATAATAAGTATTGGGGACTCATTTGGTGCTCCAAAAAGCCTTAAGAAGTCATTTCGCGCAAAAAACTAAGTCCTTATAACTAGTTTTGCCGAAATATAGCCTTTAAACTTTTTTGGCTCTAAAGAGACTCTAGCAAAGTTGTTTTAATCCCAGCTGAGTATTTGAACATATAATATATTATAATAAGTATTAAGGACTCATTTAGAGCGCCAACAAGCTTTAAAAACGCATTTCGCGCAAAAAGTATGTCCTTATAACTAGTTTTGCCGAAATATAGCCTTTAAAATACTTTTTTTCGTTTGAAGTGACTCTAGCGAAGTGGTTTTGATCCCAACTGAGTATTTGAACATATAACATATTATAATAAGTATTAGGGACTCATTTGGAGCTCCAACAAGCCTTAAAAATTCATTTTTCGCAAAAACTACGTCCTTTAACTTGTTTTGCCGAAATATGGCCTTTAAAATACTTTTTTGGCTCCGAAGAGACTCTAGCAAAGTTTTTTCGATCCCAACTGAGTATTTAAATATATAATATATTATAATAAGTATTAGGGACTCATTTGGAGCTCCAACAAGGCTTAAAAAGTCATATCGCGCAAAAACTAAGTCCTTATAGCTAGTTTTGCCGAAATATAGCCTTTAAAATACCTCTTTGGCTCTGAAGAGACCCTAGCAAAGTTGTTTCGATCCCAACTGAGTATTTGAACATATAATATATTATAATAAGTATTAGGGACTCATTTAGAGCTCCAACAAGCCTTAAAAAGTCATTTCGCGCAAAAACTAAGTCCTTATAACTAGTTTTGCCGAAATATAGCCTTTAAAATACTTTTTTTGGCTCTGAAGAGACTCTAGCAAAGTTGTTTCGATCCCAGCTGAGTATTTGAACATATAATATGTTATAATCCGTATTAGGGACTCATTTGGAGCTCCAACAAGCCTTAAGAAGTCATTTTGCGCAAAAAACTTAGTCCTTATAACTAATTTTGCCGAGATATAGCCTTTAAAATACTTTTTTTGCTCAGACGAGACTCTAGCAAAGTTGTTTTGATCCCAACTGAGTATTTGAACATATAATATATTATAATAATTATTAGGGACTCATTTAGATCGCCAACAAGCCTTAAAAACTCATTTCGCGCAAAAACTAAGTCCTTATAACTTGTTTTGCCGAAATATAGCCTTTAAAATACTTTTTTGGATCTGAAGAGACTCTAGCAAAGTTGTTTCGATCCAAACTAAGTATTTGAATGTATAATATATTATAATAAGTTTTAAGGACTCATTTTGAGCTCCAACAAACCTTAAAAATTCATTTCGCGCAAAAACTAAATACTTATAACAAGTTTTGCCGAAATATAGCCTTTAAAATACTTTTTTGGCTCCAAAGTGACTCTGGCAAAGTTGTTTTGATCCCAATTGATTATTTGAACATAGAATTTATTATAATAAGTTTTAGGGACTCATTTGGAGCTCCAACAAGCCTTAATAAGTCATTTAGTGCAAAAACTAAGTCCTTATAACTAGTTTTGCGCAAATATAGTCTTTACAATAAATTTTTGGCACTGAAGAGACTCCAGCAAAGTTGTTTCGATCCCAACTGAATATTTGAATAAAAAAAAAAAAAAAAAAAAAAAAACGGAATTAATTTGGGCCCAAAAAAAAAAAAAAAAAAAAAAAAAAAAAAAAAAACCCCAAAAAAAAAAAAAAAATTTTGTTTTTTTTTTTTTTTTTTTTTTTTTTTTTTTTTTTTTAAATTTTTTTTTTTTTTTAAAAAAAATTAAAAAAAAAAAAAAAAAAAAAAAAAAAAAAAAAAAAAAAAAAAAAAAAAAAAAAAAAAAAAAAAAAAAAAAAAAAAAACCCCCCCCCCCCCCCCCCCCCCCCCCCCCCCCCCCCCGCCCGCGCCCGCGGGGCTTTGCAAGTAAATGGAATTTTATTGTTTTTTTTTTTTTTTTTTTTTTTTTTTTTTTTTTTAGTTGCAATGACGAGCCAAAAAAGGCAGAGGAATCGCCGATCGATCGCGGCTCATTAGCCGATCGATCGGCCGAAGTTTCAAGGAACGCAACGAAAAGGCAGAAGGAATGCCGATCGATCGCGGCTCATTAGCCGATCGATCAGCTCAACTACGCGAAGTCAACCAGAAGCATCGCCGATCGATCGTGGAATTGAAGCCGATCGATCGAGAGCCACAATCCCTGAGAACGCGTAAGCCCCGATCGATCGCAAGTTAAGCGCCGATCGATCGGCCAGACCTTCTGAAGCAGTACGACGTCGTTTTCCAAGCGCGAAAGGTTCCGAAATTCCTCCAAAATTAGGTCAAACCTTGTGCTCTATAAATAGAACACTATTTTGGACGAAGAAGGGGACTTGGATGAAAAAAGAAAGACACTTGACAAGGAGAAACTCAAGAGAACAAGAAGAAGAAGATTGAGCGTTCATCGGAGCTGAAGAATTCGCGAAGATCATCGATTTTCAGAGTTTTTCTTACTCTTATTCTCTTCGTATCTTCTTCTCTTTTAATTCTATGTTATTCATGAACTCTAGAATTTAATCTTTGCTGTACATAATTATGAGAGGCTAAATCTCTCCTTCTAGGAGAGATTGGCTGAACTCGATGTTGATTCTTTTCAATTTTAATTAATAAATTTCTGCACTATTCAGTTTATATGCTTGTGATTCTTGCTGGTTTATTTTATTTTCTGTTGCAATTGAAAGATTGAATAGAAGAATTTAGGTTTAATTTAATTAAACTCGAAAGAGGAAATTGAGTTGAATCGGGAATAGTAAGAACACAACTTAGACATCATAGGGACCGAGAGGTGATTGATAGTCTAGGTAGTCTAGCTATAAATCGTAGGGACCGAGAGGTGATCGATTTAGAACTATAAGAGCTGAGCGTAATTGTAGTTAATTCTAGCAAACGGACGTGTGAGTTAGGATTAAACACACAATTAGGTCTATATGCGAAAGCTGCGACGTAATTAATAATCTCTTAGACTAGTATAGAACTGAAAATTGTGGTAATGAGTTAGTAAAGAATTGAATTGAGGAAGCATCGAGGGAAGCCAATCGACCCTAGTATTTATTTAATTGAGTAAATCCGTGCAAATTAGTTCTTTGTCAATTTAATTTCATTGTTTTGTTTATTTTAATTTACAACATTCATCTAAATTCGATTTCTAGACAAAGTAGTTCTTTAGTAATAGTAGTAATTAGACCTAGGCAATTGTTCTCCGTGGGAACGATATTCGGACTCACTATCCACTGTATTACTTGAATGACCCGTGCACTTGCGGTTACAAATTCGCCTGTGTTTTCGAGCGAACAAGTTTTTGGCGCCGTTGCCCGGGAACAAAGCGTCTAACTTTGTTTAATACTACAATAAACGAGAATTATTTTGAGTTAGAGTTTTAGTTTTACTTAACTAACGTTGCCGGTCTCTTTTGTGCATTTGCTTCATAGGTGTATGCCAAGGTCGAGTGGTCACCACATATTACCACTCGATCCAGAGATTGAACGCACACTTCGGTCATTGAGGAAGATCAATAGGAATTTGACATCCGAGTTCACAATGGCCGACGACTTACCGGTTGCGCAACAAGCACGGAATGTCAATGTTCTACAGGCTCAACAGGGACAGCAACCTCAGAATGAAGCCCGTACGCTTAGAGACTACTTGAGGCCGGTGGTCAATGAAAATTATTCGGGGATTCGGCGACAGGCCATCAATGCTAATAATTTCGAGTTGAAACCCGGATTGATCGCCATGGTACAACAGCAGCAGTTTGGGGGTTTGCCATCTGAAGATCCTCATAACCACCTATCATCCTTTCTGGAGCTGTGCGACACTGTGAAGTATAATGGTGTGCCCCACGACACAATCAAGCTACAATTGTTCCCGTTCTCTCTCCGGGACAAGGCTCGCACATGGATCCATGCTCTACCAAAGGGGTCCATTGAAACTTGGGATGCTATGGTGCAGAAGTTCCTTACGAAGTTTTTCCCGCCACAGATGACTTCACAGCTGCGGGTTGAGATAAGCCAATTCCGACAATGAGAGAGCGAATCATTGTACGATGCTTGGGACAGGTTTAAGCACCTGTTAAGGAGGTGCCCACAACACGGGTTTGAGCTATGGTTTCAAGCGCAAACCTTCTACAATGGACTGAACTATGCCACAAGAAGTATGGTGGATGCTGCAGCAGGTGGTTCAGTGATGAATAAGACAGCTGAGGAAGCAACTGAACTTTATGAAGAGATGGCCACAAGTCACTATCAAGCACCATCGGATAGGAACGTGGGTAGGCGAGTTGCAGGGGTTCTAGAGGTGGACCAACTATCCGCCATTCAGGCTCAGCTAGCCTCACTCACCAACAAGCTATCAAGCCAAAAAGGGCCAACTATGGGACAAGTAGCGGCAATGCAGAGCCAGCAAGAGCAGTCTTCGCAACAAGAGGAACAGTGTGGGGTAGAAGATGTTCAGTTTGTGGGAAACAGGAATTATCAATTTCGGCCAAACAATAATCTGCCCGCTCACTACCACCCCGGGTTAAGAAATCATGAAAACTTCTCCTACAGCAACCCAAGAAACGCCCTGAATGCACCGCCTCCTGGTTTCCAAGGGCAATCCTCATCAGATTACACCATGCCTGTGGATAAGAGGGCATCAACTCTGGAGGACAACGTCAACACCTTCGTGAACGAATCAAGGAAGAGAATGGAGGCGTATGATAAGCGCTTCAACAGTTTGGAGATTCACTGCACGAATATGGGAGCCTCCATCAAAACTTTGGAAACTCAAATTGGACAATTGGCCATGGCAGTTAAGGAGCAAGCAACCCGATCTCTCTCAAATGATGCAGAGAACAATGTAAGTGAATGCAAGGCAATCATGGTGAAGAGTGGCCCAGAAGTAAAAGCGTCAATGGATTGTGAGGTTACGGCTCTGACGAAAGCCAAAAAGGAAACACTCGCAGGGCAAGTCGAGAAGGAGCCATTCACGCCAGGGAGAATAATGTTCCCTGACAATCCTCCGCAGATTACCACGCCACTCCCGTATCCTCAGTGCTTCAAGAAGAAGACCCTCGATGAACAATTCACTAAGTTCCTTGAGGTGTTCAAGAAACTGCACATCAACATTCCATTTGCAGATGCCTTGGAACACATGCCAAATTATGCAAAGTTCTTGAAGACGATGATGGCAAAGAAGCACAAAGTGGAAGAGGTCAAGATGGTCAGTTTAACTGAGGAATGCAGCGCATTAATCCAAAGGAAGCTACCGAAGAAGGAGAAAGACCCCGGGAGCTTTACCATACCTTGCATGATCGGCGACACCACACTCACCAATGTGCTTTGTGATTTGGGCGCAAGCATCAACTTAATGCCGCTATCCATCTTTAAGAAGCTTGGACTCCAAGAAGCGAAACCAACAACCATAGCACTACAAATGGCCGACCGCTCCATCGCCAAACCATAGGGAGTGATTGAAGATGTGCTCGTAAAAGTCGACAAGTTTATCTACCCGGTAGACTTTGTTGTATTAGATATGGGAGATGTTAATGAGATACCACTAATCCTGGGACGACCATTCTTAGCTACGGGCAGAGCCTTAATTGACGTCGAAGCAGGTTGTCTCACGCTTCGAGTGGACAATGAGCAAGTCCACTTTCACAAGTCCCATTCAGCCAAACCATATGAAATAAAGCCTAGGAGAAAACAAGAGGAGGTAGACGAGAAAGCAGTAAGAATGCCTGAATCCGAAGGCAGGACTCTACAGAAAGAGCCAACCAAACTGGGCTTGATGACAAGATGTTTACGGTTATACCTCAAACGTCTGAAAAGGCGAGGCAAGACCCCGAAGACCAAAGTTGTTCCAGCCGCATATGAAATTCTCATAAGGAAGCATCAATTCGCAGTAGAATTACTTGGGCAACCAAGAAATCAGAATAACGAGTGAAGATGCAGCGTCAAGATGGACGTTAAACGAATCGGCTTCTCGGGAGGCAACCCGAGCAGTATTTTATGTTTTCGTTTTTTTTAGTTTTGTTTCTTGTTATTTTTATTTTATTTTATTTCCATTTTTATTGTTTTATTTTCATTTTTTAGTTTGAAGTTCGATATGATTGCTCATAAGTTTGTTTTTGATTTTTCAGATGAAAAAAAAAAAAAAATTTGGGCGGCACAGATTCAACGCCGATCGATCGCACCAAAACAGGCGATCGATCGCGGCTCATCCCCATCGCGCAGTTCACCCAGGCAGAGGCATGGCCGATCGATCGCGGAATGTTGTGCGATCGATCGCGAGGCGACACTAGCGACAGACAAACATCCAGCCGATCGATCGCGGAATCTGCTGTGATCGATCGCGAGAGAGCCGATCGATCACGAGACGAGGGCCGATCGATCGGCAAGGCGCAAAAAGGTCTGAAACGCTGCGTTTCACTTCAGTTTGAGGGTTTTTAACTCCACACTAACCCTATTTCGCCCAAACACCATACCCTCACCCTTGCTCGACTCCTGCCGATCGTTCCCCTCTCGCGCCTCTCTCTCCATTCCACAACACTCCACCGATCGCGCCCTTCACACATCTCTCTCTCTCTCTCCTTTCTCCTTCACACAAACACCGATCGACCCCCACTCACCACTCACCAGCCCGCCTCTCTCTCACCATTCGCGCCCTCGCTCGTCCTCTCACTAAAGACTCCCCTGCTCTCCACGCCGGTCAGCCAACCACCACCGTCTCGAGCACAGCCCCGCCCTCAGTCGAGCGCCCTCTCATCCTCTCTCCGCGCTCTCACCGCCCCGCCGTGCCCTCCACGCCGAGCACCGCCCCGTCCTCGGTCGCACTCGTCGCGAACCCCGCGCACTCTCCTGCCGCGCCAGCCATCCCGTCTTCGAGCCATCATTCGCCGCGCGCCGCCGTCACAGCGCACCGTTGGCTGCTTCTCGCTTTTTGAGGTTTGCCACTTTTCTTCTCCGTGGACCTTGGTTGTTGGCAAGCTTTATTGGTTGGGTTGTGGTACTTCGGTTGGATTATTACTGCTACCATTGTTCTGCGGGGTGGGAGTCGGGATTCTGTGCGTTCGTGGGTATCTTAGCTCTGTTTTGCTGGTTGTGTAACGGGTTTGTTTGCTAGTCGTGTTGCGGGTTTGTGTTGCTGTTATATTGCTGCGGGTTTTGCTTCGTGAGCGGTTCTTCGTGTGCTTGTTGCGTTCGGTTATCGACTTCTCCGTAATGGGTAATAGAAAGACTAGGGTGCCGGCCGATTTGGTGCGCCGACCCGCCGTGGCTTTTTCTCAAGTGTTTGTCAATGCAGATGCCGAGCGACTCTATAAGTGATAGGCTAAATGCGACGCAAGTGCACGTGCCGTACAAGTAGTAAATGGACGTGAGTCCGTGTATCGTTCCCACGAGGACTTTTATCGATTACCGAACTAATAAACCTAAATCACTATTTGAAAGATTGATAATTGAAGTAATGCAACAAAAAAATTAAAAAACGATGCAGAAAATAAACAAGTTGTAATTCGATGTTAAACGACTCTATGGCATACGATTTCACCTCACCTAGCTATGAACAATTGCTAACCTAATTAATTGATGAATTTCGCTTTTGATGATGACAATTCACTAACTTGACTACCTATTTCTCTCGAACATAGATGACCCTAAGTCTAACGAATTAATCTTGTCTCTCGAATTCCGATTATTTTCATTAAACTAGCATTAAGCACAAGAATTTAATGTCACATAATATTGATTACTATCTCTAGCTAATCATAAATTTTGTTGCTCAATCATATGATCTTAATCTCATTCTCATCTCTCGAATGTTGAACGAAACACAACACATCATTCACAAGGTGCGCAAACTTATGAAAGCCTTAAGCATAAGATTAAACAATCACCAAATATATGCAAGAAACACCAATTGAATTGACGGAATAGCAATTAATCCATAGCATCGGTTCGGCTACATCGTAGCCATAGATAAATAAACTTAGTTCATAATGAAATTAAAGGAAACAATCAACAATAATCTGTTCATAATGAAAATTAAGTAGAGAAACGAGAAAGAACGATGGTGACGAGGTTGAATGAGTCCGTCTCGGGCACACGTTCCTCCACCGTCTTCTCCGAGCCTCCCGTCTTCTTCTTTCTCTCTCAATAGTCTCTGAATTCTCTTGAATAATCGAATCCCCCTTATGTTTTAGGGCTTCCTAGAATTTATCGCACTTGATTTGGGTCAAATTGGGCTTAAATTTGCGAATCGGGCCTGTTTGGCGCGTGTCGGGCGCTGCAGCGGAGTTATTTGCGCGCTGCAGTGCTGTGCTGTTTTTCGGGTGGCGCTGCAGCCCCATTTTAACTGTGCTGCAGCGCCCAGAGGCTGTGTAATCTTGCTCCTGATGGCGCTGCAGCGCCATTTTGCCTATGCTGCAACGCTGTTTTGTCCGATCTTCACCCAAACGTCTCTTTTTGGCCTCAACATGTTCCAAATGAACCTAACACAATCCAAAAGTCATTCTTAGCTAAAAGTAATCAATTATTAATTTTAAATCATCAATTCAATGGCATTTGATTATTTTGAGCAAATTAAAAAAATAGAAAATGTACTAAACACTATGCAAAATAAACCTAAAATGTAATTAACATTTGGATTTTATTATCAACAAATGCACCTAAAAATCATGAAAAACATGATAAATATGAGATTTATCACACCCCCACACTTATCTTTTGCTCGCCTCGAGCAAAACCTAAATGCAAACCTATCGAACGAACGCCTTACCAATCAAGCTACGTAAACGAGACGGGTTTCAAAGAATCAATATCAATACAAATGTATACAAAAGCTCAAACAGTCATGTTGAGTTCAGTGTCATCCTATCATGCATAGCTACATCTCTTAGCCTAGTCATGCATTCTCTCTCTCTCTCTCTCCCTCTCGTGTGTGTGTGTGTGTTATTTCATCAATCATTCTCAAGTATCGGCCCGAATAGATTAAAACAAACATAAGATATGATGATATTGAATAAGAGTGTGTCTTCATCATCCCATAGGCTAGCTATCATCTCTTTCTCCACTAATGTAGGCTCCTCATACCCCTAGAAGTCGGTAGGGCTTTCTCGGCTTGTATTGTTAGGCCTTGGCTAAGGTAATTCATATTTTTGGATTTGGTGGCTTTTCGACCTAAGCACATTGACTACCAACATTTTTACCTTCTTTCTTGATGCTTTCTTTTATGACTTTTTTGATGCTTTTTCTTTGTCATTAGAACCATTCTTGGGTTTTAGCTACACTTGGCCAATTCTTATTTCTTTCTTTGTCTTTTTTTTTTACTTCTTTTTCCTTGGCCAAGTGCTTTTGTGAATGGTTCCAAGCCTTTTGCTTTGACATGTCTTAACTCGTTCTTTTGCATAAGGATTTTCAATGTGCTTAGGTACGGGTTATGTCATGGTCTTTCTTTTAGGCTAGCTAGGGTCATTCAAGAACGGGTTTAAATCAATAAGGCTCGATAGGGTGACTATGGTTCAATTTATGCACGGGTAGGCTTTTTAGGCTCAAACGTTCCAAATTGAAGGCCTACGTCATTCTCCTAAAAGTGCTTCGCCTAGGATTTCGCTTTGAGAGAGATTTCAAACTAGTTCTAGAATAATGTGTTTGCTAAAATTTTCTTCAAGACCTAACTGAGAATTTCATGACTACGGTGCTCAATGTGTGAGAGTATAAGAGTGAGATAAGCAATTCCAGACCATTTGATTTCACTAATACATAGTATTCAAACACATCATTCAAACAATAACATGCAAGAAGCTAAGTATACACGACACAACATTTTCAATTAATCCACCCAACTCAATCTACTTGACTCGATTTAGCAAAGCAACGTTCCTAAAATGCAATGTATGAATGCAACACTAATATGAATGCAGAAAGAATGAACAAATGCATGAAATAAACCTAAAAGAATCATGTATCTCTACCCCCACACTTAAGATTTTACAATATAAATAGGTAAGGATAGAAATACTCCCTCGATGGGTACCGCCCATCAGTCGATCGCAGTGGGGCGCCGTCCATTTGGACGACGCCCTTTAGTTGTTGTTGAGACGTCGATGTTGCTGCGCCTCCTCCTCTTCAGCTTCTCTGTCACAGCTGTGACTTTCTCCTTGATCATATGCTTGAAGTTCTCATGTTTCTGCCCCTTCTTCTTCTTTCTTGTTACAGCCGGAGTAGCGTTGGCCGGTGGACTAAATGCTGCTCCAATATAAAACACCTCGTTCGCATCGGGGTGCTCCATAGCTTTGAAGACCTTGAAGGTCTCCTCCTCGCCTTGAACTCGCAGCTTCAGCTCTCCTCTTTGAACGTCTATGAGAGCACGTCCAGTGGCCAAGAATGGGCGTCCCAAAATGATAGGGATGTTGAAGTCTTCAGCCATATCGAGGACAACAAAATCAACGGGGAAGATGAACTTCCCTACCTTTATGAGCATGTCCTCGACTATTCCCCTCGGGTGCTTGATGCTCCGATCTGCCATTTGGAGTGAAATGGTAGTGGGCTTCACTTCTCCAAGGTTTAGCCTCTTCAAGATCGAGAGCGGCATCAAGTTAATGCTCGCTCCAAGGTCGCACAATGCTCTTTCAAACACTGTGTCGCCAAGTGCACAAGGCACGGTAAAGGACCCCGGGTCCTTGAGCTTTGGTGGGAGCTTTCTTTGAATCACCGCGCTACACTCCTCAGTAAGCGCGACGGTCTCGTATTCCTCCAGCTTCCTCTTCTTCGACATGATCTCCTTTAGAAACTTGGCATAGCTCGGCATGTTCTCTAATGCTTCGGCGAAGGGGATGTTTATGTGGAGCTTCTTGAAGACATCCAAAAACTTCGCAAATTGCTTCTCGAGCTTGCCTTGTTTCAATCTCTGCGGGTAGGGCACTTTTAGCTGCGGTGGTGTCGCTGTCTTGGATGCTACTTCCTCAACTTCTTTCTCTACCGCAGGTTCTTCGTTCTTGAGCGGTTTTGGAAGCTCTGGCTCACTTCTCTCTTCAAGTTTCTTCCCACTTCTAAGGACAATGGCATGACACTGCTCTTTAGGATTGGTCTCCGTGTTGCTCGGTAGTGTCCCTTGTACCCTCGCATTCTGTGCCATGGCGAGCTGGCTAATTTGCACTTCCAAACTTCTAATTTGCGCAGATTGATTCTGAAGTGCATTCTTTGTTTCGTCCATAAATTTGGTCGTGTGCTCAGCCATTTTGCCAATCAAGTCCTCCAAGTGGCCCGATTTGTCTTGTGTTAGAGGTGAAGCTTGTTGAACAGGTACATTCTGAGTGTTCTGCCAAGAGAAGTTTGGATGGTTGCGCCAATTCTGATTATATGTGTTGCCAAAGCCATTATTGTTTTCCACATAATTAGCCTGCTCATAAGGCTCTTGCCCGAGGGGGTTGCCCATTTGACATGATTCACTTGGGTGTGGTCCATGGCACCAATGACACGAGGCGATGGCATTTACCCTCAATTGTGCTCCTTGTAGCTGGCGGGTGAGAGTGGCAACCTGTTCTGTTAGAGCTCTGATAGCGTCTCCATCAGCTGTGGCTACTTGTCTTCTCAAGATCGTTCTTTCTGAACCTCCTCCTTCATTATTCATTGCCATCGTTTCAAGGAGATTGAATGAAGCCTCTTCGGTTTGGTTCATGAAGGATCCATTAGCCGCTGCATTTACCAGGTTCTTTGTTGCCGGCGTGAGTCCCATATAAAAGGTCTGTAGCTGCATCCATTTTGGCAACCCATGCTGTGGGCATTGTCGGAGAAGCTCTTTGAATCTGTCCCATGCTTCGTAAAGCGTTTCACCATCGTACTGCGCAAAAACAACGATCTCATTGCGCAATTTAGCTTGCTTCCCCAACGGGAAGAACTTGGATAAGAACTTTTGGCATAGCTCCGGCCATGTGGTTATCGAGTTGGCAGGTAGAGAATTTAACCAGCTCTTGGCACCATCTCGCAGTGAAAATGGAAATAGAAGGAGGCGGATGGCGTCTTCAGTAACACCATTGTATTTGAACGTCTCGCACAACTCCACAAAGTTGGAGATGTGGTCCTTAGGGTCCTCCGTGGGTGATCCGCCGAATTGGGATGACTTTACCATCTGAAGTATCCCAGACTTTATCTCAAAATTATTTGCAGCAATCGTCGGCTTGCGAATCGCTGAATGGATACCTCCGATTGTGGGCTGCATGTAATCCATTAGCGTTTGCCCCTCATTCCGTGCGGCTTGAGCCACCGGTGCTGCATTGTGTTCCTCCGCCATGGGGTTGTCGTAGGTGGTGAAGGCGGAGGTGTTGATCGAATGTTCAAGTACAGGCTCGGGAGGCCTTGTGGCTGCCGCACGAGCTTCTTTGCGAAGTTGCCTTGCTGTCTTTTCGATCTCACTGTCAAATGGGAATAGATCAGCTGTTCCCCACTTACGCATTCACCTGAAATAATAAATAAAAAGAAAAAAATAAAAATAAAAATAAAAACATAAAAATTCAAATTAGTGACTCGATCGTTCGTTCGATATCAACGCCAGTCCCCGGCAACGGCGCCAAAAACTTGATAGGCTAAATGCGACGCAAGTGCACGTGCCGTACAAGTAGTAAATGGACGTGAGTCCGTGTATCGTTCCCACGAGGACTTTTATCGATTACCGAACTAATAAACCTAAATCACTATTTGAAAGATTGATAATTGAAGTAATGCAACAAAAAAATTAAAAAACGATGCAGAAAATAAACAAGTTGTAATTCGATGTTAAACGACTTTATGGCATACGATTTCACCTCACCTAGCTATGAACAATTGCTAACCTAATTAATTGATGAATTTCGCTTTTGATGATGACAATTCACTAACTTGACTACCTATTTCTCTCGAACATAGATGACCCTAAGTCTAACGAATTAATCTTGTCTCTCGAATTCCGATTATTTTCATTAAACTAGCATTAAGCACAAGAATTTAATGTCACATAATATTGATTACTATCTCTAGCTAATCATAAATTTTGTTGCTCAATCATATGATCTTAATCTCATTCTCATCTCTCGAATGTTGAACGAAATACAACACATCATTCACAAGGTGCGCAAACTTATGAAAGCCTTAAGCATAAGATTAAACAATCACCAAATATATGCAAGAAACACCAATTGAATTGACGGAATAGCAATCAATCCATAGCATCGGTTCGGCTACATCGTAGCCATAGATAAATAAACTTAGTTCATAATGAAATTAAAGGAAACAATCAACAATAATCTGTTCATAATGAAAATTAAGAAGAGAAACGAGAAAGAACGATGGTGACGAGGTTGAATGAGTCCGTCTCGGGCACACGTTCCTCCACCGTCTTCTCTGAGCCTCCCGTCTTCTTCTTTCTCTCTCAATAGTCTCTGAATTCTCTTGAATAATCGAATCCCCCTTATGTTTTAGGGCTTCCTAGAATTTATCGCACTTGATTTGGGTCAAATTGGGCTTAAATTTGCGAATCGGGCCTGTTTGGCGCGTGTCGGGCGCTGCAGCGGAGTTATTTGTGCGCTGCAGCGCTGTGCTGTTTTTCGGGTGGCGCTGCAGCCCCATTTTAACTGTGCTGCAGCGCCCAGAGGCTGTGTAATCTTGCTCCTGATGGCGCTGCAGCGCCATTTTGCCTATGCTGCAACGCTGTTTTGTCCGATCTTCACCCAAACGTCTCTTTTTGGCCTCAACATGTTCCAAATGAACCTAACACAATCCAAAAGTCATTCTTAGCTAAAAGTAATCAATTATTAATTTTAAATCATCAATTCAATGGCATTTGATTATTTTGAGCAAATTAAAAAAATAGAAAATGTACTAAACACTATGCAAAATAAACCTAAAATGTAATTAACATTTGGATTTTATTATCAACAAATGCACCTAAAAATCATGAAAAACATGATAAATATGAGATTTATCAATAAGCATTTTGTGCAGTCTGGCCAACCAACGCACGTGGTGTGCGATTTCGCCCCTGAGCCTAGCGACGGTCATTTGCAGGCTCAGATACGCCGGCTCGGCTGGCAACGGTTGTGCGACCAACCTTGCGCAGCCAATGTGGTCGTGGTCCGGGAGTTCTACGCCAACGCCCACTTCAACAGACCGGGCAATGTCGTGTTAGTTCGAGGCAAGGACGTGTCCTTCAGCTCGGATACTCTCCGGAGCGTTCTTAACCTCCCAGCAGTCGCGGATGACGATTTTCATCGTTTATTACATGAGGGTACCGATTATGAGGCTCTTTTGCAGGAGATGGGTTTCCCAGGCTCCCATTGGTCTTATTCGGCCTCCAACCCGACCAAGCCACTACATGTCCGTGCCAACACTCTCAACCGCTTCGCGCATGCATGGTATCATCTCATCCGCCATAATCTCATGCCGACCTCCCAGAGATCGGAGATTACAACAGACCGTGCCCTCCTCACCTACTGCATCTGCTCCGGCCGCTCCGTCGACGCCGCCACGATCATCAAGGACTCCATCTGCCATCGGGCGAATCTGGGGCAGCACCCGGCAGCACTCACTCATCCGATCCTTATCACCTACTTGTGTGCTCAGGTCGGTGTGCCGATGAGCGATGAGGAGATGACATTGGGGCCGAGGAAGTTTAACCACGACAGCATGATGAGATTCGAGTAGTGGCCCGGCGGTACCCCAGACCCAGACGGGATGGGCTTCGTGCCTTTCCCCAATCAACCTCTGCCACCGCCACCACCCGCAGCCCCACCGCGCATTCGGCACATGAACATGATCCCGACGCAGAACATCGACGCCGGAGTTGATGAAGAACGGGAGCGCCGGCAAGCAGCGCGTCGGTCGCGTCGCCAAGTCCAGCCAGGCGAGGGCTCCTCTTCCAGTACGCCACCACCAGAGCCCCATTCATTCGACTCCCTCGCCGCGCTGATGACTCAGGGTTTCGAGACCCTGCGGTTGGGTCAGGAGTCTCTACAGTTGGGTCAGGATAGCCTCCTTCGACGGGTGTCCGACATGTAGCAGCGCCAGTACCACCTCGCCCAGCACTTGCACAACCTGGAGGTGGACCTGCAGCACCAACCACGGGAGCCATTCCCCGATTACCTCTTGCAGCCATACCGCAGCCCGTCCCCGGACCGACCAGACGTTGAGTGGGAACCTTGGCCCGAATAGCCCCCCTTCAACCGCTTCATTTGAGACAGTGAGGACACTGTCTATTCTAAGTTTGGGGGGTGTTTTCCATTGCATGGCCAGGCCGCAGCAACCCGATCAAGAGGAGGCACATTTCTATCTTTATTTTCTATTAGTGTATTTTCTTTATTATTGAACTATTTAGTTTTCATTTTCATTTACTTTAATTTTAGGTTATTAGGTTTATTTTTATGTAGCTTGTTTTCATTTAAGCATGTTAATAAACTTGGCTATTTGTATGAATTCTAACGAAGTGTTTAGTGTTTCTTTCATTTGTGCAATGGCGTGACTCGATGATGAGGACTGGCACGAAGTCGAGTCCTGCGTTGTGTCGTAAGTTTTTCCCCTTCTTTGAGTATAACATTGATAGTAAACTTAGGATTCGGCTATTTCACATTCCATGCACGTAATATTTCTCCTGAAATTCGACTGATGAATGTATGCAATAGAAGTTCTTTCTGATAATGCTTGTTCGAGATCTCTAGAACCCGACCTTAGTTGCTTTTCGAGGCGAAATCCTAGTAACAAGAACTTGAGGAAATGATTAAGGCCATCATTTGGACCGTTTGAGCCTAAATAGCACACCTTGGATAATATATCTTTGCACCCATAGTTTTGAGCCTATAACCACCATTTATTTCAAATTTTACCAACCTATGACATTTACACACCCACTAGCCTTACATTATCCACAATCACCCTTGTTCACCTAGACTGCAATGCTTAATTTTGTATGAAGGAGAGTGATTATGTTAACAATGTAGAGTCCTAAACCCAATTTCGTTACCCGTATCAACAATAAAAATATTGGATCGAAAAAAAAAAAAAGTATCCAATGCTCTAATTTAACAAGGGTAATCAAAACGAAGTTTGGGGGAAGGGTGGCTTGGTGTTTTGGTAATCGGGTGGAAAAATTGAAAGGAAAAGAAGGTGTAAAAAGATTCAGTGGTGTTGCCGTAAAGGCATGGGTTTAGGTGAACATCTAGCTTAAAATTTACCTTCAACCTACCTTAGCCAAGGCCGCAATATTACAAGCCGAAAAGTCCTTTTGATCCTCAATTACTTGTGTTCTACATTAGTGGAGATTAGCGCCGGGGTCGGGCTTATAGTGATTCTCTTCGGTATGAACCGTTAAGTCTTCTTGAGCATGCAGTAGTCGATTGAATGAAAGAGGAATCGCACACACACACTTGAAAGGCCATTTCCGAGGTAAGCTTGATCTGTAAAAGCTCTAGTTGGATGAGAACTTCGATACCACAAGGGAATCGGTGAAATGTCACTGAGAACTATCCATGCCATGCACGACAAAGAATCCGGATGTTGAAGTTAGAATCATACATTGCTTTGTTTTCATTTAGGATTATTCATTCATTCATTTATTCATTCATTTATCCAATTATTCATTCATTCACTTATTCATGTTTAAGATAGGAGTCATGTATCATAGAATTAAAATTTGTGCTTCATTGTTGCTTGAGGACAAGCAATGATTCAAGTTTGGGGGTGTGATAAGCGAGCAAAATACTCACTTATATATCGCAAATTCAGGCTTGAATTGTTGTTTAATTCCTCAAGTTTATGTTATTTAATGAGTTTTGTGAGTGTACAGGTGATTTAAGCACAAGTACGGAAACCGAGGTGAAAAAGTACACAAAACGGAACATTTTGGAGCAAAGGAAAACGAGACCACATAGACAGAGCCATCGCCGATCGATCGCGGCTCATTAGCCGATCGATCGGCAAGAGTTGCAATGACGAGCCAAAAAAGGCAGAGGAATCGCCGATCGATCGCGGCTCATTAGCCGATCGATCGGCCGAAGTTTCAAGGAACGCAACGAAAAGGCAGAAGGAATGCCGATCGATCGCGGCTCATTAGCCGATCGATCAGCTCAACTACGCGAAGTCAACCAGAAGCATCGCCGATCGATCGTGGAATTGAAGCCGATCGATCGAGAGCCACAATCCCTGAGAACGCGTAAGCCCCGATCGATCGCAAGTTAAGCGCCGATCGATCGGCCAGACCTTCTGAAGCAGTACGACGTCGTTTTCCAAGCGCGAAAGGTTCCGAAATTCCTCCAAAATTAGGTCAAACCTTGTGCTCTATAAATAGAACACTATTTGGACGAAGAAGGGGACTTGGATGAAAAAGAAAGACACTTGACAAGGAGAAACTCAAGAGAACAAGAAGAAGAAGATTGAGCGTTCATCGGAGCTGAAGAATTCGCGAAGATCATCGATTTTCAGAGTTTTTCTTACTCTTATTCTCTTCGTATCTTCTTCTCTTTTAATTCTATGTTATTCATGAACTCTAGAATTTAATCTTTGCTGTACATAATTATGAGAGGCTAAATCTCTCCTTCTAGGAGAGATTGGCTGAACTCGATGTTGATTCTTTTCAATTTTAATTAATAAATTTCTGCACTATTCAGTTTATATGCTTGTGATTCTTGCTGGTTTATTTTATTTTCTGTTGCAATTGAAAGATTGAATAGAAGAATTTAGGTTTAATTTAATTAAACTCGAAAGAGGAAATTGAGTTGAATCGGGAATAGTAAGAACACAACTTAGACATCATAGGGACCGAGAGGTGATTGATAGTCTAGGTAGTCTAGCTATAAATCGTAGGGACCGAGAGGTGATCGATTTAGAACTATAAGAGCTGAGCGTAATTGTAGTTAATTCTAGCAAACGGACGCGTGAGTTAGGATTAAACACACAATTAGGTCTATATGCGAAAGCTGCGACGTAATTAATAATCTCTTAGACTAGTATAGAACTGAAAATTGTGGTAATGAGTTAGTAAAGAATTGAATTGAGGAAGCATCGAGGGAAGCCAATCGACCCTAGTATTTATTTAATTGAGTAAATCCGTGCAAATTAGTTCTTTGTCAATTTAATTTCATTGTTTTGTTTATTTTAATTTACAACATTCATCTAAATTCGATTTCTAGACAAAGTAGTTCTTTAGTAATAGTAGTAATTAGACCTAGGCAATTGTTCTCCGTGGGAACGATATTCGGACTCACTATCCACTGTATTACTTGAATGACCCGTGCACTTGCGGTTACAAATTCGCGTGTGTTTTCGAGCGAACAAAAAGTCATTTCGCGCAAAAACTAAGTCCTTATAAATTATTTTGCCGAAATATAGCCTTTAAAATACTTTTTTGGCTCTAAAGAGACTCCAGCAAAGTTGTTTCGATCCTAACTTAGTATTTGAACATAGAATATATTATAATAAGTATTAGAGACTCATTTAGAGCTCCAACAAGCCTTAAAAAATCATTTCGCGCAAAAACTAAGTCGTTATAACAAGTTTTGCCGAAATATAGCCTTTAAAATACTTTTTTGGCTCCAAAGTGACTCTGGCAAAGTTGTTTTGATCCCAATTGATTATTTGAACATGTAATTTATTATAATAAGTATTAGGGACTCATTTGGAGCTCCAACAAGCCTTAAAAAGTCATTTCGTGCAAAAACTAAGTCCTTATAACTAGTTTTGCCGAAATATAGCCTTTACAATAATTTTTTGGCACTGAAGAGACTCTAGCAAAGTTGTTTCGATCCCAACTGAATATTTGAACATATAATATATTATCATAAGTATTAGGGATTCATTTGGAGCTCCAACAAGCCTTAAAAAGTCATTTTGCGCAAAAACTAAGTCCTTATAAATTATTTTGCCGAAATATAGCCTTTAAAATACTTTTTTGGCTCTAAAGAGACTCCAGCAAAGTTGTTTCGATCCCAAATGAGTATTTGAACATATAATATATTATAATAAGTATTAGGGACTCATTTGGTGCTCCAACAAGCCTAAAAAGTCATTTCACGCAAAAACTACGTCCTTTAAGTTGTTTTGCCGAAATATAGCCTTTAAAATACTTTTTTTGGCTCCGAAGAGACTCTAGCAAAGTTGTTTCGATCCCAACTGAGTATTTAAACATATAATATATTATAAAAAGTATTAGGGACTCATTTGGAGCTCCAACAAGGCTTAAAAAGTCATTTCGTGAAAAAACTAAGTGCTTATAACTAGTTTTGCCGAAATATAGCCTTTAAAATACTTTTTTGGCTCCAAAGTGACTCTGGCAAAGTTGTTTTGATCCCAACTGAGTATTTAAACATATAATATATTATAAAAAGTATTAGGGACCGATTTAGAGCGCCAACAAGCCTTAAAATCTCATTTCACGCAAAAACTAATACTTATAATTTGTTTTGCCGAAATATAGCCTTTAAAATACTTTTTTGGCTCCAAGGTGACTCTGGCAAAGTTGTTTTGATCCCAATTGATTATTTGGACATAGAATATATTATAATAAATATTAAGAACTCATTTGGTGCTTCAAAAAGCCTTAAAAAGTCATTTCGTGCAAAAACTAAGTCCTTATAACTAGTTTTGTCGAAATATAGCATTTAAAATACTTTTTTGGCTCCGGAGAGACTCTAGCAAAGTTGTTTCGATCCCAACTGAGTATTTAAACATATAATATATTATAATAAGTATTAGGGACTCATTTGGAGCTCCAACAAGGCTTAAAAAGTCATTTCGCGCAAAAACTAAGTGCTTATAACTGGTTTTGTCGAAATATAGCCTTTAAAATACTTTTTTGGCTCCAAAGTGACTCTGGCAAAGTTGTTTTGATCCGAATTGATTATTTGAACATATAATATAATATAATAAGTATTAGGGACTCATTTAGAACTCCAACAAGCCTTAAAACGACATTTCGCGCAAAAACTAATTCCTTATAGCTAGTTTTGCCGAAATATAGCCTTTAAAATACTTTTTCGGCTCTGAAGAGACTCTAGCAAAGTTGTTTCGATCCCAACTGAGTATTTGAACATATAATATATTATAATAAGTATTAGGGACTCATTTAGAGCTCCAACAAGCCTTAAAAAGTCATTTCGCGCAAAAACTAAGTCCTTATAACTAGTTTTGCCGAAATATAGCCTTTAAAATACTTTTTTTGGCTCTAAAGAGACTCTAGCAAAGTTGTTTCGATCCCAACTGAGTATTTGAACATATAATATATTATAATCAGTATTAGGGACTCATTTGGAGCTCCAACAAGCCTTAAGAAGTCATTTCGCGCAAAAAACTTAGTCCTTATAACTAGTTTTGCCGAAATATAGCCTTTAAAATACTTTTTTTGCTCATAAGAGACTCTAGCAAAGTTGTTTTGATCCCAACTGAGTATTTGAACATATAATATATTCTAATAATTATTAGGGACTCATTTAGATCGCCAACAAGCCTTAAAAAATCATTTCACGCAAAAACTAAGTCCTCATAACTTTTTTTGTCGAAATATAGCCTTTAAAATGCTTTTTTGGATCTGAAGAGACTCTAGCAAAGTTGTTTCGATCCAAACTAAGTATTTGGATGTATAATATATTATAATAAGTGTTAGGGACTCATTTTGAGCTCCAACAAACCTTAAAAATTCATTTCGCGCAAAAACTAAGTCCTTATAAGTAGTTTTGCCGAAATATAGCCTTTAAAATATTTTTTTGGCTCCAAAGTGACCCTGGCAAAGTTGTTTTGATCCCAATTGATTATTTGAATATAGAATATATTATAATAAGTATTAGGGACTCATTTGGTGCTCCAACAAGCCTTAAAAAGTCATTTCGCACAAAAAACTAAGTCCTTATAACTAGTTTTGTCGAAATATAGCCTTTAAAATACTTTTTTGGCTCCGAAGAGACTCTAGCAAAGTTGTTTCGATCCCAACTGAGTATTTAAACATATAATATATTATAATAAGCATTAGGGACTCATTTGGAGCTCCAACAAGCCTTAAAAAGTCATTTCACGCAAAAACTAAGTGCTTATAACTAGTTTTGCCGAAATATAGCCTTTAAAATACTTTTTTGGCTCCAAAGTGACTATGGCAAAGTTATTTTGATCCCAATTGATTATTTGAACATAGAATTTATTATAATAAGTATTAGGGACTCATTTGGAGCTCCAACAAGCCTTAAAAAGTCATTTCGTGCAAAAACTAAGTCCTTATAACTAGTTTTGCTGAAATATAGCCTTTAAAATAATTTTTTGGCACTGAAGAGACTCTAGCAAAGTTGTTTCGATTCCAACTGAATATTTAAACATATAATATATTATAATAAGTATTAAGGACTCATTTGGAGCTCCAACAAGGTTTAAAAATTCATTTCGCGCAAAAACTAAGTCCTTATAACTTGTTTTTCCGAAATATAGCCTTTAAAATACTTTTTTGACTCTAAAGAGACACCAGCAAAGTTGGTTCGATCCCAAATGAGTATTTGAACATATAATATATTATTAGGGACTCATTTAGAGCTCCAACAAGCCTTAAAACGACATTTCGCGCAAAAACTAAGTCCTTATAGCTAGTTTTGCCGAAATATAGCCTTTAAAATACTTTTTTGGCTCTGAAGAGACTCTAGCAAAGTTGTTTCGATCCCAACTGAGTATTTGAACATATAATATATTATAATAAGTATTAGAGACTCATTTAGAGCTCCAACAAGCCTTAAAAAGTCATTTGGCGCAAAAACTAAGTCCGTATAACTAGTTTTGCCGAAATATAGCCTTTAAAATACTTTTTTTTTGGCTCTGAAGAGACTCTAGCAAAGTTGTTTCGATCCCATTTGAGTATTTGAATATATAATATATTATAATAAGTATTAGGGACTTATTTGGATCTCCAACAAGCCTTAAAAAGTCATTTCGCGCAAAAAACTTAGTCCTTATAACTAGTTTTGCCGAAATAGAGCCTTTAAAATACTTTTTTTGCTCAGAAGAGACTCTAGCAAAGTTGTTTTGATCCCAACTGAGTATTTGAACATATAATATATTATAATAATTATTAGGGACTCATTTAAATCGCCAACAAGCCTTAAAAACTCATTTCGCGCAAAAACTAAGTCCTTATAACTTGTTTTGCCGAAATATAGCATTTAAAATACTTTTTTGGATCTGAAGAGACTCTAGCAAATTTGTTTCGATCCAAACTAAGTATTTGAATGTATAAGTGTTAGGGACTCCTTTTGAGCTCCAACAAACCTTAAAAATTCAATTCGCAAAAAAACTAAGTCCTTATAACTAGTTTTGCCGAAATATAGCCTTTAAAATACTTTTTTGGCTCCAAAGTGACTCTGGCAAAGTTATTTTGATCCCAATTGATTATTTGAACATAGAATTTATTATAATAAGTATTAGGGACTCATTTGGAGCTCCAACAAGCCTTAAAAAGTCATTTCGTGCAAAAACTAAGTCCTTATAACTAGTTTTGCGGAAATATGGCCTCTAAAATAATTTTTTCGCACTGAAGAGACTCTAGTAAATTTGTTTCGACCCCAACTGTATATTTGAACATATAATATATTATAATAAGTATTAAGGATTCATTTGGAGCTCCAACAAGCCTTAAAAAGTCATTTCGCGCAAAAATTAAGTCCTTATAACTTGTTTTGCCAAAATATAGCCTTTAAAATACTTTTTTAGCTCAAAGTGACTCTGGCAAAGTTGTTTTGATTGCAATTGATTATTTGAACATAGAATTTATTATAATAAGTACTAGGGACTCATTTGGAGCTCCAAGAAGCCTTAAAAAGTCATTTCGTACAAAAACTAAGTCCTTATAACTAGTTTTGCCGAAATATAGCCTTTAAAATAATTTTTTGGCACTGAAGAGACTCTAGCAAAGTTGTTTCGATCCCAACTGAATATTTGATCATATAATATATTATAATAAGTATTAGGGACTCATTTGGCGCTCCAACAAGCCTTAAAAAGTCATTTCGCGCAAAAACTATGTCCTTATAACTTGTTTTGCCGAAATATAGCATTTTAAATACTTTTATGCCTCTAAAGAGACTCCAGCAAAGTTGTTTCGATCCCAAATGAGTATTTGAACGTATAATATATTATAATAAGTTTTAGCGACTCATTTAGTGCTCCAACAAGCCTTAAAAAGTCATTTCGCGCAAAAACTAAGTCCTTATAACTAGTTTTGCCGAAATATAGCCTCTAAAATACTTTTTTTTTGCTCTGAAGAGACTCTAGCAAAGTTGTTTCGATCCCATTTGAGTATTTGAATATATAATATATTATAATAAGTATTAGCGACTCATTTGGATCTCCAACAAGCCTTAAGAAGTCATTTCGCGCAAAAAGCTTAGTCCTTATAACTAGTTTTGCCGAAATAGAGCCTTTAAAATACTTTTTTTGCTCAGAAGAGACTCTAGCAAAGTTGTTTTGATCCCAACTGAGTATTTGAACATATAATATGTTGGTGTAAAATTTGAACCAACGACGAGATCCGCACCTCTAGTGTGTGATGCGGCAATGAAAAATAACAAAAGTTTCTGCGGTAAATTAAATACGCGGAGAAATTTAGAGTGGTTCGGCCCTCATAGAGAGTAATAGCCTACATCCACTTTGCTTTATGATATTTCATCTTTTA